>BLSH010029243.1:744516-769913 GCA_018402905.1 Glandirana rugosa
CACATGAATAAAACACTCTATGACATGTATGTATCCACGGATATATACTTTGTAGCAATAGAGATTTGAATACTGGACATCCCCGAAAATTTCGACTTAAGGTCCATACCGTTAAAAATTTAAGTCATAAAAAAAAAAGAGTCTCTTATCCACGTCTTTGAGGGGGAAATACTGTGGGGGAAACAGGGTGGAGGCTCGTGGCAAGGAACCAAGGTAGGAGATGGGTGGAGGGTCATGGCCGGGAAAATCTGTTATGTCTTGGTTCATTGTAAACACGAAGATTTGTTAAACATACCGGGTATTTTGTTGCAAGTGGTCCATTGTTGCAGGGGGGGCTATTATTGCTAACTGTAGGGGATCTATTTTTACCGCTTTTCTTGTTATTGATAACAAAATTCCATACAAATTGTTTAGAAGCACAAATGTTACTTGGTTCTGTATTGTCTAAAAGGGCCGGTACTGGGAGGTGGGTAGAGGATGGAACCAAGGAACGGTGCTCGGAGGTGGGACAAAGGGGGTGTCATAAAGGGGGAGTTTCTGCACCTATTCTCTGAGAAAAAAAAAATACTGAATTTAAAAATTGCCATACCTGGAATTCAGCTTTAAAAGCCCCTACAGGTCATAAGTTTAGAGATAACGATGTTTCATATATAGGCACCTATGTATGTACAGTATCTCACAAAATAAGTACACCCCTCACATTTTATTCTATCTTTTCATGTGACAACACTGAAGAAATGACACTTTGCTGCAATGTAAAGTAGTGAATGTACAGCTTGTATAACAGTGTAAATTTGCTGTCCCCTCAAAATAACTCAACACACAGCCATTAACCACTTCAGCCCCGGAAGGATTTCCCACTTTAGGACCAGAGCACTTTTTGCGATTCAGAACTGCGTCGCTTTAACTGACAATTGCGCGGTCGTGCGACTTTGTACCCAAACTAAATTGGCGTCCTTTTTTCCCACAAATAGAGCTTTCTTTTGGTGGTATTTGATCACCACTGCGTCATTTCTGATCACCGCTATAAACAAAAAAAGAGCGACAATTTTGAAAAAAAAAACAATATTTTTTACTTTTTGCTAAAATACAAATCCAAAAAAATATATAAAAAACAAATTTATATATCAGTTTAGGCCGACATATATTCTTTTACATATCTGTGGTAAAGAAAAATCGCAATCGGCGTATATTGATTGGTTTGCGCAAAAGTTGCCGCATTTACAAATTATGAGTTTTTACTTTTTTTTTACTAGTAATGCGATCTGCGATTTTTATCAGGACTGCGATATTGCGGCGGACATGTCGGACATTTTTAACACTTTTTTGGGACCACTGACATTTATACAGCAATCAGAGCTAAAAACAGCCACTGATTACTGTATAAATGTCACTGGTAGGGAAGGGGTTAACCTGCAGGAGGCAATGAAGGGGTTAAGGCTCAATTCACATGAATGCACGTTGCTTTTTGGTGTTTCCTCACTGTTTTTTGCTGTGCTTTCCGTGTTTTTTAACCGCGTTTTTGACGCGTTTTGCGTTTTTTAAAATTTTTTTTTATAATATTATAATTTTATTTTTTGGAAAATCTTGTTGCTAGGCAGATTTAATCCGCAAAACGCGGCAAAAACGCGGTAAAAACGCAGCACTTGCGTTTTTCATGCTTGTCCATTGAAGCCTATTACATGCAAAACGCTGCTTTTTGCATGGAAAAAAGTCCCGCGACCCTTTCCAAAAACGCAGAGGCACAAAAAAGCATTGATGTGAACATCTTCCATAGGAACCCATGTTAAAAAAATTCCCTGTATTTCTGCAAACTGCAAAATGCATCAAAAAACGCACTCGTGTGCATGGAGCCTAACTGTGTTCCCCAGGCGTGTTCTAACTGTATGGGGGCTGGGCTGTGCAGGGAAAGCCCGGGTCCATGGGTAGTTTCAAATTTTTCCTATTGTTCAGCTTTAAAGGGGTTTTTTTTTTTTTTTTTAAATAACAGACATGCCGATACTTACCTGCTCTGTGCAATAGTTGTGCACAGAGCAGCCCCGATCCTCCTCTTCTTATGGGGTCCTCTGCCGGCACGCCTGGCCCCTCCTCTTCATTGGGTGCCGCCATGGAAAGCTGCTTTCCATGGGGGCACCCATGTGGGCATCCAAGGACACAGACAGTGGGACTCGGCCTTGACACCCCCCCCCCCCACGCGCGCTCCCGTGTCACAGCTTTTGACTGACATCAGCGGAAGCCAATGGCTCCTGCTGCTATCAATCTGTCCAATGAGGAGAGCGACAGCGGCTGGAGCCGCTGCACTCGTGCACATCGCTGGTTTGGATCAGGCTCAGGTAAGGAAAAGGGGGATCTGGAGGGGAGCTACAGCACAGAAGATTTTTCGACTTAATCCATAGAATGCATTAAGGTGGAAAACCTTAACTTTACAACCACTGTATTAAAGTGATTGTAAATGATCAACTTGTAAAACAACCGTTTAAAATACAAAATGAAACGCAAAATATTTTTGCATAGTAATAAAAAAAAATTATAAATACCCTTTTCCCCCCTTTTTTATAAGTGATCACATTCCCTCTGTTCTCAGCTGCATAAGAGCCGGGGGGAGGAGAAGCAGCAGCAGCACACTGAGCTTCCCAGTGAATGGCTGTGCAGAGGAGGGGTGTTAGGACAAGTCTCATCATTGGAGGAGAGCAGGCTGAGTTTCCAGCACAGCTAGAGAACTGACCACGGTTTGTTCTCCTGCTTAGTGTGGTCAGTTTTTTTTTATTAGGAAAGCAGAGGGACTGGCAGGATCATGAGGAATTTCACATAAAGGAAAAAATACAAATAGAACCGGAGACTTTCTCATACAAGTACATGGTGCAGCAGCCACATATCAGTAATATGAAACGTTGGGGTAACAAACGCTTTAACCTCTTTCTTGCCGTGTAACACATATGTCCAGGGCGGCTGGGGTTTCTGTGATGACTCATTCACTGCACGCTCCTAGCACAGTAACCAAGCTGTCAGAGAAAGCTCCCAAACTCTAGTTATGATAGGGAGCTGGTGGGACATTCTGACGATCATGTGACCACTGTGACAACCAATCATAGTGATCATGTGATTGGGAAGTCCATCCCATCCCACCACGAGTTGGCAGGAAGGGTTTAAAAGCATTGCTAATTACTTGCTAGTCTATATTGAATAAAGATTAAAAAAAACAAAAAACCTTTCAGACAGTCTAGATCAGGGGTAGGCAACCAGTAGCCCTCCAGCTGTTGTGGAACTACATTTCCCATGAGGCATTTCAAGGCTGGCATGATGGGACTTATAGTTCTGCAACAGCTGGAGGGCCCCAGGTTGCCTACCCCTGGTCTAGATTGTTCTACTGAAGCCTGGACAGTCAGGAGGTAAACTTAAAGTGGAACTTTAACCATAACAACTTTATAAAAAAGAATGTTCTTCGGCAAGGAACATACATTCCACATTAATTAATAATTAGGCTACCAAAATTAGTGTACGCTGTAAATTGCCTCCAGCATTGTTCCTGTTACTTCTTGCTGGAGGTTGCCCTTTCTTTGAAGCCCAGAGCCCCTGAACAGCAGTAAATCATAAGGCAGATCTAAACACATCGATTTAACAGTTTAAAAAAACAGATACATTCCTGGAATGCTGGGAATGTAACTGTCGCATGTCCTCAACCAAACTGTCAAACTATCAAATGGCTGGTGTCATAATAACCGATCCCTTGTGCAGCCCCATGGCAGTTGCAGATTAAACAGTAGCAGCTTCCTTGGCTGCAAAGAATAGGCGGGTTTAATTGTGCTTTAAGGCTGTCATTAGATTGGCCTCTATAAATTCAGCAGTGCCTAAAATGGAGAGCAACTGAGCATGTGCAGAGCAGGGTGAGGCTGTGTATTACTGAATTTTAAACATTATAGGCACTTATTTTTAATGTTTTACATAGCTATACCCGCAAAAAGGGGCCAGCCTGAAGTGATCTAGTGGGACTATATTTTCTAAATTAAAATTCCGCTTTAACAGCATTAATTTCAGGAACAGGGATGCCCTTAAAAGAGAAGTATGGGGGGTCCACCCCCCACCCCGAATCATACTTACCTAGCCTCATTGAGAGGCTGAGCCGGGTGTCAGTCCAGGCATGTGGGCGGATCCCGACTTCATTGTCGCGATATTGCCCGAGCCTGGACCGGCACTGTGATTTCAGCCGACAGAAGGCTTCAGCCCGCTGTCTGCTGAAAACGGGTCCCAAGAGTGCAGAACGCATTGCACTCCTGTGATCCACAGGAGAAGTACAGCCAAACTGAGCCAAACTGTACTTCTCCTTTAAAATATAAGCAACCTTTTCTTCTTAGCGTGAATACAAAATGTTATTACAAATACTGTAAATGCAAAGAACAACGTGACTGTTTTTAACAACGATTTCTAGATATCAGCATTCTGAGAACTCATCTTGAAAAATGTCATATCTGAGGAGAAACGACACTGAAATGTCACTTTTAATGGTTTGCCACTTGTGGGTCCTGAAGGTGGTAAATGACTACCTTTTGTAGATTTTATTTCATGTCTAAATAAAAAAGCAGACAAGAAATTACGCCAGTTTCCGGGGACTTGGAAATCAGCCAATGATGTCATTTCTAACAGCTACAGGTACAAGTAGAGGCAACGCCGCTCTCAAGCCCTGAGGGTCACCCTCATGGAAGATGGGGTGCTGAACGCCAGCAAGGGCTCATCCTATGCCCCACAGACAGCATAAATTCAAGAAAATTCAAATACTGGTAGCTTTATTCATTCAGCCATCATGAACAGAGAGTCCCTAGCTTGGATCTCCTCCTTTGATGTGTTTTTCTCAAGAGATAAGGCTTAATCATAAAGGTCTCCTATGATTAAGCCCTGTCTAGTGGTTGAAACAAGTCAGCGAAGGAGATCCAACTCGGTTCATGATGTCATAGAGGACCTCTACGATTAAGCCCAGCCTTGTGGGTGAAAGGCATCAATAAGAGGTCCAACTCTGTTCATAATTTTGTAGAGGACCTATACAATTAAGCCCAGCCTTGTGAGCAAAATGCATCAGTGGAGGAGGTCCAACTCAGGTCATATGTCCATGACGTCATAAAGGACCTCCCAGCCTTGTGGGTTTAACACCTAAAAGTAGGAGCTCCAACTCTGTTCATGTTGTCTTAAAGAACCTCAGTGATTAAGTGCATCCGTGTGGGTGAAGCACATAAGCAGAGGAGGTCCAACTCAGTTCATGATGTCCAGGATGTAATTTAGGACCTCTGTGAGTAAGCCAAGCCTTGAGGGTGAGGAGGTCCAACTCTGTTCATAATGTTGTAGAGGACCTGTACAAGTAAGGTGGTTGTAAAGGCAGAAGGTTTTTTTTTTATCTTAATGCATTCTATGCATTAAGATAAAAAACCTTCTGTGTGCAGCAGCCCCCAATACTTACCCGAGGTCCATCTAGATCAGTGGTTCTCAACTCCTGTCCTCAGGAGTCAGGACCCACTAACAGGCCAGGTTTGTAAGACAACTGAAATGCATCACAGATGATATCATTTGCTGCTCAGTGATTGCAGTATTCTAGTCTGCATCTCCCCAAGGTAATACTTAAAATCTGGCCTGTTAGTGGGTCCTGAGGACTGGAGTTGAGAACCACTGATCTAGATCCAGTGATATTGCACAAAATACCCATCTGTCCAGGATGCCCCTCCTCATTGGCTGAGACAGCAGCGCTATTGGCTCCCACTGCTGTCATTCAAAGTCAGTGAGCCAATGAGGATAGAGAGGGGGCGGGGCTGGACCATGGCTCTGTGTCTAAGTGGACACAGGGAGCTGCAGCTCGGCTCGGGTGCCCCATAGCAAGCTGCTTGCTGTGGGGGCACTCAACAAGAGGGAGGAGCCAGGAGCACCGAAGAGGAACCTGGGAAGAGGAGAAACCACTGCACAGAGCAGGTAAGTATAACATGTTTGTTATTTTTAATTAAAAAAATGAGACTTTAGTATCACTTTAAGCCCAGCCTTGGGGGGTGAAACATATCAAAGGAGGAGATCCAGCTCTGCTTATGATGTCATAGAGATCTTCAATGACTAAACCCAGTCTTGTGGGTGAAACGCAACAATAGAGGAGGCCCAACTCTGTCCTTAATGTCATTGTGGACCTCTACGATTAAGCCTTGCCATGTGGGTGAAACGCATCAATAGAGGAAGTCCAACTCAGATCATGATGTCCATGATATCATAGAGGACCTCTACGATTAAGCCCAGTCTTGTCGGTGAAATCCATCAATAGAGGAGATCCAACCCTGTTCATAATGTTGTAGAGAACCTATGCAATTAAGCCCAGCCTTGTGAGTAAAATGCATCATAGAAGGAGGTCTAACTCAGTCCATATTTCCATGCTGTCATAGAGGACCCCTATGATTAAGTCCAGCCTTGTGGGTGAAACACATCAATAGAGGAGATCCAACTCTGTTCATAATGTTGTAGAGAACATATACAATTAAGCCCAGCCTTAATTGTATAGGAGTAAAATGCATCAGAGGAGGAGGTCCACCTCAGTTCATATGTCCATGATGTCATAGAGGACCTCTATAATTAAACCCAGCTTTGTGGGTGAAACACATCAGTGGAGGAGATCCAACTTTGTTCATCATATCCATGAGATCAAAGAGGACCTCTGCATTTAAGCCAGCCATGTGGGTGAAACGCATCAACAGAGGAGGTCCAACTCTGTTCATGATGTCGTAGAGGACCTCTATGATTAAGCCCAGCCATGTGGGTGAAACACATCAGTAGAGGAGGTCCAACTCAGTGCATGATGTCCATGATGTCATAGAGGACCTCTGTGAACGAGCCCAGCCTTCTGGGTGAAATGTATCAGAGGAGGAGGTCCAACTCTGTTCATGATATCATAGTGGACCTCTGTAATTAAGCCCTGCCTTGGGGACTCTCTGTTCATGCTCAGATATATAGTTACCAATTAAATAAAAGGTAGGATGGGACTTTAAATGAGGCATGGCTACAAGGGAACCCATGCCTCCATCTCTGTCAGTATTGCACATGGGGGGGGGGGGACAGGAAGTGGGACTTTAAATGGGGCGCACATTGGAAGGTAGAATACTTGAGTATAAAAAATCTTGTTTATTAATCAAAAACAACGTATATATATATATATTAATGCGAGACCATGCTCTACAGAAATATACCAATTTGAAAAACACAAAACACTGCATGGATTTCCATTGCAATAGTTTACATAGTTCAAGAATATCCCCACATGTTCACATAGTAACCATGGTTCGTACCAGAGTCATTACCCAACAATACAGATGGGATTTTGAGCATTTCAGAAAAAATGTACATATAAGGTACAATACACAGTCATATATTATTAACACTATGAAATTGAGGCCGTTGGTGGCTCTACGCGTTTCGTGATTAGTTATTTATCACTCCTCAGGAGCAGACCAATCTAGAAAAAATATATAGTTACCATTTTTTACATTTTTTTACGGAGTACAGACTGCCTTTTGGATAGGTATAGATCTATAGTGCCTCAACGGGTGTTATTTGGCTTGCTGTTGATGTCTAAACCAGCATTGGCATTTGAACAGTTAAAACACTGCCAGTTATGTACTTGGCTACACCAAGTATTAACCTCCCACAGAAGCGTTTTTATTCAGCCTGTGCTCAATGTAGCAGCGACAGATGAACTTAGCACGTCTGGTGTACCGAGCGAACGAACAGACTCCGAGGCCATAAAATGCACTTAACAGTCTATTTAATAGTGGCGAGGTCCTTGGAAATGCAATCTCCATGCTAATCTCGCCTTTTCGGAAATCGCAGAGGGAAAATAGGTCAGCGCCAGGCAGAATTTCCTCCTTCCGTCTAATATTTGACATTTATTCTTATTTAAACAAGTAAGTAAACTTCCCCTAATTTTATTCCTGGACTCAGTAAGCAAGGTGAGAGCGGCGAGCCGGGCACTTGTCAAGTTTATGAAGATTGCGCGGCAGTGCCAAAAGCCGAGGAGGTGGCGAAGTAATCTCCAGGTGCTCCACGACGGATCATTAAGTGTACCCGAGAATTAACTAAACTGCCACCTTCAGGCTTTACCTTCGGCTAAAAAATTTTACAAGGAGTAATAGCCCCTGTGCTGCGGGCGGCCGCAAGCTTGTAAAACGCAGCTGCCTCTTTTCTGAGACCTTTATAAACGGCACTTAGTGACCAATGAGCTGTGAGCTAATTGTCACTCGTATCTAGACGCTGCCCGTTATTTATTTGGAGATTTAGCTTTTCTGATCATTTTCCAATAACAGATTGCCGATGAGCAAACACAAACGATAATGGGCTAATGGGCGACCATTTATTTATCAGCGTCCCTCTAATAAGTATTGGCTGCATTGCTCCGTTGACACCAATAAGAATCAAACTTGCAATGAAAAATGACAGTTGGAAAATGACAGTTTAAATCTTGTTGCTGGTTGTTGTGCATTAGAGGCAGTTCTTAAAGTAGAAATCTGAGCAAAATCAAAATGATGTATTTATTGCAGTTTGTCACTGGTATGGGGTTCACATAGGTCATCACAGCGGTGGACCATTGTTGACAGTTACTGAGAGCTAGGTAAAGTGTGTATTGTCGTCAAAATGTGTTTTTTGTTAGTTTTGGATAAAAGAGGGAAGGGTCAGAACCTCTGTCCCCGCAGGATAAAGTTGGGAAGGCTCAGAACCTCTGCTCTTGCTGGATAGAGTTGGGAAGGCTCAGAACCTCTGTCCTTGCTGGATAGAGTAGAGAAGTGTCAGAACCTCTGTCCTTGCTGGATAGAGTAGAGAAGTGTCAGAACCTCTGTCCTTGCTGGATAGAGTTGGGATGGCTGAGAACCTCTGCTCTTGCTGGATGGAGTAGGGAAGGGTCATAATCTCTGTCCTTGCTGGTTAGAGTGGCAAATGGTCAGAACCTCTGTCCTTGCTGGATAGAGTTGGGAAAGCTCAGAACCTCTTTCCTTGCTGGATAGAGTTGGGAAAGCTCAGAACCTCTTTCCTTGCTGGATAGAGTTGGGAAGGCCCAGAACCTCTGCTCTTGCTGGATAGAGTAGGGAAGGTTCAGAACCTCTGTCCACGCTGGATAGAGTAGGGAAGGCTCAGAACCCATGTCCTCACTGGATAGATTAGAGAGGAGTCAGAATCTTTGTTCCCACTGCATAGTGTAGGGAAGGGTCAGTACCTCTGTCCTTGCTGGATAGAGTTGGGAAGGCTCAGAACCTCTGTCCTTGCTGGATAGAGTTGGGAAGGCCCAGAACCTCTGGTCTTGCTGGATAGAGTAGGGAAGGGTCAGAACCTCTGTCCTCACTGGATAGAGTAGGGAAGGGTCAGAACCTCCATCCTCCCTGGATAGAGTAGGGGAGGTTTAGAACCCATGTCCTCATTAGATAGATTAGGGAAGGGTCAGAATCTTTGTCCCCACTGGGTAGTGTAGGGAAGGGTCAGTACCTCTGTCCTCACTGGATAGAGTAGGGAAGGGTCAGAACCTCCATCCTCCCTGGATAAAGTAGAGAAGGCTCAGAACCAATGTGCTCACTGGATATATTAGGGAAGGGTCAGAGCCTTTGTCCCCACTGGATACAGCAGGGAAGAGTTGGTACCTCTACCCTCGATGGATAGCATAGGTGCCAGGAAGTACATGCCATCACATAGAATGGTGCATCTGTTACTAATCCAGCTTGCCTTAAATACTCCCGACATCCGCCCTCACCAACCCTGGCTTGTCCCTGGAAAATGCTTTTGTCTGCTCATTTTCTCCTGATCTATTCACCTGTTATTGACTCTGGCCTGAGCCCTGACTACACCTTGCCTACTTGTTCATACCTGGTCTGACTGCCAGTTACAGACCCAGCCTGCCTGACTCTGCTAGTTGCCTGCCTGCTGCCCAACCTGTTCCTGCTGCCCAACCTGTTCCTGCTGAACCTCTGCCTTCTGCCCAGCCATTCTCCACTCATCTTCAATCCACTATCCAACCTGATTCTGTGGATGCACAGACTACCCACCCATGTCAGCTACTGGAAGATCTACGAGGCACTCGTACCACTCCACAACCTTGTGCCTCGTGTTACTTTAGACAGACCCTGAGCCGGAGTTGCGGGAGAGGTCCACCAGCTACATGACAGTAGGGAAGGGTCAGAACCTCTGTCCTTACTGGATAGATAAGAGAAGGGTCAGAACCTCAGTCCCCACTGGATAGAGTACGGAAGGATCAGAATCTCTGTCCTTGCTGGATAGAGTAGGGAAGGATCAGAATCTCTGTCCCAGCTGGATAGAGTAGGGAAGGATCAGAATCTCTATCCCCACTGGATAGAGTAGGGAAAGATCAGAATCTCTGTCCCTGCTGGATAGAATAGGGCACTGGCAAAACCTCTGTCCCTGTTGGATAGAGTAGAGAAGGGTCATAACATCTTTCCCTGCTGGACAGAGTAGGGAAGAGTCAAACCCTCTGTCCCCACTGGGCAGATTCACTCTCTATCTGTCATGGTGATCCCCATTGTCAAATGATGGGAAATCCAGTTGTACCTGGAAAAGGAGATAAGGGGACTCATCCAGAGGGAACACTTGTTCTAGTAACAGCTATCTAAGACAGTGATTCTCAACCTTTTTGAGACCAGGGCCCAATGAATTCTTCCAAAACCTCCCATGCTCCAACAGTAAAAAACATAGTATATAGAGACAACAGGTATTTGTGGGATTATCCCAAAGTTAGTAATATAAACACTTAAATATAAAACATATAAAGTTTATTTGTACATATTAAAATCAGACCAGTAAAAGGTATACATGTGTTCATTTGAAAATCTCAAGATTTCTTTACAAAAGATGGTCATAGAGTAGTGTGTTATCCCGACATGTTTCGCCAAGATTGGCTTCCTCAGGGGATTTACGGACCACCACTAGTCAATAGACTGTAAAAAACTAATTAATCCAGGAATATATCTACAAGTTCATATACATACAAAATAATTTGCATAATAATCATACTGTTTAATTTCTCCTTTTGGCTGAGCTTGCTGACTCAGCATATTGACGAATGAAAGTAAATTACTGTACCTTTTCTGAATTATATTAAGATATTTCTCGATCCATGTATGGCTGTGATGTCCTTGTAAAACCATTGTTCTTATTATAATCACCCATTAGTAATAGACGTGTGCAGGTATATACTATGTGGCAACACAGCACTTTATTATGTTATATTATTTTCTTAATTTGTTTCAGTTGAGTCTAATTAAATCATCAACTGCCCCTGTATTAATATAAGACGCCCTCAGTGGTTCAGGTTGGACGTCTCGGCCCTCAGTGGTGCAAGTGTCGAAGAATTAACCAGACCTAATTACGTCTACTAAAACTTAATATACTTGGTTGAGACGTGTTAACAAATGTACATTTATACCCGGTGTGCCTTTGTTTTGCTGTGCTGTATATTGTATTGTTTATTGAAAATCTTAAATGAACACCTTTTAAAAAAAATATAAGATGCCCTCACCGTGTTTCATTTATGAATTATACACCAAGTAAGTAAGCTAGTAGGCTGAGCCACTGATTGGACAAATACAGTTCATACGTTCAAGTCTTTTTTCAATAATAAATTTATATATGGACTATTCCTAATATTTTAGCCTGGACTTGATGTGTCCCCTGTGATCGCTCGGTGCCCCCCTCCCGCCTTGGCCTGATGATCATAGTGGCCTTCATTGGTGTCTGATTGGGTAAGCATGGACTGGGTTGGACAGAGCAATTGATTATTATGCACATTATTTTGTATGTATATGAATTTGTAGATATATTTTTGTGATTTGGTTTGTTTTTTTACATCGTCTATTGACTAGTGGTGGTCCTTAAATCCACTGAGGAAGACAATCGTGACGAAACATGTTGGGATAACACATTACTCTACGACCATCTTTTATAAAGAAATCTTGAGACTTTCAAATGGACACAGGTATACCTTTTACTGGTCTGATTTTAATATGTACAAATAAACGTTATATGTTTTATATTTAAAGCGTAACTCCGCTTTTGTTGAGAAAAAAACATTCCCCCTGGGTGATCTGTGTACATTGCAAGGATTATAACAACCTTTGTTGCAGATTCCTACCTTTTGTTATTCTGAATAAATCCCTGTTTGTTTCTCTGTGCCTCTGTGATGAGTAGGTCTAATGAGAGTGGTTTCATAATTATCTATCAGGTGTGCAGCTGCAGAGCACTAATGAGGAAATTGGCTGGGCCTGCATCCCTTTAGACGTGTTCCTTTTGGGAGTATCTCACCAAGAATTACATTTTTGTTGCAGTGGATGCCTGAAATCTGATTTGTATCTTAGTGCAGACTTCTGGGAAAATTGGTGAGCCAATCACACGAGCAGGAAATGATGTTTCTGGGGAGTGGTCAGGACACATTCTGCGTACATAAGAAATCCAGGTTGCCATATTGCAATGAGAGAAAATTACAGCGGCTGCAGAATGAAAAGGAAAGGTAATTTTTAATAACATTCACTTACAATATGACTTGTACGCGCTATATTATTTTTTCTTTATTTGCTATTTCTTTTCCCCACAAAAGTGGAGTTACCCTTTAAGTGTTTCTATTACTATCTTTTGGGCACTGTGACAATCCCACAAATACCTGTTGTCTCTATATACTACTTAGGGATGAGGTGCCGGATATAACATTGTCACCTAGCTATCACGTTGCATCAGTAAAAAACATAGCTTATACTCACACAATAGTATTAAAAGCCCAAAAATATGGAAATGCACAGCATGTATTAAAATACTGAAAGGCTCTGTATAGGGCTGGATGTCACTGTGCACGGATAGGGGTTTGGTTTGGCGGGGGGGGGGAGTATTTTGCAGCAGACTTTATGGCCCTGTTGAGGATGCACTTTCTTTAGGGCAAAGTGGAACACTGTTAGAGGTTGGGGGCAGTCTGTAAGTTTGGCAGGAAATGTGGAAGGGAGCTGTGGGGGCTGAGGGCTCTTCAGGGGGAGGGGGAGGGGTACTGTGGGCTACTATGAGAAGTTGGAGGGCTGTCATGAAACCATTAAACATTCTGCCATGAAACCACAGCAAACATTCATGTCTTATCTGTTGCCTACCTTTGCTGCATGTGTCCAGTTAAAGGCCAGGCCTCCCTCACCTGTGTGCTTTAGTAGCCCTCCTCAGATGGTCTCCACCCCAGGCCTTAATTAAGAACAGGATATATACACCTGGCAGTGCAAGCTTGCATTGCTGATCAACGTTTGTCCCTGTTTGGCTTGTGTGTGGTTGTCTCCTTCATTTGCTCTGAGTCTTATCCGCGTTCTGATCTTTGGCTTGTCTGGCTATCCCTTCCTGCCTGATACCTCGATCTTCTGCTTGTTTTCGGTTTCTCTTGTTTGCTTTTAGCCCTGACCCTTCGCTATCCCTCTGACTATTCTTGCTATTCCTGTGCTGCTGCTTCGCCTCTACCACCTGTCACCAGCCCAAGCGTGAGCTAGGGGACCCCGGGGGCCGTGACCTGGATCCAGTTGCAGCCAAATCCAACCTCACCACTAGAGGCTCTGGTGAACACCCACTGGCTCTTAGATTCCGCACCCTGGGGAAACCGATGCACTAGCTCCCTGTGTTTCAGTGTCCATGCTCTAGGGGGCCCTCTCCCCGTATCAGCCGGTACTACTTAGCAGCAGTCAGCCATAAGTCCACAACCTTGTGGTGCACTACACAACCCTTGGTGCAATTCTCACGCCAGTGGTACGCACCTGTCACATGACCTCAGGTGCCGTGACAGGGGCCCTATGGGTGCTGGGAGCACTGTAAGAGGTTAAGGGATCTGCAGCTGGCTGGAGGCTCAGCAGAAAAGCGGGCCTCAGCCCAGTGATTGAGAACCTCTGGTCTAAGAGGCAATTCACCTTTACCTATATCTCAAGAGGTGTTGATGGGATATCTTTTAGTAGGGACACACTCTTGCTTCTTGTTGTGTCTGCAGAGCAGGAAGTGAAGGGAAATCTCCTCAAGGGGACACAAACAGCAAGAAAAACAAAACTTGACAATAGAACTAACAGAACCCAACTCTATCTTAATCGTAAAATGAAGAAAGCTTGGAATTCAAGTAATACCCTTTATGGGGTGACTTATTAAAGATGCAAACTTTCAGGAAAACTTAGATCCCTTCTTGAGGCATTATAAATGTACACAATGTATAAAGCCTGAAGAAGGGATCTAAGTTATCCCAAAAAGCTTGCATCCTTATTAACGTACATTGGGCAATAAAGGGTGTCACCTAAACTCCAGGCTTTCTCCATTATTCAAAGCCAACATGGTACAAAGCTCTACAAATGCTAAGCAAAAAATGAAAGTTTTGGTTTTCGATGTGCTTTAAGTAATCCTGTATTTAATATTGGGCTGGGTATGGCATGACTGATGCTTCACCCAAGCTGCACCCCATAGAATCCACATGAAAAGTTTGAAACAGTTGCTGAAGGCACCAAGGAACGACTTGCGTTTCTCCATTCCCTACATGAAAATCAGGAATAAACCCATTGATTTTGTGATGGAACAAATATGAATAAGTATAATATATAATAAGTTCAGTATCTCACAAAAGTAAGTACACCCCTCACATTTTTGTAAATATTTTATTCTATCTTTTCATGTGAAAACGCTGAAGAAATGACACTTTGCTACAATGTAAAGTAGTGAGTGTACAGCTTGTATAACAGTGTAAATTTGCTGTCCCCTCAAAATAACTCAACACCCAGCCAGTAATGTCTAAACCGCTGGCAACAAAAGTGAGTACACCCCTAAGTGAAAATGTCCAAATTGGACCCAAAGTGTCAAAGTGTGGTCACCATTATTTTCCAGCACTGCCTTAACCCTCTTGGGCATGGAGTTCACCAGAGCTTCACAGGTTGCCACTGGAGTCCTCTTCCCCTCCTCCATGATGACATCACAGAGCTGGTGGATGTTAGAGACCTTGCGCTCCTCCACCTTCCGTTTGAGGATGCCCCACAGATGCTCAATAGGGTTTAGGTCAGGAGACATACTTGGCCAGTCCATCACCTTTACCCTCAGCTTCTGTATCAAGGCAGTGGTCATCTTGGAGGTGTTTGGGGTCGTTATGTTGGAATACTGCCCTGCGGCCCAGTCTCTGAAGGGAGGGGATCATGCTGTGCTTCAGTATGTCACAGTACATGTTGGCATTCATGGCTCCCGCAATAAACTGTAGCTCCCCAGTGCCAGCAGCACTCATGCAGCCCCAGACCATGACACTCCCACCGCCATGCTTGACTGTAGGCAAGATGCACTTGTCTTTGTACTCCTCACCTGGTTGCCGCCAGCCCACCACACACGCTTGACATCATCTGAACCGAATACTTTTATCTTGGTCTCATCAGACCACAGGACATGGTTCCAGTAATCCATGTCCTTAGTCTGCTTGTCTTCAGCTTTCTTGTGCATCATCTTTAGAAGAGGCTTCCTTCTGGGACGACAGCCATGCAGACCAATTTGATGCAGTGTGCGGCGTATGGTCTGAGCACTGACAGGCTGACCTCCCCACCCCTTCAACCTCTGCAGCAATGCTGACAGCACTCATACATCTATTTCCCAAAGACAACCTCTGGATATGACGCTGAGCACGTGCACTCAACTTCTTTGGTTGACCATGGCGAGGCGCTGTTCTGAGTGGAACCTGTCCTGTTATACCACTGTATGGTCTTGGCCACTGTGCTGCAGCTCAGTTTCAGGGTCTTGGCAATCTTTTTATAGCCTAGGCCATCTTTATGTAGAGCAACAATTCTTTTTTTCAGATCCTCAGAGAGTTCTTTGCCATGAGGTGCCATGTTGAACTTCCAGCGACCAGTATGAGAGAGTGAGAGCGATAACACCAAATTTAACACACCTGCTCCCCATTCACACCTGAGACCTTGTTACCCTAATGAGTCACATGACACCCGGGGAGGGAAAATGGCTAATTGGTCCCAATTTGGACATTTTCACTTAGGGGTGTACTCACTTTTGTTGCCAGCGGTTTAGACATTAATGGCTGTGTGTTGAGTGATTTTGAGGGGACAGCAAATTTACACTGTTATACAAGCTGTACACTCACTACTTTACATTGTAGCAAAGTGTCATTTCCTCAGTGTTGTCACATGAAAAGATAGAATAAAATATTTACAAAAAGGTGAGGGGTGTACTTACTTTTGTGAGATACCGTATATGAATTTTTAATACGGAAATGTTGTTTTTCACAGTACATGTAACCGAGGGATTTTCATCCAATTTGGCCTTCCTCAACATCTCCATGATGTTTCTATTTAGAGAATGGACATAAAATTCTTATTGGTGGAGGTGGGCTATCGCATGCTCAGGCACTATTTTATTCAATTAGCTTCTCTGCCTGGGCCGTTACCATTTCTGGTAAAAACACACCGACCTTCCTGTTTTCCATACTATATATAGCCCTGGCATCGCAGTCCATTATTGCCGGCCAGGTGACCTCCATAACAGTGACAAGGGGTCAGTCCGTCTGTCAGTCATAGGTCTGACCAGCCTCTTAAAATTTATCGCTTTGCAATGTGTCCAACATACAGAATTTTATAATAATAATATTTTTTTTGTTTTCTGGTAATATGCCCTAGAAAAAGAGTCTTCAATTTAATTTAGGATAAGGATAGGTTTGCTATAAAAAAAAAAAAAAGTCTTATTCTAATTGTAATTAGCTACAGCTTTGGATTATTTATTATAATGACCATAATTTATAGTAATTTAAGTTTAACTATATAATAAAAAAAAAACCAAAAACGATCAAACATCCCTCTGAAGATTTTGTAACAAGGATAGAAAACAATACTTAATCTAAAATGAATGCAACGCATACCTAAAAAAATAAATAAATACATTTAAAAAACAAATATTTATTTCACTTTGTTAAAGAATATTTATTATTATTTTTTTAATGTTAGTAAAAAATATAATATTAAAAAAAAAAAAGTGTGCCTTGCAATGGACTGATATAACATCTACACCATTTATTGAACCTTACTGTTGATAATGTCTGTGATTCCCTGCCAGTTCTTACCCAGATTTACTTCAAGACCTAAAAGTCTTTTATGTACTTTATTAGTTAAAAAATATCTATATTGCTATTTCTGTAAGCCAAAGATGACAAAAATTAAATTTTCTCTTTGTAAGATGATAACTTGTGCCCTGACCTCTCTCTTTTGTTTCACCAATGTAACACTAATAATGTTTACATTTCATTGAAAAAAAAAAAGTATATTGATATTATAAATACAAATACATATTTATTTCTAGTGTGAAACCACCTTTGAAAAACCAAACATTCCCACAGATAAATATCTCTCATTTATAAATATTTTTTACCTAGCTTATTAATATGACTTTTTTTTTTTACTTTTTAAATAACTTTAAATGTGGAACCACCTTTGAAAAACCAAACATTCCAACAATTAAATATCTCTCATTTATAAATATTTTTACATAGCTGATTAATAGGACATTTTTTTAAATTTATTAAATAACTTGAAATGTGGAACCACCTTTAAATAAAACCAAGCATTCCAACAAGTAAATATCTCTCATTTATAAATAATTTTTACATAGCTTATTACTAGGACTTTTTTTTAACATTTTAAATATATTTAAATGTGGAACCACCTTTGAAAAACCAAACATTCCAACAATTAAATATCTCTCATTTATAAATATTTTTACATAGCTGATTAATAGGACATTTTTTTAAATTTATTAAATAACTTGAAATGTGGAACCACCTTTAAATAAAACCAAGCATTCCAACAAGTAAATATCTCTCATTTATAAATAATTTTTACATAGCTTATTACTAGGACTTTTTTTTAACATTTTAAATATATTTAAATGTGGAACCACCTTTGAAAAACCAAACATTCCAACAATTAAATATCTCTCATTTATAAATATTTTTACATAGCTGATTAATAGGACATTTTTTTAAATTTATTAAATAACTTTAAATATGGAACCACCTTTAAATAAAACCAAGCATTCCAACAAGTAAATATCTCTCATTTATAAATAATTTTTACATAGCTGATTAATAGGACATTTTTTAACTTTTTAAATAACTTTAAATGTGGAACCACCTATGAAAAACCAAGCATTCCAACAAATAAATATCTCTCATTTATAAATATTTTTTACCTAGCTTATTACTAGGACTTTAAAAAAAAAAAAACGTATTAAATATCTTTAAATGTGGAACCACCTTTGAAAAACCAAGCATTCCAACAAATATCTCTCATTTATAAATATTTTTTACATAGCTTATTAATAGGACATTTTTAACTTTTTAAATAGATTTAAGTGTGGAACCATCTTTGAATAACCAAGCATTCCAACAAATAAATATCTCTCATTTGTAAATATTTTTACCTAGCTTATTAATATGACTTTTTTAAAATTTTCTTAAATAACTTTAAATGTGGAACTACCTATGAAAAACCAAACATTTCAACGAATAAATATCCCTCGTTTATAAATAATTTTACCTAGCTTATTAATAGGACTTTAAATGTGAAACCACCTTTGAAAAACCAAGCATTCCAACAAATATCTCTCATTTATAAATATTTTTTACATAGCTTATTCATAGCACATTTTTAACTTTTTAAATAGCTTTAAATGTGGAACCACCAGGCATTCCAACAAGTAAATATCTCTCATTTATAAATATTTTTTACATAGCTGATTAATAAGACTTTTTTTAAAAACTTCTTAAATAACTTTAAATGTGGAACCACCTTTACAAAACCAAGCATTCCAACAACTATATATCTCTCATTTATAAATATTTTTTACCTAGCTTATTAATAGGGCTTTTTTTAAAAAAAAACTTCTTAAATAACTTTAAATGTGGAACCACCTTTGAAAAACCAAGCATTCCAACAAATAAATATCTCTCATTTATAAATATTTTTTACATAGCTTATTAATAGGATATTTTTTTAATTTTTTTAATAACTGTAAATGTGGAACCACCTATGAAAAACCAAGCATTCCAACAAATAAAAATTTGTAATTTATAAATATTTTTTACCTAGTTTATTAATATGATTTTTTTTAAACTTCTAACAAAAAAAACGTATAAAGCCCTTTAAAAATTGCTGTTAAGAAAAAAAAATGGATACGATTAAAAAAAAAATTATAAAAAAATTAAAAAGAGAAGTAAATAAGAACTGTATTTGAAATACTGCACAAGGCTTGCAATATATCTAGTGCCCCCCTATTTAAAAGTAAGATAATAAAAATCATAATAAATTGCTTAAATAATTAACATTTAATGACTATACATTATTACATACCTATGCACTATGCAATATCCGTGTTTAGAGACGGTTATACATCTGTATGCCCTTTGTACACAAGAAGAATTACATTCTGCCACTTAGCAAACTATTGAAACGCCATGAATTTATATTGATTAACAATTACAGAAAACATTACTTGCTTGTATTTAATTATCTGAAATCACCCAGGAAATAACCACTCTAAACCCATTGAAAAGTGGCTGAACATATTATTTGAGATTCAAATCAGGTTGAAATAATAATAATAATAATAATAAATAAATAATAATAATAAATAATAATAATAGTAATAATACATAATAATAATAATCAGAATATGAATTTCTCTACATGATGTCTTGTGGAAAAAAAATAATAATTTTGGGAAAAGACAATACAAAAATATATTTGTTAAGCTAAAAATTTCTGTACATTAATAACTTAAAGTGGAAAATCAAAAGTGGTTCAAGTGGGCAAAATAAAAAAAATGCCATAACAGTATAAAACTCATTCTGTCATGTTTTTGCTTTTCTGAGCCCCCAGTAGTAATATTATTTTATTAGCTGTTCATCCTGCCAGGAGATCTGTTTTTCTTTCCCCACTCCCTAGGGGCTGGGGAAGAGTCAGCTTTTATATGGATTAAAGTGATAATAAACCCGAAACCAAACATTTTATATATTGCAGCTTAACAACCATTAGCTGTGGTGGCTGCATTTGTTTTCTATTTTTAGGCTGTATTCCCCTCTGTTTCACCAGGAGATCTGGCCAGTAACACACCTCCTGTATTAGAGCGCCCCCACTCTGGATGAAGAAGCACAGGAGGCACATTTGGACATCAGCATTTTCAGTCTAGGGGGGGAGGGGAGGGGAGTGTTGTTGGACTAGCAGATTTAGATACACTAACAAATTGAAGCCAAACTCCAGCTCACGCTTTATAAGCGGTTACAGCAACAGGTTTTTTTTTTCTTTTTGAGATAAAGGTTTTACATAAATAAATAAAAGCTGATCATTGTAAGCACCCCTGTACGAAGTAAATGGTTTGTCTCAGCCCTGTAACTGCTACATCTGCAGAACAGCTTGTTCTGTTGACAACAACAGACTTGCTGGCCAGATCACCAGTCCCACACATACCAGTGAAGTCCACCTAATGCAGCTTCCTGTCAGGCCTGGTTCACGACTATGTGTTTTTTTTTTAGTGCTTTTTGCAGAAACGCACTACAGTCCATTTAACTTGGTTTCCTATGGGACATGTTCACATCTACGCTTTTTTTCAGCCGCTGCGTTTTTGGAATGGGTCAGGGACTTTTTTAGGCTTGATTCACACTAATGCATTTTGCCTTTCAGCGTTTTTGCACTGCTTTTTGCTGTGCTTTCTGTGTTTTTTACCATGTTTTTGATGCGTTTTTACTGCAATTTTGCGGCGATTTGCAGGTTTTCATTTTTATTTTATTTTTATGGGGAAAATTTTGTTGCTAGGCAGATTTAAAACGCGAATCGTGGCAAAATCGCGGCAAAACGCATCAAAAACGCAGCACTTGCTTTTTTCTTGCATGCCCATTGAAGTCTATTACATGCAGAACGCTGCTTTTTTGCGGGGAAAAAAGTCCCCAACCCTTTCCAAAAACGCAGAGGCATAAAAAATGCATTGATGTGAACATGGTCCATAGGAACCCATGTTAAAAAAATTCCCTGCATTTCTGCAAACTGCAAAATTCATCAAAAATTGCATCAGTGTGAATGGAGCTTTAAACGGAAAACAGTGCGGTTTTTGGTTTCATAGACTTCAATGGAGACGCTGCGGAAAAGCATGTAGTGCGTTTAAGGCCTCATACACATGGGCGTTTTTTGACGCCACGTTTTTTGGTGTTTTTTGCAGCTCTCCATGTTATTCAATGGCCCCATAAAAACGCTGACGTTTTTCAGCTGTAGATGGCGTCGGCGTTAGTGAGCTGTAAATAGAACGTGGGACCAGCGCGTTCCGAGGCTGAGCCAGCAAAACGCTCACTAACGCGCAATGACGCCGTAGTGGCGTTAATCAGCTTTTTTGACGCTGGCGTTTTTAGGATAAAAATTGGCAGAAGAATGTTTTTTATAAAAAACGCCTATTGACGCCGACGCTCACTAACGTTCAATAACAATCATTAACGCCGATGCAAAACGCAGACAAAAACGCAGATTTTTGCCTGACATTGGACCTGACGTTTTGCTAATATGCTGGTGTTTATGAGGCCTTACTGTGATTTTGATGCGTTTTTACCGCAATTTATTTTTATAATTTTTTTTTTTTTAAATGCTTTTTGCTGTGCTTTCTGCGGTTTTTACCGCGTTTTTGATGCATTTTTACTGCAATTTTGCCGCAATTTGCAGGTTTTTATTTTTAATTTTTTTTTTTTTTGGGAAATTTTGTTGCTAGGCAGATTTAAAACGCAAATCGCGGCAAAATCGCAGTAAAACGCCTCAAAAACGCAGCACTTGCTTTTTTCTTGCATGCCCATTGAAGTCTATTACATGCAAAACGCTGCTTTTTGCGGGGAAAAAAGTCCCCGACCCTTTCCAAATACGCAGAGGCACAAAAAAGCATTGATGTGAACATCTTCCATAGGAACCCATGTTAAAAAAATTCCCTGCATTTCTGCAAACTGCATCAAAAAACGCATTAGAGGCCCCAAACGGAAAACAGTGCGGTATTTGGTTTAATGGACTTCAATGGAGAAGCTGCGGAAAAGCATGTAGTGCGTTTTTTTTACCGCAATTTTGCAGTGTTTCACACTTTTCAATCTACCCAACAACAAATTGGCCACACAAAAGAAAGATAAAACCTAAAACTAGATTTGATTTGATTTAAAATTGTTTGTAGAGTAATTTTACAATTATTTACGTTATCTGGATTTCGCCCTCAACACTCCACAGAAACTGCCCTTCTTAAACTCAAACAAATGACCTACCAAGCGCTAAAACCAATGGACACCACTCTGTACTCCTGGACCTTTCGGCTGCCTTTGATACGGTTGACCACCCCCTCCTCCTCAAAAAACTTTACTCCCTCGGTCTCCCATGACTGTGCTCTTCAGTGGCTCTCGTCCTACCTATCCCATCGCACCTTCAGTATAACCTACAATTCTACCTCCTCCTCTCCTCTTCCCTTCTCTGTTGGGGTCCCGCGAGGTTCTGTTCTTGGACCCCTCTTATTTTCAATCTACACCTCTTCCCTGGGCGGGCTGATAGCCTCCCATAGCTTTCAATATCATTTCTACGATGACGATACTCAAATCTACCGCTCCACCCCTCAACTCTCTCCATCAGTCTCCTCACCCATCACTAACTTACTAACAGACATATCTGCCTGGATGTCCCACCACTTCCTCAAACTCAACTCTTCCAAAACCAAACTCATAATATTTCCTCCCCCAGGTGCCGTTTCCCCCGATTTCTCTGTCAAGAGCAATGGCACCACCATCCACCCATCCCCACATGTTAGGGTGCTTGGTGTTATCCTGGACTCTGAACTTTTGGCCCCACATCCAATCACTTTCTATGGTTTGCCGCCTCAACTTCAGCAACATCTCTAAAATACGTCCCTTCCTAACCAATGAAACCACAAAGCTCCTGACTCACTCCCTGGTCATCTCTCGCCTCGACTACTGCAACTCCCTCCTCATTGGCCTACCTTTAAATAGACTCCTCCCCCCTCCAGTGCATCATGAATGCCGCTGCCAGACTCATCTACCTTACAAACCGTTCAGCATCTGCCACCCCCCTCTGCCAATCCCTCCATTGGCTGCCACTCGCCCAACGAATTAAATTCAAAATACTAACAATGAGCTACAAAGCCGTCCACAACTTTGCTCCCAGCTACATCACCAACCTGGTCTCAAAATACCAACCTTACCGTCCTCCTCGCTCCTCCCAAGACCTCCTGCTCTCCAGCTCCCTCATCACCTCCTCTCAAAATCGCCTCCAAGACTTCTCCCGAGCCGCTCCCATCCGCTGGAACTCCCTACCCCAATCTGTCAGAATGTCCCCAAATCTATCCACCTTCAGGCGATCCCTGAAAACTTTTCTCTTCAGGGAAGTCTATCCTGCCGCCACCTAACAACTACACTCCTTATTTTCTCAGTCAGCTCATTCCCCGCAGTTATTGCCCTTTCGTATCATTTAACCCTCCCTCCTAGATTGTAAGCTCTAACGAGCAGGGCCCTTTGATTCCTCCTGTATTGAATTGTATTGTAATTGTACTGTCTGCCCTAATATTGTAAAACGCTGCGCAAACTGTCGGCGCTATATAACTACTATATAATAATACATTGGCATGCTCAATATGTTATTGTAAACTGTAAATTGTAAGATTACTTCTATATTCCTAATACAATTTTACTGTTTAAAAAACAAAAAAACAAGTATAAAAATACAAAACGCATCAAAAAAATGTGTGAAAAACACGCGTGCAAAAATGCAAAAGCGCCACAAAAAGCACTGCAGAAACGGATCCGAAGCAAACTGCATAGCTGTGAATGTGGCCTTATGGTGTGGCAACAATGCTGCAGGGCTCCTTCATTCAGAGCAGAGTTGTCACTCTCATGCACTGCAGTGGGAGGAGAATAAGTAGCAGGGGTGTGGCTTTCAGCATTGTCACTGCTGTTTCATCAGCCTGCAGCACTCAGCCCCGCCCACTGCTTTCCGCTTTGACAGCACTGCCTTCTGTTGCTGAGCCCCTCCCACTGTGAGCTGCAGTGTCTGGGAAGGGGAGGGCGTGAGACACAAATGAAGGAGGATTTGACTCACAGGAGGTAAAGGAAGTTTTTTTTTTTTTTCTTTATGAAGCTTGTGCATCCCATAATAATTGCATTTCATAGCTCCCAACTGTCCCTGATGTGGGACAAAGTCCCTCTGTCCCTCTTTCCTCCTCATTCGTCTGCCATTTTGGTCTGATCTACAGTATCTCACAAAAGTAAGTACACCCCTCACATTTTTGTAAATATTTTATTCTATCTTTTCATGTGACAACACTGAATATGACGCTGAGCACTGCACTCAACTTCTTTGGTTGACCATGGCGAGGCGCTGTTCTGAGTGGAACCTCTCCTGTTAAACCGCTGTATGGTCTTGGCCACCGTGCTGCAGCTCAGTTTCAGGGTCTTGGCAATCTTCTTATAGCCTAGGCCATCTTTATGTAGAGTTAAGCCCCGTACACACGGTTCGACGATCGCACGTACGACCATGTCGAATCGTATGTTGGCTGTTGTATCTAGCATACTGACTGCACTACACGATCGTACGTCTGGGGAAAGAACGTTCAGGTGCATGTAATTAGCATCCGGCCATTACTGACTTGGAGCATGCGTGTTTTGCACAATACAACTTTGTTGTACAAACTGCTCTGTACACACGATACAACGGTCGTATGAGAGCTTGTTGGTACGACCACGTTTTCTAGTCTGCTCATACAACTCCCCTTGTACGACCGTCGTATGTTCGACTGTTCAAATCGCGCATACGAACGATCGATATCGCATACAACGGTCGTGAGTACGACCTGTTGTATGCGATCGTCGAACCGTGTGTACGAGGCTTTACAATTCTTTTTTCAGATCGTCAAAGAGTTCTTTGCCATGAGGTGCCATGTTGAACTTCCAGTGACCAGTATGAGAGAGTGAGAGTGATAACACCCCATGAATGCTCCCCATTCACACCTGAGACCTCGTAACACTAAGGAGTCACATGACACCGTGGAGGGAAAATGGTTAATTGGGCCCAAGCTGGACATTTTCACTTAGGGGTGTACTCACTTTTGTTGCCAGCGGTTTAGACATTAATGGCTGTGTGTTGAGTTATTTTGAGGGGACAGCAAATTTACACTGTTATACAAGCTGTACACTCACTACTTTACATTGTAGCAAAGCGTCATTTCTTCAGTGTTGTCACATGAAAATATATAATGAAATATTGTGAGTGAGGGGTGTACTCACTTTTGTGAAATACTGTATATATATATATATATATATATATATATATATATATATATATATATAT
>BLSH010029243.1:769923-789324 GCA_018402905.1 Glandirana rugosa
TTTACCTGAAGTTTCTCCTTGAAGAGGGGTCCGCGATAAAAAATAAAGTTACGGTAGAATGGAACAAACGATGAAATAGGAGTTATTTGCATCACGGTGTGGGTCGCTTAGACTGTAATCAATACGACATTGAGTGACGAAACTTTTTTTTTTTTTTTTTGCAAATAACTTTTTACCTTTTTTGTATTCACCTGGCCCCGCGCTTCCATGTTTCTTGCCTAGATGAGAATGACATAGCCTGCAGCTGCCTCCAGGCTCAGGTCACCCACACCAGGAGGTTTCGGGGATAATTACAGCACATATGCATGCACTGCGACGCGTTATCAGGGGGCCGGCTGCAAGAACCAGGAACAGACGGCCGGCTCCCAGATGATAGCAAAGGAAGACAGCAGTGCAGGATTGGATGCGAATCAGCAGAGCAGTGAGTTACAGCATAACTAATGTCAGATTCGCTGGGTGTGGCACTACGTTTATTGAGGATAAAGTAGCAAACAAGGTAAGATGGCATTGAAATAAAAAATAGCGCCTGGGGAGAAGTTCCTCTTTGAAGTCCATTTAAAACTATAAGACTACTCTCTCAACAGGGTGA
The DNA here is from genome assembly GCA_018402905.1 of Glandirana rugosa. Lineage (NCBI taxonomy): Eukaryota > Metazoa > Chordata > Amphibia > Anura > Ranidae > Glandirana > Glandirana rugosa. The sequence goes on from BLSH010029243.1 coordinate 770,513, forward strand.
TAACACTGTCGCATGATTTCACTGCAGAGCAAACAGCGTTGTCACCCTGTTAAAGGAAGTGGAAAAATAAAGACTCTATTGGCAGGATCAACAAGTAAAAGAATGACAGTATATTACAGGAGAGACTCTATTATATATCTATTTATAGCTTTTATTTTGCCTGTAGTTATAATTTAACTGGTTAACTAAGGTAGTTTCATAAGACATAAGGATGGCAGTTGTCAGGACGTAGCCCTGAGGAAGTCACGTGATCAGTGACGCAACACGTCAGGCGGAGCCGGGTGACATCACTTCCTGTCACCGGTTTATGTTGCAGCAGTGGAATGATGGAGTTACATGAACTTTGGCATGTTTGGTTGTCTCAGGAACATTTGTTTATTTATTTATTTTGGTGATTTGCACTCCACTGGCACTAGGAACACGGGATCATAATTATTGGGATTTATATCTAAGAATTGTGCATACATTTTTTTTTGTTCTTCGCCGTTCTTCTAGCACTGGGGGTTTGGGCGAAACTTCCAATTATTTGCACATATTGTGTTGTTCAAGAGGTTTGTGAATTTTGAACATTTCTGACAACACACAAGTATTATTTCATATGTTGATGTAATTTTATTGCACATGCGGAGGATTAAGCGACAGACAAATATTATTTATATTATTTTGCCCTTTAACTGGCTACCTTAGGTAGTCTCATAGGACAGGAGGATGGCAGTTGTCAGGACTTAGCAATAAACATGCCTGATGAAGGGGACCTGCGCGGCTCCGAAACGTCGCTCTTTGCTGTAACAATGTGCTCTTCTATTAAAGATTGGACTCATTCGAAGATCCCGGTGTGCTGGTGACACTTCCTGATCCTGGACTTGGCAATAAAGTCACAGAAGTTGTCCTACAGTAACAAAAAGACGCCAAAACTCCACACAGAGGAGGACTTTACTGGCAGTACGGTGATAGCGGGTATTTTGTGATCATGGGCGTCCGCAGGTAGGGGCAAGGGGGGGCAATTGCCCCCCCCCTGGAATCAGGGATCAGATCAGGGGTTCCCCACTAGGTCCTTATCCTCTTGCGCCATGTATGCAGTTTCTGACAGTCTCTTGGGCCATGTATTCAGTCTCTGACCGTTTCCTGTATCATGTCCGCAGTCTCTGACTGTCTCCTGTGCTATGTCTGCAGTCTCTGACTGTCTCCTGTGCTATGTATGCAGTCTCTGACTGTCTCCTGTTCCATGTCCGCAGTCTCTGACCGTATCCTGTACTATGTCTGCAGTCTCTGACCATCTCCTGTACTATGTCCGCAGTCTCTGACCGTATCCTGTACTATGTCTACAGTCTCTGACCGTCTCCTGTACCATGTCTGCAGTCTCTGACCGTCTCCTGTACCATGTCTGCAGTCTCACTCTGACTGTCTCCTGTACCATGTCTGCAGTCTCTGACCGTCTCCTGTATCATGTCCGCCATCTCTGACCATCTCCTGTATCACGTCTGCAGTCTCTGACCATCTCCTGTATCATGTCTGCAGTCTCTGACCATCTCCTGTATCATGTCCGCCGTCTCTGACCATCTCCTGTATCACGTCTGCAGTCTCTGACCATCTCCTGGATCATGTCTGCAGTCTCTGACCATCTCCTGTATCACGTCTGCAGTCTCTGACCATCTCCTGTATCACGTCTGCAGTCTCTGACCATCTCCTGTATCACATCTGCAGTCTCTGACCATCTCCTGGATCATGTCTGCAGTCTCTGACCATCTCCTGTACTACGTCTGCAGTCTCTGACCGTGATAATGTAATTATGACATTGTCAAAAAGGGGCAGAGCATGGATGACCTTGAAATTATGCCCCCCCCCCCCCTGGAAAAAGTTCTGCGGACGCCCATGTTTGTGATGTCTACTCTTCAAAAACAATTTTAATTTAAAAATGGCTGCCAGGTTCTCCTTCAGTTATACGTCAGCAGACATCTGGCAAATGAGCGGTAAGAATTAAAAAGAAAAAACAACCAATCAAATGCCACCTTCATTTTTCTCGCCTGTAGCAATAAAGCAGTTGCTACAGGAAACAAAGAGACTTTTTAAAAAAAAATTTTTTAGACTATTGATAAATGGATCCCGAATGTTAATACGGCAAGAGTTTTGTGCAGTTGTTGGCGTTTCTATTTTAAGAAGTCGTTCTGATTGTCAGGGAGATTGTAATTCAGTACTCTTGTGCAACTTATCTCTAGGACAGTGGTATGACATTTTAACAGAATTCACTCATGAATAAAGTATCACATGCCAAATATTACATCTTAATGTCAAGCGGAGTTCAAGATGACATTAAGCTTCAATGGCCGTCTTAGAATCTCCAGCAAGGGTCCGCACCACGCCGCCAATACTTAAAGGGCAAATGCAAACCAACTTTTAATACTTATCTATTTACTGAAGATATGTATGTATACTGTATATATATATATATATCCATTGGAAGTCACTGTACTCTGTCCAGGGAGTATCTGGCACAGTGCACTGCAGCAAAGTAACATCAGTAGATAAATAGAAAATACCGTAGCAGAGGCGCTCACAGGTCTTGAGCAGCTGTGTCGGTCCAAACAAAATAGAGCAATTATTAAAAAAAAGAAAAATATTGTTTTCTTTTTTTAAATAAATATAATTTATGTCTGTGTCATGTATAAAATATGTGTAAATTATATATTTAATTACCATACTGTTATAAATAATACATCGTATAAATCATAATGTATACAATTATATATATATATTTATTTTATTTCAGGTACTTTTATAGCACTGTCAATTTACGCAGCGCTTTACATATACATTGTACATTCACATCAGTCCCTACCCTCAAGGAGCTTACAATCTAAGGTCCCTAACTCCCATTCATACACATACTAGGGGCAATTTAGACAGGATCTAATTTACCTACCAGCGTGTCTTTGGAGTGTGGGAGGAAACCGGAGTACCCGGAGGAAACCCACGCAAGATAGGGAGAAAATGCAAACTCCAGGCAGGTAGTGTTGTGGTTGGGATTCAATCCAGCGACCCATTTAGTGCTAGGTGAGAGTGCTATCCACTACACCACTGTGCTGCCCTATATTATATATATATATAGTTACATGGTTAGTCAGGTTGAAAAAAGGCACATGTCCATCCAGTTCAAGCAAAAAAATAAATAAATAGAAAAATGATATATAACCCTACAAGCCCATATACAATCCTTCACCCACAGTTGATCCAGAAGAAGGCAAAAAACCGTTGAAGGTTAAAAAAAAGACGTAAAAAGTGCCCCCTTGTCCTTTGTGATGACCTTAAAGTGAATAACTCAGCACCAAGTTCACTATATGGGCCACTTATATATTTGTACATGTTGATCATATCCCCCTTTAATCTCCTCTTCTCAAGAGAGAATAAATTCAGTTCCTCTAATCCAGTGTTCCCCAACCCTGTCCTCAAGGCCCACCAACAGGTCATGTTTTCAGGATTTCCATTATTTTGCACAGGTGATTTGATCAGTTTCACTGCCTTAGTAATTACCACAGCTGATTCATCTGAGGGAAATCCTGAAAACATGACCTGTTGGTGGGCCCTGAGGACTGAGTTGGGGAATACTGCTCTAATCTTTCCTTATAGCTGGGCTCCTCCATGCCTCTTATTAGTTTGGTTGTCCTTCCCTGCACTTTCTCCAGTTCCCCGATATCCTTTCTGAGAACTGGTGCACAAAACTGAACTGCATATTCCAGATGAGGTCTTACTAATGATTTGTACAGGGGGGGATGAAATTATATCTTTCTCTCTCTGGAGTCCATACTCTTAATACGAGAAAGGATTTTGCTTGCTTTGGAAACCACAGCTTGGCATTGCATGCCATTATTAAGCTTATGATCTACCAAAACCCCCAGATCCTTCTCCACTATGGATTCCCCCAGTTGTACTCCCCCTAGTATGTACGATGCATACATATTCTTAGCCCCAAAATGCATAACTTTACATTTATCTACATTAAACCTCATTTGCCATAGTCGCCCAATTAGACAGTGCATTGAGGTCGGCTTGTAAGTTGGAGACATCCTGTAAGGACGTTATTCCACTGCATAGCTTGGTGTCATCTGCAAACACTGAAATGGTACTTTTAATCCCAAACCCGATATCATTTATAAATATATTGAAAAGTAAGGTTCCCAACACTGAACCTTGGGGTACACCACTGATAACCTTAGACCATTCAGAATAAGAATATATACAGTATATACAATTTTAAATAATATATAAATACAGTATTTATATAAAAATAATAATATAAAATAAATATAATTTTAAATAACTATATATATAGATATATCCGTATATATATAGTTATTTATTTTCTATATAAATTATAATTCATATATTATTTATAACACTATGGTATTTAAATGAATTACGTAATGTTTATATGTATGAATATCCCCTTTATATGCCTTGGTACTATCTGCATTTTATTTTTTCTATATTTAAATTTTTCATTTTCAATTTCATTTTAAATACCAAAATAGCCTTTTTTTTCCTAAGCATCTCCTGAAATCCAGCTGAAATTTAAAAAATGACTAATGTTAAATGTCAATGTGCCACATTTATATACAGTGTAACAGGTTAGTAGAGAAATATATAACATACACACACATGCATACTGTATATAAATAGATTGAATTGATAGAAAAATGGGACATCCTTCCACCTACTGACCACTGATACTAGCACTCCCACCAACCATTGATTCTGGGGCATCTTTCTACCCACTGACCACTGACCCTGGGACAACTTTCCATCTATGACTACTGGAAATTTTTCTGATCACTGATGCCGGGGCATCTTACCTCCCACCAACCATTGACCACTTACACTGGAGAATCTTTCTGAACATTGTTGTCTGAAGTTGGGGAACCTTTTAGACTACTCATGCTAGGGCATCTTTCTTCCCACCAACCACTGATCCTGGGGGCAGCTTTCCACCCAATAACAACTGACTCTGGAGCAACTTTCCTCCTACTGACCACCAATGCTGGGGCATTTTTCCTCCCACCAAAGCCAGTACATTTTTCTATTGCGCCAACCTCCAAGGCTGATACAATTTTTCTCCCAGTGACCACCAACACTAGGGCATCTTCCCACCCACTGACAACTGATTCTGGAGCATCTTTCTTCCTACTGGCCACCAATGGTGGTGCATATTTTTCTCCCGCAAAAGCTGAGCTGTTTTTCCTTGTGCTGACCTCCAAGGCTGATACATCTTTCCTTCTAGTGCCCATTGACAGGAGGGTATCTTTCCATCCCCTGACCACTGATGCTGGGGAATCTTACCTCCAATATACCCATGATTTTGGGGCATCTTTCCACCCATGACCCCTGATGCTGTATTTTACTTACCACTAACAACGGATCATCTTTCCAGCCATAACTGCTGACACTGGGGCATCTTTCTGAACCACTGATCCTGGGGCATTTTTACACCCACTGACAACTGATTCTGGGACATCTTTCCGCCTAATGGCCACAAATGCTGGGGAACTTTTACCTTTCACCAAAGCCAGGGATATTTTTCCTCATGCTGACCTCCAGTGCTGATACATCTTTCCTTCCAGTGAACACTGACACCGGGGTATTTTTCCACCCACTGACAACTGATTCTTGGACATCTTTCCTCCTATGGCTACCAATGCCGGGGAATTTTTTCCTCCCAAAAAATTTGGAACATTTTTCCCTATGCTGACCTCCAGTGCTGATACATCCTTCCTTCCAGTGACACTGGGGCATTTTTCCACTCATGACTACTGGGGAGTCGTTCTTACCACTGATGTTGGGACATCTTTCTACCCACTGACCACTGATTCTGGGACACTTTACCTCTCACCAACTATTGATTTTGGAACATCATTTAACCCACAACCACTATCACTGGGGCTTCTTTCCACCCAAGACCAATGAGGTAGCGAAATCTTTCTGGCTACTAATGCTGGAGCATCTTTCCAGCCATAATCACTGATTCTGGGAAATCTTTCTGACCACTGTTGACTTAAGCTGGGTGATCTTTACACCCACTAATGTTAGTGCATCTTTGCTCCCACCAAGCACTGATCCCGGGGCATCTTTCCTCCTACTGGCCACCAATGCTGGTGCATTTTTTCCATAGGCCGATCTCCAGTGCTGATACATCTTTCCTTCAAATTACCGCTGACATTGTAACATCTTTTCACCCATAACTACTGGAGAATCTTTCTGACTGCTAATGCTGGGGCATTTTTCCATCCATTGACCATTGAGGCTTGGACATGTTACCTACCACCAACCACTGACCATAGCAATAGGACAGGATTGTCTCACTTTTTCTTGTTGGTAAATAATGTGACATCTCTGTAGCATCTGCAGCAATCCCCATCATAGGTTCTTACAATGGGGTCTTGCTTCTGAATAGACTCCAATTTAATGGAAACTAAAGTGTATTTTACTAACTTCACATTTCAGGTATTTTTGTGGCATTTACAGGAAATCGTTTCCGATGAGACTGTTACATTTTTATTTACTTGTTCTTTTACAGTTTCATCATTACATTGTTCTTATATTTAAAAGACTTATTATCTCCTAATAGCAGTGCACATAATTGTCAATTAGAGTCTTTGTCAAAGTGCTCTTGTCAGTTCTTAAAACTTTCACCTTTTTTATCCATTGATTCATGTGCCATAGATACTACAATGTTAAACAGTCTATAAATGATATTTCAATTCCTCTGCCTAGTGTGGCTCACACCTCCACCGATAATGCTGCCCCACTCCCCAGAGAATGGACTCTTACCGGAATTGATAATATAGCTTGCATTGGGTCATCACCTCTCAGCGTGTTGCTTGTGTTTTGGGGTGGTCTCTAATGATCCTCCTTCTCGTCCCAGAGAAGGGGTGCTCTTAAGACAAAATTCACAGGACCATAGCATGATACTGTGCACACTTTTATTTACCACGCTCCCTTCCCCTTAAAATACACATACCAGATGATAGAAATAGCAAGCATAGAACAATACATGGAATGTCGGATGTTACCCCGGATGGTGCTGGACTGCTCAATTCCTCCGAGATACCGGTCGGCAGTTAGCTCTGAATGTTTATCAGGGTGTCTCCTGACAATTGTTAATCTCCTTTACTGCCGTAGAACACCTGCCCTGACGTACGTTTCGTCTACTTCCGACTGCGTCTGAGGGACTAGACCAGCCTTTCTCAACCTTTTCAACACAGAGGAACCCTTGAAATGATTCTCCGGTCTCGGGGAACCCCTGCTAAAAATTAAAAATCTACAACTCATGACACATTAGTGTGATGGTCAATGGGAAGAATGCCCCTTACACTTGTGGTCATTGGGAAGAGTTACCTCCTTACAGATAGCTAAAAAAAAACAATAATGTCAGTGGGAATTTATCTGATAGGTAGAAATAGACCATTGCTCAAGGAACCCCTAGCAACCTCTGGAGGAACCCTAGGGTTCCACGGAACCCTGGTTGAGAAACCCTGGACTAGATGAAACGTACGTCAGGGCGGGTGTTCTACGGCAGTAAAGGAGATTAACGATTGTCAGGAGACACCCCGGTAAACATTCAGAGCTAACTGCCACCGGTATCTTGGAGGAATTGAACGGGAGCCACTGAGCAGTCCAGCACCATCCGGGGTAACATCCGATATTCCATGTATTGTTCTATGCTTGCTATTTCTATCATCTGGTACGTGTATTTTAAGTGGAAAGGAGCGTGGTAAATAAAAGTGTGTACAATATCACACTATGGTCCTGTGAATTTTGTATTAAGAGCACCCCTTCTCTGGGACAAGAAAGAGGATCGTCAGAGAACACCCCAAACCACAAGCAACGTGCTGAGAGGTGATGACTCAATGCAAGTTATATTATCAATTCCGGTAAGAGTCCATTTTATGGGGAGTGGGGCAGCATTATCGGTGGAGGTGTGAGCTGTACTGGGAATTGAAATATCGTTTATCATTTATAGACTGTTTAAGATCGTAGTATCTATGGCACGTGAATCAATGGATGGGAAGGTGTCTTTTTTATGAGAAAGTTTTGAGATCTGACAAGAGCACTTTGACAAAGACTCTAATTGACAATTATGTGCGCTGCTATTAGGAGATAATAGGCAATTGATTGGTTTTGGTTTTTAAACTTCAAATAGTTCATGCAGCTGCCCTAACACTAAAGTGTTTCACAGAGATTGTGCAAATTTTACATAAACATTTTTATACTTTAAGTGATTGAGAATACACACCGTGCCCAGGAACGCTTTGGAGGGCGCCTGTATTCCAAGATTAGATTTGTACTTATAATATTTAAAATACAGATAAGTAGATTCTCAATTCCTCAGATATATTTTTATATCGTTTTACCTGTTTTATACAGTTCAACTACCTTTTCCCGCAGATCCTTTGACAGTTCATTTGCTTTCCGTATGACTCCAAATCCAGAAACATCAGTGCAGCACTGGATGAAAGATGCAAGGGTCTGTCAGGAGTCCAGAAACTCATTGACCTTTTATACACACACACTAATTACAAGCAAACAGATGACAGGTGAGGATGGTTACCTTTAATAGCCATTCAAACACCTTTGTGTTAACGTGTGTGCAGGTTATCAGGCCAAAATCACCAGGGTATGTAGATTTGTGATCAGGGTCATTTGGGTATTTTCTGTTGTCATTATGATATAAAAAGAGTAAACACAGTTGATTGATAATAAATAGCTTCAGCCAAACACCAACCATGAGTGAAAGAAATGTGTTTGTGTTCTCATTCATATTCTCTGAAAAATGGCCAAGAAATCATAAATTCTGCCAGGGTATGTAAACTTATAAGCACAACTATATATCTAAAACCAAAACTTTAGATACAGTAGAGAATGGTTAGAACCATTTTTTTTTTTTTGTTGACCTTGTATCTTTGGGAATTTAACTTTACTTACAGAGACACAACAGGAAGTGAGAGAAATTCTCTCCACAGTGAAGGAAACCCCCTCGGTCCCCGAAACACGTGTCCCACTGAAGGATTTCCCCTCTAGTCTTGCTCCAGTGACAACTTGAAAAATTTGGATTTCCCACCAGGGACAGTGGTCACCACCAGAAACTGAGAGAGTAATCTCCCCAGCACAGATACAGCAATTAAAACCTGTATGCGGTTCTAGCCTATCCATGCCTCGTCAAAACAAAAAAAAAAGATTTGGGCCTTATATATTTTAAAGAGGAATTCTGTGCAAATTGCTAAAGGAAATTTATGGGCAAACGTTTTGGTAATTCTTGTTAATGTCGAAGCATACCTGCTCTATCCTGCCTCCTGCCATAGGTGTGCGCAGCCTATTGCATTAGGGTGTGCACCCCAAAGTTCAAACACACATATGTGTGTGTATATATATATATATATTGTGAGATTGTGAGCTCTAACGAGCAGGGCCCTCTGATTCCTCCTGTATTGAATTGTATTGTAATTGTACTGTCTGCCTTAATATTGTAAAGCGCTGCGCAAACTGTCGGCGCTATATAAATCCTGTATTATAATAATAATAATACATATATATATATATATCGCACAGTAGGGCAATAGACCGTATCATTAGAACAGAGATTGGTGTTAGTAGCTTTATTTTGTATCATTTTTATTATTACTTTTTTACAATTTAATTTTTGTTTTAAAGTGTTAGTAAACCCCCAAAGCTATTTTTACCTACAGGTAAGCCTATAATAAGGCTTACCTGTAGGTAAAAAGAATATCTCCTAAACCTACATGGTTTAGGAGATAGTCGCCCTGCATGCAGCCGCTGACATTAGCGGCGCATGCGCTCTGATGATCCGGCCGAGGCGTCCGGCATCTCAGAGCTGGCTGCCGGAACGAAGAGCTCCCGCGTGCATGCGTGGGAGTGACGTCACGCGGCTCCGGCCACTCACAGTGCCGGAGCCGCGTACCCGGAAGAAAGAAGAGGACTAACATGTCAGCGTCCTTAGCGCTGACCGACTTGGGCATCGGGGGCCTCGTTCTAAGGTAAGTATTTCATAATATGTTAGTATGCGATGCATACTAACATAATATGCTATTGTCTTGCAGGATTTTTTTTTAGTTATTTTTTTGGGAACGGGTTTACTACCGCTTTAATTTTACAACATTTATTTTTACAATCTTTTTTTTTTGTTTTTCTTTACAATTTTTTTTAGGAGCCCCATTGGGGGGCTTTGGTGAAATATCAGGGATCTAAACAGACCCCTGATGTCTCACTTTTGGGACAGAGATTCCCCAGTCCGTTTCTCTGCAGCCAAACAGCAGGGAAATCTGGGCAGCATAGGGTGACTAGGGTGTGCCCAGGCACACCCTATGCACCCGCCTATGCCTCCTGCACTTTGCTTTTGTGCAATGAGTCAACCCATCAGAGTTCTGGGCCAGTAGAAATGCGTGGGAGGCAGGAAAGGGCAGGAATGACTAAGCTCGGAGGCACCGAGTGAAACGCGTCTACCTGTATCCATCTGTACCTGTACATGCCGCATTGAAATAAACTGCAAGCAAAGAATATCCATGGAGTGCTGCCTGTTTGTCTTTTGGTGCATCTAAGTGAGCGGTGGCGAGCCGCGGCAGGCACCGTGGTCCATATCAGGCACCGGTCCGGACCTGGAGCTGTGTATCCTATTTTTTCATAGGAAAGGGCAGGAAACTAGGAGTGGGAATCAGGAACTGGCAGAAGCCCATTGGAAGGGCTTGACATTTTGGCATAGTGGATGGATATGGAGGCTGCTGTAGTTTTGTGTACACACCTCTACATTCTTTCACTTTATACCGGACAGATTTTTTTTTTTTTTTTTTAATTTTTAGACCGAGTAGAGTGGAGTAATGCAACTCTAACAAAATATTAATAAGCAAACAACATACAAGCTTCATTCACCCAATTATCAAAAAGCACTTTCTCTATTCTCCCCACCAACCAATCATCTTAAAGCTTTCATTGTCCAACTGCCACATTCAGGTGGAGCTTTGAATCTCATTGATAGGGATGAGCTTGGGTTCAGTCCAAACCCATTTTCTGCTGAACACGGAATGAAGCTGTCAGCGCTGGACCGACCCTCTGCAGCCGAGGCATTCCCTACCCTGCCGCTGCATGTACACAAAGGGACAGGGATGCTTATGACATCATTAACCTAATATAGCCATACTGGGCCAATGCCATTGTTTTAACAAGGCTATGTGGCCATATTAGGTTAATGATGTCACAAGCATCCCGCTCTCCCTTTGTTTATGTGCAGCTGCGGGGTGGAGAGCGCAGCAGCTGATTGGGCCACCACCAACAGCTTACTTCCTGATTCAGCTGAACATGGGTTTTGGCTGCGGCCAAGCTAATCTTCACTGATTGGCTGTTGTGAGGCGACATGGACATTTCTTTTGTGGAGGACGCTTTGATAAATGAGGACCTTCTGTGACCCATCAAATTGTGTTGGCTTTGTGATAAATTATTTGATCCTATTTTGGGATAAATTTATATCTGGGCAATTATCTCCCAGCGTAACGCTTCAATCTCAAATTCAAAGAAAAAACAAGAAAACTGTGGGAATCCTATGACGTGGAAAGGATATAATTCAAGTACCCTGTCCAAACACTGCTATAAGGGGGGCACTATGGATTTTTACAGGTGGGTAAGGACACAAATTGAAATATAATTACCAATTTTTTTTTCACAACATAAGTTAAAATGATTGTAAAGTCTCATTTTTTAAAAAAAGCAAACATGTTATAATTACCTGCTCTGGTTTTGGACATGGCTGGACATGGTATGGTTTTGCACAGAGCAGCCCGGATCCTCCTATTCTTGGGTCCCTCTTCTGTGCTCCTGGCCCCTCCCTCCTGTTCAGTGCCCCCACAGCAAGCAGCTTTCTATGGGGGCACCCGAGCCGAGTCACAGCCCCCTGTGTTCATTCAGACACGGAAGCCGCGACCCGCCCCTGCCCCCCTTCTCTCCTGATTGGCTGGCTGACTTTGATTGACAGCAGCTGACTGACTTTGATTGACATTCCTGCAACATCGCTGGGTAAAGTTGGGGCTCAGGTAAGTATTAGGGAGGCTGCTGTACACAGAAGGTTTTTTTATCTTAATGCACAGAATGTATAAAGATAAAAAAAACCTTCTGGGCTTACAACTCCTTTAACCACCTAGCGTCCATGCCATAGCCGAACGACGACTACAGCACAGACCTACATTGCCGGGAGGCCCCTTACCACGTGATCAGCTGTCAGCCAATGACAGCTGATCATGTGATGTAAACAGAAGATCGGTGATTGTTATTTTTCCCCTAGCGCTGTCAGTGTGACGGGAAAAAAAGCCGTTCAGCGGCTTCTGTCAGAAGGACATCGGTCTCTCACACAGAAAGCCACGGATGCCTTGTCTGTGCCCCCCAGTGCCACCTGCCAGTGCCACCTATCATTACACACCAGTGCCACCTGCCACTGCCCACAGTGCCACCTATTAGTGCCCACAGTGCCACCTACCTTTACCCAGTAGTGCCACCTATAAATGCCCACCAGTGCTGCCAATCAGTGCCTCATCATCAGTGCCACGACCAGTGCTGCCTATCAGTGTCACCTACCAGTGCCTACCAGTGCCTATCAGCACCACCCATCATTGCCACCTATCAGTGTTGCCTATCAGTGCCACCTATCAGTGCCCTTCAGTGCCACCTATCAGTGCCGCCCATCAGTACCCATCATCAGTGCCACCTCTCAGTGCCCATCAGAGCCAACTATCATGCCCATCAGTGCCACCTTATCAGTGCCCATCAGTGCAGCCTATCAGGGCAGGCTATCAGTGCCCATTAGTGCAGCCTCATCAATCAACATCAATGAAGGAGAAAAATGACCTGATTTCAAAAATGTATAACAAACTATGAAACTGTTTTGTTTTTTTGTTTTTTTTTCCCAAATTTTTGGGCCTTTTTTCATTTTTTTTTTTTTTGCAAAAAAAACCCAGCAGTGATTAAATTCCACCAAAAGAAAGCTCTATTTGTGGGCAAAAAAATGATGAAAATGTATTTGGTGCAGCGTTGCATGACTGCGCAATTTTCATTCAAAGTGTGACAGCGCTGAAAGCTGAAAATTGGTCTGGGCAGTAGGCAAGTGGTTAAAATACATCAGTACAGGATAATAAAAACAATTATAAAATCTCTGTTTCACTTACAGCGCTCTCCAACAGCTCAAACATGCCATATACTTTGTGTGTAAGGGGGTCCTCACCCACCTTGCTGTTGCCTCTACGCGTTTCACAACACTAATTAGTAAGATATTAATTTTGTATTTAAAAAAAAATAGCTTATGTGTATTTTTTCATTTGCTTTTTTTATATGGACCTCATAGTTCTTGCACCTATGTGAATGTGTGCTGATAAAGGTTTTAGCCTTTCCTTACAGATATAGGCTATTCTCAATAGGTCACTGAAGTGCCACAATGTATGGCGGTATAAGAGGAGGTGCCTCAGCTCTGACATGGGGCAAAGTCAAACTTTGTATCACATGGCTGCCCTGAAAGAGGAACTTCGCTCTTCCAATCAACATTAATTATTTTTAATCCTCATGCTGCTAGTATTAGTAAATAGATAGGTAGGTACATTATATTTACTTGTTTGAATTTTTTTTTTCTTCAGTTGCTTCCTGGTTTCTTGTCTAGGCAAATGATGTCATACATCCCAGGAGTCTTCAGGGGGGGAGGAGAGGAGGAGGAGTTTTCTCAGTTAACCACTTCAGCCCCAGAGCCATTTTTTACACTTGTTGTTTACAAGTTAAAATCAGTATTTTTTGCTAGACAATTACTTAGAACCCCTAAACATTATATATTCTTTTCTAACACCCTAGAGAATAAAATGGCGGTCGTTGCAATACATTTTGTTGCACCGTATTTGCGCCATTTAAAAAAAAAACAACACTTTTTTGAGTTAAAAAATAAGACAACAGTTAAGTTAGCTCAATTTTTTCTATATCATGAAAGATAATGTTACGCCGAGTAAATTGATACCCAACATGTCATGCTTCAAAATTGCGCCCGCTCGTGGAAAGGCGACAAACTTTGGCACTTAAATATCTCCATCAACGACATTTAAAAATGTCTACAGGTGACCAGCTTTGAGATACAGAGGAGGTCTTCTAATAGAATTATTGATCCCACTCTAACGATCACGGTGATACCTCACATGTGTGGTTTGAACACAGTTTTCATATGCAGGCGCGACTTACGTATGCGTTTTCTTTGCTGCGCGAGCTCGCAGGGATGGTGGTGCTTTAAAAAAAAAAAGTATTTATTTTTTTTAGCAATGTTCCTTTTAAAAAAAAAAAAATCTGATCACTTTTATTGCTGTCACAAGGAATGTAAACATCCCTTGTGACAGTAATAGGCAGTGACAGGTACTCTAAAAGACCCCCAATCTCTCCTTTGCACTTAAAAGTATTCAGATCGCCAAAAACGGCGATTCTGAATACTGTATTTTTTTTAAAATCGATGTCATTGGCTGCCGAGTAAACCGGAAGTGACGTTCTGACGTCGGTTGTGGAAATACACAAAGGAGACCCAATCAGAGCCGATTCCAGCTTCTATCGGAACTTCACACGGCCGGCGGACGCACCGGATGGATGCTCCGGTCTCCCGGTGGGATGGGAGGCTGGGGAAGAGCGAGGGGAGGTGTCCCCTTCCGCTGCCTGGGATAACGGCTGAGCGGCCCCAGAGCCAGATCGGCCTGTATCACCGGATAGTCGACCGATTGCTCTAAAAAAACGGTACCGGGCTATAGCCTGTAACTGCAGGCTATACCTCGATACTTCCACTTCTCCCGACCACCGTTTATATTGGGTGATTTGCATGAAGTGGTTAAAGCAGTTTCAAACCGCTGGTGATAAAAGTCCATCATAATAAAAAAGAAAAAGTCGGCACTCTGGAACTGCAGTATCAAAACTTCTTTATTCCATACCGTCCAAACAGGAATAGGCTTACATGTTTCGGCAAATAATGCCTTGTTCACAGCTGTGAACAAGGCATTATTTGCCGAAACATGTAAGCCTATTCCTGTTTGGACGGTATGGAATAAAGAAGTTTTGATACTGCAGTTCCAGAGTGCCGACTTTTTCTTTTTTATTATGATGGATTTCTATTGGAAGAGGGAAGACTTCCTGAAGTCAGAGCACCTGGTAAAGTGTGTGGTTTGATCTATGGTTAAGCAGCAGCTGGTAGAGCGGTGTGTTTCTCTCTGACTTTGCTGGTGATAAAAGGAAAACAAATCCTGCAAAACAATGTCATAATGTGCTAGTATGCATCGCATACTAGCACGTTATAATGGACTTACCTTAGAACTAAGCATTCCAGCGCCGCAATGTCAGTGCTGAGACGGCTGACATCTTCACCCAGTCTTCCGGGCGTGATGACGTCACTCCCGCACATGCGCAAAGGAGCCACTGTTTCTGGCACAGGCTCTGAAGGTCCGGCACTGTAAGCCGGACCTTCGGAGCGCATGCGCCGATGATGTCATCAGCTGCATGTATTCAGAATATCTCCTTAACTGTGCAAGCTTAGGAGATATTCACAGTACCTACAGGTTAGCCTTATTATAGGCTTGCCTGTAGGTACAAGAGGTGTAACAGAGTTTACAACCACTTTGAAGCAGAGTTCCACCCAAAAGTGGAACTTCCGCTTTAAAGGAAGGTGACCAGCCCCCCCCCCACCCGACATGCCACGATTGGCATGTCTTTTTTTTTGGGGGGGGGGGGGACCGGGGTCTCAGGTCCACTTCCTCTCCTAGAGCTGCGGCTCCGGAAGGAAGTTCACCTCCCCCCCCCCTCGGCAATCTTCTGGCACACATCGCGGGTCCCAGAAGATACGCTGGCCATTCACAAGGCACAGCGTGACTCGCGCATGCGCAGTGCACGCCCTGCTTTGAAGTCAAGGCCGGGTGCCCACACTTGTGATGCTGGCGCCGCCGAGGGGAGGGGGAGAGGGGAGAGCCCTCGGATGGCCGCATCGCTGGAGCGAGGGACAGGTGAGTGTCCGATTGTTAAAAGTCAGCAGCTACACTTTTTGTAACTGCTGACTTTTACCTGGGTGGAACTCCGCTTTAAGTACACTTTCCTGCATGCTTGAGCTAAGGGCAGATGGATTCCACGAAGTAAATGCTACATGAATCATTTGCCCTTACTCAAGATGGCCAAGGCCAGAAATGCTAGGGGGTTGTATTTCAAAGTGATTTCTTAACAAATTAAAGCATATAGACATGGATGGATAGGGAAGTTTGCGCTGAATATTAAAAAATAAATAGTGTTTTTGGTTGGTAGTGCTCAGATGCAGTGAAGATCCACTTTGAATGCGCTGGAGCATAATTAATTAGGGCAGTGGTACATACTGGCACACTGGCATACTGGTGACGCTTCCTATTAGGAAGTTAGGTTATATTATACATTATTACCTAACCCCAATCATTCATTTCTAATTAACAACTCCAAAGTGAATATAATGTTATGAGTTGCTCTGCATCACTTTAACATTTCTTGTTATATTTCCTTACAAACAATATGAAAATACACCATGTGGGCCCATTCTCCATATTCAGCCTTAAACTAGCGCGCATGGGGATCTATAAGCATTTTCTACATTTTGTAACGTTAGAAGATCATTGTACAAATATATTTTATGTTTTTAAAAAAACGGTTTAGTCATGTTTGTGTGATGTGATGACAGCTTTTTTTATGAGCATTTTTCATTATTCAATAGAAATTTAAATAAAAACTCTTAAAATGCATTTATAGACTAAATGTTTTTTTTTTTTCAGCTTTGGATAAAGAAGGGTCAAAACGGCTTTCAAATTATATTTTGCTGTCTATGTCCCATCAAGGAGCTTTCTCTCCACTTCCTGTCCTGGAGACACAACAGGAAGTGAGAGGAAATATCTACAATATCTAAGTTAGGAGAATTACTCTCTTAGTTGTCACCAGAACAGGTGTTCCTATTGGAAGATGTGACTTGTTCTGGTGACAGCTGTAGAATGTTGCATTTTCCCATCATGTTCTCTTTGGTGGGCACCAGGACAATTAAAAATGAGGTATCTACCTGAATCAGAGACACAGACAACAATAAACACCTGAGGGTGGTTCTAATCTTTCCCTACTTTATCCAAAAAAAAAAGGTTTTGGTTATAAGCGCACTTTCAATGGACTAGGTAAAGCTACATGCAGCAAGTTTTCAGAATTCTACTAAGCCCAACACCCTAGGATGAACAACCCCACCTGAAATGATGATTGGTAAAATCCAGAAATTTTGTCAGAATGCCTTGTGGTATAAAGGGACCCATTAGATGTAGAATGTGGAGTACACAAAGACCACATTGGGCCAACATCCACTTCATATACTCTTAATGGGTTGTTAGACGGTGGTAAAACAATACAGAGAAAGCTCCAAAGCTTGTTAATGTGGTTAATCCACCCAGCTTGCCCCATCACAGGAAACCCACAAAGATGAAGTTGTGTCCTTACTTTGAAACCAGGCAGGAGAGCCTCTCTTAAATCCACCAGGTCCAGTGTCTAACCACATTGCTTGTAAAAATGTAGTGGGCAAGAAGGGCAGAACAAGCCCCATTGACGGGGACGGTGGGCTGAGTTTGGCTGTTGGCATGTTTATTGGAGTAATGTGTGTGTGAGGGCATTTCTAAGGCCTTTGATGTCAGGACGGGATGGAGGTCTTTGAAATCGTACACTCATTTTTACATCTACTCCGGGAACAGAATGCAGCTTGCGAGGCCAGAAACCCTAGAAGACGGAGAAGGCTCTTGTGAGCGTTCCTTGGCATTCACACTACTATTGCTGGAGGAACCTCACCCACCGTCATACCCCGCAGTACTGACATGACTGAAGTTAACTCTGCCTGGGCCTCATCGTCCTCTAATACTCTACTAGAGCTGCCGACCTGGTCCCCTCCCTCTCGTTTTGCATACTACTGCCAATGGCCTTCAATAAAACTGGAGCTGTATTTAGACATGCAACTAAATATGCAGATGAAATATATATACAGGAACTGTTTGATCTGCCCAAAATTTTGTAAAGTAATAGGATAATTAGGGTAACAACATTTTTAGGACCTCATACCAATGCACCTTATCTGCTCTCTGGTCTACTAGTGAACCTCACAGTATTTGTGCTTCTGTTTCTAAGCTCCTGCATACAGGGGAGGGCTAGCAGCCTTAGGCCTGGGGGGCAAGTCCAGTCAAGTGGCCCATTGAACCACCGAATCAACTCACCATCCATGCCCACCTGGTTTTAGAAAGGATATTGATGTTATGAAACAAGACAAATATGATACGATGTGGTAACAATTTAATGTTAATAGCAACAAAGGAGGTTTAACAAAAATAATGCGTCAATGCAGCCTCATCAGTGCCCACCAATGCAGCCTCACCAGTGCCCATCAATGCAGCCTCACCAGTGCCCATCAATGCAGCCTCACCAGTGCCCATCAATGCAGCCTCATCAGTGCCCATCAATGCAGCCTTGCCAGTGCCGATCAGTGCAGCCTGATCAGTGCCCATCAATGCAGCCTCACCATTGCCAATCCAATGCAGCCTGCAATGCAGAGAGAGGAGAGCTGCTGGATTACACAGAGTGGGGACCTCCCGCATACTTGGCACGGCCGCTCTCATATGAAGTCCCACCTTCTGGATCGGCGGGGGGGGGGGGGGGGGGGGGGGGGGGGGGGGGGGGGGGGGGGGGGGGGGGGGGGGGGGGGGGGGGGGGGGGGGGGGGGGGGGGGGGGGGGG
>BLSH010029243.1:789334-800254 GCA_018402905.1 Glandirana rugosa
AAGTTCCATTTAGTCCTACTGGAGTAGGTCAGTGATTACAAACTAGGTCTGTGATATTACAAGTGGCAAAAGGAGGTACGAGGTACGGTGAGCACACTTCGGAACCATTACGGTCCGCTTCCGATCTCCCCCCCCCTTTTCCCTGCAGTTAGTTGTTGACTGCGCCCCTGGCCCCTACTTCCTTCCTCCACAAAAAGAAAAAAGTGTGAGCTGGCAGCGGCTGTCGGCCATTTTGAATGTAAGTTACGTGGCCTGGGGGGCAATTGCCACCCAGCCCCCCAGCCCAGCCCTCCCCTGCCTGCATACCTCCCCTTGCCTTGTAGGCCCCCCAAATTGGATTTAGGCATGAACATGAAGGCCTGGCATTACCAAGGCTTCACACGAGTGGCATGGAGCATGGAGGAAAACGGTGAACATTATAGTGTCTGGATCAAACATTAGTGACTGGATGAGGTCATCCTGATTTACCTTGAATCTCTCAGGCTGAAGTTTACAGTTTCAATATTTTTTTTTTTTTAAATTGTTCATAAATTATACACAGAGGCACAAGGGAACTTCAAAGATATGGAAGTGCACATCGTTGCATAGAATACATATGTCAAATCCAGACGCAAGTGCATTGAGCTACCACGAGAGTTGCTTGCCTGCAAGCCACCTGTCGATGCATCGATGTACAGTGGTTAGGAAAGGAACACATTGAGACCCAGACCATATTTAGGGTCTGCTAACAGCTGCCTTAATGCACAGAGGCGTAATTAGAACCTTCAGGGCCCTGGTGCAAGAAATTATGAAGGGCCCCCCTGGCCAGGGCCCTCCCTCTTCCCACTGATCCTGGGGCCCTTTACTCCCATATTATGGTCCCGCAGCGGGACCCTTTCACAAGTTCTGCAGAGGACTCCCTTTCTGCCATCTTCAGGCCTCCCCATGGTGGTGAAATGCCAGGGCCCGGTCACAATTGCAACCTTTGCAATCCTGATAGTTCCCTCATTGGTGTCAGTAGTTTTTAATTTTATTATTTTTTTACCATTTCATTTTATTTCTTTTACAATTTTATTTTTATTCTTTTTTACATTTTTTTTAGGAGCTCTGTTGGGGGGCTTTGATGAGATATCAGGGGTCTAAACAAACCTCAGCCCTCAATATCCAACTGTGTAGCCTCAGCTGCTCTGAATGAATGGACATGAATAGCTGTGTACCGAGCCTCCCATTCATTTAGAAATGGAAGTATAGTAAAGAACAGTTTACTATGCTTCAGTTATGAATGAACCAATTGGTACCAATCACTGACTCTGTCCATTCAGAAAAGGAAGGAGCCGGTAAATGACAAATTTACTGACCCGTTCCCATCTCTCCATCATGACGCATCTTCTACACCAGCTGGCAGGAGAGAGGAGGGGGGAAGACAGCAGCTCTGTGGGGGGACCAGGGAAGCACACAGGGGCCCTGGGAACAGCAGAAGACAAGTAAACTGGATAGGAGGGGTGGCGGGGGCAGCATATAGAGCAGTGGTTCTCAACTGCTATCCTGGGGACCCACTAACAGGCCAGATTTTAAGTATTTCCTTGGGGAGGTGCAGACTAGAATGCTGCAATCACTGAGCAGCAAATGATATCACCTGTGATGTATTTCAGTTATCTTGCAAACCTGGCCTGTTAGTGGGTCCCGAGGACAGGAGTTGAGAACCACTGATATAGAGTTACCAATCTCCTGCATTAGGAGGAAAATGGAGGAGATTGGTTCCTCTAAATGCCGCCCCCGCCATCCCTCCTATCCAGGTGTACAAGGGAGGCACACGGCCCCCCCGGAGCAATTGCAACCCCTGTAGTTACGCCCCTGCACAGGGGACCCTTCTGTGGCTCTGTTTCTGGGAAAATAGAATTTGTATAACAGAGAAAGAAAAAACTTGAGAAAGAGAAGAGTAAAGAAGTTGAACAGTAAGGTAAGAAAGACCGGGGGGGGTAGATAGGGATCAGAAGAAGGAGTTGGAGTTGAACCCTTGACCGTGCGACTTTGGAGTCGGGCTGGTGTGAACCGAGCCTTAAGGTCAGGGTATCAGACCCCCAAGCTGTGGCCAAATTCTATACAATACCCAGGAAATAATATGGAGACCGAAAGTGATATTAAGATAACAAATTACAAAATGTATTATATTAATATATAAAAACCTTGAAAGAGGGTATTGTATAGTCCCAATTCCCTTCCATACCCCATTGCAGGGTTTTTTTGCATTGTATTACAGGGAGAGATACCCTCTTTCTTAATCTTTTCCTTGCCTAGGAGCCTAGCTGCATTCTATGGCCATAATCTGCTTGGCACCTAAAAAATTTATAGGTTAGGAACCTAAATTGTTTGAGGCAGACCCTGGCCCAAAAGTGCTGATTCTAGGGCAGTTTGAGACATTCTGAGTCCTAACAAATTTGGTCATTCTGTAGGGTACCATGTCTATGCAATAGTTTATAGCTGGCTTCATTAAATGATGAGTTCAACAATCCATGTGCAGCCATGTCCCAGATCCAGGTCTACTGGTGCAATGCAAGGAAACTACCCAAATCTCTTTCCCTTAGGAAAACTTAAGGCAGAGGACAAATAGGGTTTGATTTACTAAACCTGGAGAGTTCAAAATCTGGTGCAGCTGTGCATGGTAGCCAATCAGCTTCTAATTTCAGCTGATTGGTTTCTATGCACAGCTGAACCAGATTTTGCAATATCCAGTTTTAGTAAAGCAACCCCATAGACTGAGTCACTCTTTTGGAGAGAGCCATAAATCTAGGATACTATTCCCTTAGGGCCGGTTCACACAGGGGCGATCCGACTTCAGGCGCGACTTTGCTAGCCGATTTGAGTGCAACTTCAATGCGACTTCAGCGCCACTTTGGGCGACTTAAAGCGACCATCATGCCAGGAGACTTTGCCAGTGGCCAATCAGAGAAGGAAGGGAGGGGGTTGCCTGAGTAATTCACTGTAAATGATTTTCTTTTTCCTGTAAAGTCGCTTCAATATTCAGTATCTCACAAAAGTGAGTACACCCCTCACATTTTTGTAAATATTTTATTCTATCTTTTCATGTGACAACACTGAAGAAATGACACTTTGCTACAATGTAAAGTAGTGAGTGTACAGCTTGTATAACAGTGTAAATTTGCTGTCCCCTCAAAATAACTCAACACACAGCCATTAATGTCTAAACCGCTAAGTGAAAATGTCCAAATTGGGACCAATTAGCCATTTTCCCTCCCCAATGTCATGTGACTCGTTAGTGTTACAAGATCTCAGGTGTGAATGGGGAGCAGGTGTGTTAAATATGGTGTTATCACTCTCATTCTCATACTGGTCACTGGAAGTTCAACATGGCACCTCATGGCGAAGAACTCTTTGAGGATCTGAAAAAAAGAATTGTTTGCTCTACATAGAGATGGCCTAGGCTATATGATGATTGCCAGGACCCTGAAACTGAGCTGCAGCACAGTGACCATACAGCGATTTAACAGAACAGGTTCCACTCAGAACAGCGCCTCGCCATGGTCACCCAAAGAGGTTGAGTGCACGTGCTCAGCGTCATATCCAGAGGTTGTCTTTGGGAAATAGATGTATGAGTGCTGTCAGCATTGCTGCAGAGGTTGAAGGGGTGGGGGGTCAGCCTGTCAGTGCTCAGACCATACGCCGCACACTGCATCAAATTGGTCTGCATGGCTGTCGTCCCAGAAGGAAGCCTCTTCTAAAGATGATGCACAAGAAAGCCCACAAACAGTTTGCTGAAGACAAGCAGACTAAGAACATGGATTACTGGAACCATGTCCTGTGGTCTGATGAGACCAAGATAAATGTATTTGGTTCAGATGGTGACAAGCGTGTGTGGCAGAAACCAGGTGAGGAGTACAAAGACAAATGTGTCTTGCCTACAGTCAGGCATGGTGGTGGGAGTGTCATGGTCTGGGGCTGCACAGTTCATTGAAGGAACTATGAATACCAACATGTACTGTGACATACTGAAGCAGAGCATGATCCCCTCCCATCGGAGACTGGGCCGCAGGGCAGTATTCCAACATGATAACGACGCCAAACACACTTCCAAGACTACCACTGCCTTTCTTAAGAAGCTGATGGTAAAGGTGATGGACTTTCCAAGCATGTCTCCAGACCTAAACCCTATTGAGCATCTGTGGGGCATCCTCAGACGGAAGGTGGAGGAGCGCAAGGTCTCTAACATTCACCAACTCTGAGATGTCGTCATGGAGGAGTGGAAGAGGTCTCCAGTGGCAACCTGTGAAGCTCTGGTGAACTCCATGCCCAAGAGGGTGAAGGCAGTGCTGGAAAATAATGGTGGCCACACAAAATATTGACACTTTGGGCCCAATTTGGACATTTTCATTTAGAGGTGTACTCACTTTTGTTGCCAGCGGTTTAGACATTAATGGCTGTGTGTTGAGTTATTTTGAGGGGGCAGCAAATTTACACTGTTATACAAGCTGTACACTCACTACTTTACATTGTAGCAAAGTGTCATTTCTTCAGTGTTGTCACATGAAAAGATAGAAGAAAATATTTACAAAAATGTGAGGGGTGTACTCACTTTTGTGAGATACTGTATATGGGGATCCGACTTGGAGGTGACTTCCATTGAATTCTATGGGCACATGTTGGATGGAAGTCGCCTTGAAGTAGTACAGGAACCTTTTATGAAGTCGGAGCGACTTCAGTAGTGTATATTAAGACGGCTCTCATTAATTTCAATGGAATTTCTTATGTCAAGCGACTTGGGGCGACACAAGTCGAAGCGCAAGTCGCTGTAGCGTGAACCGAGCCTTAGAGAGAGGATTGCGAAGGCATATGTGATTGGGAAGGTGGGGAGGGGAGTTAAAGGCAAGTGCATATGTTTCAAAACAGATTGCACATAATTTCAACTTTGAAGATATCGAAACATCTCCGAATAAGAAGCATGGTGAAAGAACTATAAAGATAGACATTTCAACTCTATGCGAAAAGAAAAAAAAAGGGGGGAAAATGGCTCAAGTTATTCTTTTTCCTGTGTTCTTTTGAATTTTGCTGCACATGTAAAATTTAAATTAAAAAAAAAAATTGAATTTTTTTGGCACTGTGCCTGAGGTAGTCACTCGTAACACAAGCTTTTTCCTCCATACAAGTACCTTATTTTTTTTGGTGCGTCAATAAAGCTATAATATTCAAGCCAACTAGAAAATTGGTGAAAAACCTTTTTGAAGTTAAGAACAAAACAGCAACTTTTTAAAGAAATTTTTTAAAACAAAACTGCTAATCTAGTGTAAGGTGGATTGGGTTTTGGGTAAATTATACTCTGCTTCTATACTTTTGATACAGATCAGCAGTTTTGTTTGAAATAAATAAATAAATAAATAAAAAGTTGCTGTTTTGTTCTTAGCTTCTAAAAGTCTCTTCACTATATTTCTAATTGTTTGAATATTGTAGCTTTATAGACGTATACAAAAATAAGAGGGCAAATTCTGAAACTCCCATTCATTCGGAAACTCCCATCATAAGAAGTTGTAAAACTGATTTAACCACAACTTCTTTGTAAGCCGTGGATGAAACTGCATCAGATGTGAAGTAGGTGTGCAGAGCAACCATCAATCATGTGATCACGTGACCTGAGAAAATGGGTTTACTTTTCTTTGATCTGTCCTCAAATTTTTGCTGTATTTGCTTTTGAATATAATTCTCATCATTACTTGCACAGTCATTTGCACTTCTGGTTATTAAAAAGCATTTTTCATGTTTCTTGATGCTTGTTTTTGTGTTAATATATTTTTTATGGAGGGTTCCTACCTGGTTGGCCTTTTACAGGTGTAACGCTACCCCTGTATGAGCCGCTGGATAGGATGGGTCCTCTGTTCTCTGCCTCAACCTTCTCAAGAACCTCAGCCCCTCTGACACACCAGTTTGAGTGTAGAAACATTCAATATCACAGGAAATAACTGAAAGTAATAATCAGTAGGGCTATATCAAAGAAAACAGGCACCAAACCAGGTGGTAAAGGCAAACATAATAAATGGTAACCCAATATGGTCAGTAACTAGGCAAACGTAAAATGGATTAACAATGGTAAAAGCACAATTTAGCAAACCAAGTGTTTAACAGTATGGACTAGGCATAAGATTATATTTTGCATATACAGTACCAAGGCTACCTCAAGTGCAGCAGTGAGCAGTAGTAAAGTTTAATCCACCAAGTGCTGGAACTATACTGCCAAAAACGCATTTATGGCAGCGATGCTAGTTTTAGACTGACTGTCCAAAATAAAAGGAGAATGGTAGTGGAGGGAGGCAGGGGAACAAAGGGGGCTTGCAGAATAATTATTATGGTAGGGGCAGTTCTTCTGCCAGCAATCGTTGGGGCCCTTTAAGAATGTAGGTGCACTTAACAACAGTCCCGGTTAACCTGCATAGTTACAGTATAGGTACAGTATATTCTTGGCGCAGGTTCAAGGTAGATGTTGTTTAGTATAATGCGGTAAAGGATTGGTATAGGTGCAGTCTAGTTTTGGAATATATATGGTTAAGAATGCAGGATGGTTGCTGTATGGATTGGGTACACTTGGTGTCCTGATGTCAGTGGCCCAGTCCCTGCTAGCAATATCAGCAATGGGCGAATAGCCCTTTCACCAGTCCCTAGGATACTGCGGTGACCTCTCGCTATAGAATGGGGGGGCCACCTCGGTCTCTTCCCGAAAACCTCCAGTGATCAACGGTGGGAAGCAAGGTGTAAATGGGCACTCCAGTCACCCTGCTGCAGTGGTGCAGGTGCTGTGACATGGGTGGTGCTGCGCTGCCCCTGGGTGTCCTCACTCCCAGTCTCAGGCTCAGATCTCTGCTGGTTTGGTCTCCCAGTGGCAGGTAAACATCCAGACAGGCGCTCTCTCTTTCTCACTCCCTTTGTGCCAGGAGAGAGAACTTTTCGGGGCAGTTTATTAAAAAAACATCTTTCCACTCCTCCTACTGCACACTTCCTATTGGGATCTGTATTGTAAGGGGTCTAATCGTCCCATTATATGGCTGTCCTCTCAAACTACAACTCTTAGGCCTCATACACACGGGCGTCTGATAATAAATAAGCAAAACGTCGGGTCCGACGTTTTTGAAAAAATCTGTGTTTTTTGCGGCGTTTTGCATCGGCGTTAGCAAGCGTTAATAAGCGTTAGTGAGCGTCTGTGTCAATAGGCGTTTTTTTTTTAAAAAATCAGTCCTCTGCTATTTTTCAACCTAAAAACGTTGGTGTCAAAAAACGCCGGTTAACGGTGGTACGGCGTTAGTTGGTGTTTGTTGGCGTTAGTGAGCGTTTTGCGGCGTCGGCGTCAAAAAACGCCAAAACACTACAGCCTCAGAACACACTGGTCCTGCGTTCTAGAAACAGCTCACTAATGCCGACACCCTCTACTGCTCGCAAACGCCGGCATTTTTAGAGGGCCATTGAATAACATGGAGAGCTGCAAAAAACGCCTACAAACGCCGGCGCCCAAAACGCCCGTGTGTATGAGGCCTTAGGATTCTCAGTATTCTGCATAGATGTCTATGGGTTTGCTTGGATTTAGCTCTCTCCCTGCTGGTCGGAGGAGAATACTGCAGGATAAAATCAGTATCTCAGTAGTGGGAGAGAAAAATAAAATGCAATGTCTCCTTCTCCATATTGCAGTAGTCCAGCACCTGGCTACAAGGGTATGGATAGTAAAAATTAAACTTGCTGCCAATATTATTAAAGCCCAACTCTTGAACAAATGCACATGTTCCTCTATTTTTCACTCAAATCATTCTAAAATTTTGACGAGATGGTATAAATCTCTCATGGTTCTTCACAAGTTCTAGCCTACCTCCTCTTACTTATGCTGGAGAGATGCCATGGAGATTCAGGATCGATACTCCACTTAATTTGACCTTTTTGGATCAAAATCAGGAAACTCACTCAAAAATTCATGGACTACTGGATCCCAGAAGATCCCAGAAGATCCAGGTTTCTTCCTCCTGCATCACTCACAGATCCCAACGAAAGAATTTGATAGTTTGCCATTTATTGAATGCTGTCAAATCCTGCATTCCCCTCTTCTGGAAATTTTCTACTCCCACCCCTATCCAATTATGGATGCAGGGGGTAGAAGACATCAGATGTATATCATTCTCCCTGCTCGAAACAGGGAAAGGCCTACAGAAAGATGTGGTTTCAATGGATAGACTTTACTTTACCTGTCACTAGCAAGGCTTTGCTTACTGACCACACTGAACTTTCCACTCCATTTAGATTAATAGTTAAGATATGATCTTATTGTAGAACTATGGGCAAAACTTTTTTTTCATTTTGGATATCGTAAGGGAGGGTTATAACCCCTGTCAGATGTTTTTCCCCCATTTCTGTCCAATTGCGGAGATTTCGGTTTACTTCCTGTCCCATAGCCAAACAGGAAGTGATAAGAAATCCCTGTAAATTAAAGGAATTTCTTGGGGACTCCCAGGTCACCAGAACTAGTGTCCCCATTAGAAGATTTATCCCTCCGTTATTTTTCTGGGGACAACCCAAAATTTGGGATTTTCTTTTTACTTTCAATGATAATGGTAAACAGGACAAATAGAGAGGATGAATCTCCCTAACGGGGGCACAGACAGCAATAAAAACTGACAGGGGCTCTAGCTGTAGCAAACCCGCACAAAAGAAAAAAAAAAAACCCGCAATACAATAGCATAATGTGCTAGTATGCATCGCATACTAACACATTATGAAATACGTAGCTTAGAACGAGGCCCCTGATGCCCGACCCGGTCAGCGCTAAGGGAGCCGACATGATGTCCATTTTCTGGGTTCGCAGCTCCAGCGCTGTGAGTGGCTGGAGCCGCGAGAGGTCACTCCTGCGCATGCCGCTGGAGTTCTTCATTCAAGCAAGGAGCTCTGATTTTCCGCCAGCCTCCGCCGGATCTTCAGAGTGCATGCGCCGCTGACATTAGCGGTTGCATGCAGAGCGAATATCTCCTAAACCGCACAGGTTTAGGAGATATTCAATATACTTACAGGTAAGCCTTATTATAGGCCTTATTATAGGCTTACCTGTAAGTAAAAATGATATTTCAGGGTATACAACCGCTTTAACTTACAATTATAAGTTACCGATCACATGTCTGTTTCCACCATGTAATCTCATAATCTGATTGATCAAAATACAATCACATTCATGAAGAAAGTATCTCAGTGTTGACTGAGGGATTATAGCTCCTGCCAGGTTTATTTTGCCATCTGTGTTCCATAGGGGAGATTTCTCTTCACCCCCCCCTCCCCCCCCATAGTCAAAACAGGAAGTGAGAGAAAATCAAAGGCCCTGATTGTCACCAGACCTATTGTCTCCACTGGAAGATTTCCTCTCGATTTCTATTTTGATTACAAACCAAAATTTGGGATTTTCTTTCACTCAGTGAGAACAGTAAATGATCCGCGCAGCATCCCTATTGTTATAAATATATAATATATATTTATTTGATTGTTTTATATTATGAATTCCAACAACCATTCGATTATTCCCTGTATACTATTCTTAGAATGGGGTGTTGTCTCTCTGAGTTTATAAGGCCTAGCTTACACTTGTGGCCCACCTGGAAGGGGGCGGTAAAAACGGGTTGGCTGAACCACGGCTTTACCAAGGGTGGAGGTGCGCATGTTGCAGAAATGATTATATCCCCTGTCATGTCTGGTGGGCAGTACTGCCGTCAAATGCAAATCACTGAAATGCATGGGGCCACATCTCCACCGTGCAGTGCGGTTGTGTGGGACATACAGGGTTAATCCGGGGGGGCACATCACCGCTCTGAGCTACTTGTCTGAAAAACGATCTACCATGGTTTGCTCTTTAGAGCGTAACACAAACGTAAAAAGGCCCTAACTGTGGTACTATATGTTCTAAATAATGTCATTCTATTGTTTTATTTATATTTAATGATACATTTAGAATACTGCCAGGGCCAAACTTCACTACAGATTTTCTTCTGCCAAGGCGCCATTTTTAGTGAGGGTAAAACCCCAGTACGGAGCGGATTCGTACTGACGGGCGCCATATTGGATGAGGTCAAGCCTCTCCACGACAAAATAAAACAAAATCCGTCCGGTCTTTTAAATTTCACACATTTCCTAGAAACTACGCTGAACAAATACAGCTTATCGTTCATATGAGCTTGTTCTAGAGAAAAATATCTCCAGTTCCCCTGGCAACAGAGAAGCGGCGTCCCGGTGAGGCGGTGACGTATGAAGAGGCGCCGGTGGATGACGTGAGCGGAGAGCTGAGGTGGAAGACAAGCATGCAGGGGACTATGACAGCTGTGTGTGTGCTGCTGGCTCTGATTGTACGCTGGGCCGTGTCCCTGTACCCGTATTCAGGTAATACTACAAGTCCCATCATTCCCCTATGTCCCTGTACTACAAGTCCCAGCACTCCCCTATGTCTCTGTACTACAAGTCCCAGCACTCCCCTATGTCTCTGTACTACAAGTCCCATCATTCCCCTATGTCTCTGTACTACAAGTCCCAGCACTCCCCTATGTCTCTGTACTACAAGTCCCAGCACTCCCCTATGTTGCTGTACTACAAATCCCATCATTCCCCTATGTCTCTGTACTACAAGTCCCAGCACTTCCCTACGTCCCTGTACTACAAGTCCCAGCACTCCCCTATGTCCCTGTACTACAAGTCCCAGCATTGCCCTATAACCCTGTACTACAAGTCCCAGCACTTCCCTACGTCCCTGTACTACAAGTCCCATCATTCCCCTATGTCCCTGTACTACAAGTCCCAGCATTGCCCTATAACCCTGTACTACAAGTCCCAGCATTCCCCTATGTCCCTGTACTACAAGTCCCAGCATTCCCCTATGTCCCTGTACTACAAGTCCCAGCATTCCCCTATGTCCCTGTACTACAAGTC
>BLSH010029243.1:808858-821887 GCA_018402905.1 Glandirana rugosa
CCCCCCCCCCCTTCCCACAGGAATAAATACAAGATCTTTAAAGTGTAAGTTCACCTTTTACAGAAAATCTGTAAGATGACCTTACACTAGAGCTGCACGATTAATCGTAATTAAATTGCGATCTCAATTCTCCCCCCCCACTGCGATGTCCATCAGGCATTACCGCGATTTTCAGTGCAGTTAATGGAGTCCGACTTGCGGGGCGACTCAGCGTGACTTGACTGTAAGTAGAAGTCAATGTAAGTCGCTTGAAGTCTCCCCAGGAATATTTTTCTAAGTAGGAGCAACTTGAGGCTCTCCTATCTGGGCAGACTGCCAAGTCTGAGATCATTGCTGATAAAAGAAGGAAAAAGATACAATGTTTCTAGTTATCAAAGGAATGAACTCCCATGTATAGAAGAGTTTAGTTTAACCATTTAAGGCCTCATACACACGGACGTTTCTAAAAAAATAAACAAAACGTCGGGCCCGACGTCAATGAAAAAAAGTCGGCGTTTTTCGGCGTTATGCATCAGCGTTTTTGAGCGTTAAGTGAGCGTCGGTGTCAATAGGCGTTTTTTTAAAAAAATCATCCCTCTGCTATTTTTCAACCTAAAAACGTCGGCGTCAAAAAACGCCGGAAAACGCCAGTATAATAATAGGTGGCGTTTGTTGGCATATTGTGGCGTCAAAAAATGCCAAAACGTTACAGCCTCAGAACGCGATGGCTGTGGGTTCTAGTTTCAGCTCCCTAACGCCGACGTCATCTACAGCTCAAAAACGCTGACGTTTTTATGGGGCCATTGACTAACATGGAGAGCTGCAAAAAACGCCAGAAAACGGCGTCGTCAAAAAACGTCCGTGTGTATGAGGCCTAAAGACTAAATCTTTTCTGACATTTGCGTACAAGTAAAAATCCAGTATTTTCTGCTAGAAAATTATTTGGAAGCCCCAAATATATTTTTTAGCAGAGACCCTAGAGAATAAAATGGTGGTTGTTGCAATATTTAATGTCACACGGTATTTGCGCAGTAGTCTTTCAAACGCAATTTTTTGGGAAAAATTACACTTTCAAAAAGGAAACTAAACAGTGCTGTTAGCCCAATTTTTTTGTACAATGTGAAAGATGATGTTACGCCGCAAGAATCGTGATCTTTATTCTAAGCAAAAAAATTGTGATTCTTATTTTGGCCAGAACCTTACAGCTCTACCTTACACTGGACCCCCTTCCCATCCTGCCCAGTCCCGCTGTATGCGAGTCCTGCAGTCAGACACCGCTTCACCAGTGCAGGCATTTAAAATTCCTGCGGCTTAAGCTCCTATCCGTAACTCTCAGTGTGCGGAAAATAGGCATTCTAGTTGGTCAGCACGCCACATTGACCAATCAGAATCGGTCTAGCCCATCCTGTCTGCTACGAGGAGAGCAAGCCACAGGGATTTCAGATACCCGGACCGGTGTCTGACTGTGAAGGATTGCGGGACTCGGCTACAGCGGGACTGGACGGGGTGGGAAGGGGGTCCAGTGTAAGGTCATTTTACAGATTTTCTGTAAAGGTGAACTTCCATTTTAACCACTTCCCGCGAATCGCTGTAAATGAATGGCGGCCGCTTTAAGTGGATGGTATTGGGATTTAGCCTGCAGCTACAGGCCATATCCTGGTACCGTTTTTTGAGCGGGCGGTCGGCTATCCGGCGATAACGGCTGATCCAGCTCGGGAGGCGCTCGGTCATTGTCCCCGGGTGCAGGAGTGGACAACCCCCCCCCTTCCGCCGCCCTTCTCCAGCCTCCCGTCCCACTGGAAGACTGGAGCTCTCATCTGGCACCTTCGCCGGCTAGAAGGAGGCCTGCAGGAAGCCCGAATCGGCTCAGATCGGGTCTCCTTCGTCAAATTCCGGAAGCGACGTCACAACGTCACTTACGGTTTACTCGGCGGCCAATGGCGCCGGTTTTAAAAAAATGACAGTGTTCAGAATCCCCGTATTTGGCGCTCTGAATACTGTGAAGTGTAAAGGAGGGATGGGGGGGTCTTTTAGACCCCCCATCCCTCCATAAAGAGTACCTGTCACCATATATTACTATCACAAGGGATGTTTACATTCCTTGTGATAGCAATAAAAGTGATCAGATTTTTCTTTTTAAAAGGAACAGTGTTAAAGCGGAGTTCCACCCAAAAATGGAACTTCCGCTTTAAGCACTCGTCACCCCCTTACATGCCACATTTGGCATGTAATTTTTTTGGGGGGGAGTGTGTCCCCAGGTTTCAGAGGGACTTCCTGTCCCTCTTCCACCTTCTGCCTCGGGGCCGCCTAGGCGACTCCTCCTCTCCTCCTAGGCGGCCCCTCCCTCCTGGCAATCTTCTGGGACACGTCACAGGTCCCAGAAGATTGCCTGGCCACTAGGGATGCGCAGCGCGACTCGCACATGTGCAGTGCATGCCCGGCCGTGAAGCCGGGCCGGGTGCCCACAATAGGAATGGCGGGGCCGTCGGGAGGAGCGGGGAGACGAGCGAGGCTTCGGGAGCAGCCGTCTCTGGACCGGGAGACAGGTAAGTTACTGTTTATTAAAAGTCAGCAGCTACACTTTTTGTAGCTGCTGACTTTTAATAAACAAAAAACAGTGTGGATCTCCGCTTTAAAAAAAAAAAAAATATATATACATTTTGGAAGCGCCACCGTCCCCGCGAGCTTGCGTAGCAAAGAAAACGCATACGTAAGTCACACCCACATATGAAAACGCTGTTCAAACCACACATCGGAGGTATTGCTGCGATCGCCAGAGTGTGAGCAATAATTCTAGTAAAAGACCTCCTCTGCACCTCTAACCTGGTAACCGTTAAAAATTTTTAAACCGTTGCCTATGGAGATTTTTAAGTACCGGAGTTTGTCGCCATTCCGCGAGTGTGCGCAATTTTCATCCGCAAATACCATGTGACAAAAAGTATTGCAACGATCGCCATTTTATTCTCTAGGGTGTTTGAAAAAAATATATATATAATGTTTGGGGGTTCTAAGTAATTTTCTACCAAAAAAAAAAAACGTTTTTAACTTTGTAACCAACAAATGTAACAAAGGGCTCTGGTGGGTAAGTGGTTAAAGTTGTGTAGATCCTTTATAATTTTAATTTTACATATGTGCTTAAAATCCAACTCTGGGACAAGTAAACCTCCTCCCTTGTGGTGAGGTTGTGTCCACACTACAGACGTGGCCAAAGGTTTTGAGAATGACACAAATATTAATTAGTCTGCTGCTTCAGTGTTTTTAGATCTTGTCAGATGTTACTATGGTATACTGAAATATAACTACAAGTGTTTCATAAGAGTCAAAGGCTTCTATTGACAATTACCTTAAAGCGGAGCTCCACCGCGCCCCCCCTCCTCCTTCCTCCGCCGTCGGGCCAGTAAGAAAGCCCAGCATGCGCAGTAGGGCGCCAGCTGTGAAGCCGAAAAGGGCTCTGGGCTGCAGCAAAGTGGCAGCCTCCAGCAAAGAAATAGGAGCAATGCTGCAGTCAATATACAGCACACAGTTTACGGGAGTATTTTTACTTTTCTTGGAGTTCGGCTCCAACAAATAATAATCGGGAAAGTGAACCCTTTCTTACCTGCACTGCCTTATGAGGTGTTATCCCTGTGCTTGGTGCTCTGCCTGGCTCTCTCATAATTTTGGAGCTACCCTGAAATACTTTGTCTTTTACACAGGTACTTCAACTCAACCGACAATGACCTTCTCTACTGGGGTCTGGATTACCCCCCTCTGACGGCCTATCACAGCCTCCTCTGCGGGTACATGTAAGTGCTAAATACTAAAAACATTTTTTAAGGTTTAACTTTTTTTTTTTTCTTTCCACTGCTCATTACAAAAGAACACAACTTTTTGTTCCTGGCTGTCTGAGTTTTTATATGTAGGATCCTGTCTGTACAATGTAAGCATGTAGAATGTGTGGTAATGTTTACACTCATATAGTATGAATATACGTTATTGGCCACCACCGCCGCTGCTCGGGTGTGATATGGTAAATATACACCATGTGTAGTGCCTGCACCACTGATTACAGACTATTGATTTTATTATGTGTCAGTTCTGAATGAATCTTCATGCACAGAATAACTAAATGCCGGTCATTCTATGCATGAGCTGTCACACGAATTTCTCATTCAGAGGCAACATGTAAATATCGTGTGTAATTAGTAGCACATTGTTCACTCTTACATGTCCGCCCTGAGCAGCAGCGTCCAATAGGGACCATGTACACTACCCTAGGTCCGCACTAGAACACATGTGTCAAGCACATGGCCCGGGGGGCTGAATCCGGCCCTTCAGGCCATTTCATGTTGCCCTTGCATCTCTCCTGCAGTTGTGGCACCCCCTTCATTTCCACCCCCACCTTGTTTCAGCAGTCCGCAGCAGAGAGGAGGACAGAACTCCTCCGCCAGGTCTTGCACTTCTTCCTGCAGCCACGGGGAGGCTCATCTTGGACCCTTCCCCTTCTTAGTAGTCAGCAGCCGAAGCACCTCCTTGTCTCCACCTCCCCTAATCTCAGCATTTAGCCGACTCAGACAGCTGAGTCCAGCCATCCTCTGGTCCTCCTCCAGGCCCTGCATTTTCTGCATCACAGCTTTGCAGTAGCACAAGGTAAGGGGGGTGCACTGTGATGTAAGGAAGGGCAGGGACTCTTGACTTCTGATGGGGCTCCTGACATCTGATAGGTGGAGTGGGTGCTCTGGATATCTAGTCCTACAGATACAACCAGCCATTTTAGGGCAACCATAATGCTAATACGGCTCGTGATGAAATTGGGTTTGACCCCCCTGCACTAGAATATGGTGTGGGAAACCCGTGCTCCGTGCACATTTTCTGCACTGCATTCAAATCGCACTGCCCTAGCAAACTGCTGCAGGTGTCAGTGCAATCTTAACAATTCAAACACCGGTTGCAATGCCTTGCATTTGCCTGCACCAGATCACATGGTACAAAACCAACATGTGATTTGTTTGCAGCGTGGTTCCGAAATTGGTGCATGCGCGACTTTGGTCCAATGTGAGCCCATTCGTTTTGAAATACACCGAACTGAATTCCATGTGAATTTCACAGGAAAGAGCTGCAGTTCCTGTGCGATTCATATGTGCTTCATAGTGTGAACCAAGGCTTAATGTTATTACAAACGTTTAATTGCATAGTCATTATATGGTCCTTACTCAGGACTTCAGATGCAGGCTTTACTAGTTTTGGTTTATGCAGATAAACACTGTAGACCAGAAAAGTAGTAGTGTGCATGGACCTATATGTTACAATAATGCTCAGGGGTCTCCAAACTATGGCCCTCCAGTTTTTCAGGAACTACAATTCCTAGAACTACAAGTGCCTAGTAATGTGTGTGAATGTCAGAGTTTTACAATGCCTCGTGGGATGTGTAGTTCCACAACAGCTGGAGGGCCGTAATTTGGAGATCCCTGTAATTATCAGAATGCAGGAAATTATACACCTGTGTGCATGATCCCTTAAGCCAGCCATAGGTGGAGTGATTTTCTTTCCTGCAGTCACGGGTTGCAGGAAAGAAAATCGCTCGATTTCCCCATCAACTCTGTTAGTGTTGATGGGGCAATCCCTCCCGCTAGCAATAATCGCATGTAAAATCTGACAGGCTGGTTGTACCCAAGTTTATCAATCGATCAAATTGGGTACAGCCTGCTGAACTGGCTGAGATTCAAACTGTCTATGGCCAGCTGTAGTTTGCAGGGTGTGCGTCCAGCTTCTGTTGTGTCTCCGCTGTTTTGCAAAGTTACTTGCAAAGGTTATTTTACAGTGCAAGTTATGAGTCTTTGAGGGCTCTCCTGGTTACATGGAAAGTGACTGCAGAAAAAATACCTAGTGGTCCATCGAGTCTGCCCTTCTTCTTTTTATTTTTTTATTCTTTTTAATTTATACACTATTTTATTTTTTTTCGTTAACTTTTTAAGTATAGATCTATGTTTGTCCCAAGCATGTTTGAATTCTGGTGCCGATGACTATTTCTGTGACATAATATATTTTCTATTGTAGAGCCCGTGTCATCAATCCAGACTGGGTGGCCTTAACTTCATCCAGAGGGTATGAAAGCCCCCAGCACAAGCTGTTCATGCGTGTGACTGGTATGTATATTTCCAGCCGTCACTGCCTGAGATTCCTGCAGCTTTATACATTTACAATGTATTTTCCTTGTGCCAGCTGTAATAGACAAGGACTAGCTCACCCTTTGCAGATGCATGTAGTGTGATAGACGTGTATACTTCTGCACAGAAATGAATGCTAGTACATTGTTTTTCTCCGCTGTGAATCTGGCTCTGGTTTTTCAAAGCATGGAGCTGTCAGGGCTAGAAAAAAAAATTGTGCCCACATTTTCCTGACCCTGTCAGCTGAACACTGAGATAATAAACACTCCCCTCTCCTTAGCACTTAAGCACCCCTGTTGTGAGAGAAGAATATTTAAATTGATTAACTACCGCCCGCCGAATAGACAAATGATGGCGGGTGGGGTGCTCTGTTGTTCTCGGATGACGTCATAGGATGTCGACCCAGTCTCACTGCGTTTGACTATCTGTACAGATAGTCAGTGCCCTGATTATCAGTGCCCAGCAGTGAGGCTTATCAGTGCCCAGCAGTGAGGCCAAACAGTGCCGGTAGTGATGCAAGTCAGTGCTGCCTTTCAGTGCCTGCTCATCAGTGCCGCCTGTCATTGCCCATATGTGCCACCTATGAATGCTCATCAGTGCTGCATATTCGTGCCGCCTCATCAGTGCACATCAGTGAAGGAGAAAAATTACCTATTTTACAAAATTTTCTGACAAACTAAGAAAAACATATTTTTTTCAAAATTTTCAGTATATTTTTTTGTTTTTTTTAGAAAAAAATAAAGACCCCAGTGGTGATTAAATACCACCAAAAGAAAGCTCTATTTGTGTGAAAAAAAATGATAGTTTGGGTACAATGTTGCATGAATGCGCAATTGTCATTCAAAATGTGACAACGCTTAAAGCTGAAAATTTGCCTGTGCAGGAAGGGGGTAAAAGTGCCTGGTATTGAAGTAGTTAAACCAGTGGCGGCCCGTCCATCAGTGCGCATGGGCGCCGCCCCCCTCTCTTGTCACCCCCTCATTGTCGTGGATAGATTTATACATAGCATGAATCCATGGCCGCCTGTGACCACCCCCCCCCCCCCATTCATGCGGCTGGCCCCTTTGTGGCACCGGCCGCTTGAATTACCGCGGTGGGGGGTGTCTATGAAGCATCTTATTAGAGCCGTAGGCAAAGCGTGCTGCCACAAGCCCTTAGAAAGGCAAATGAACATTTGCCTTTCTAACTGGGAACCGCTCTCAGCCAATCAGGAAGCGCCGGTATATTACCGGTTTCCCGATTGGCGGAGAAGACAGGCGATCCTATTGGACGCCTATCTCGGAGGATGATGCTACCGGAGCATGGAGAGCACGCTCCCCGCTCGTCTCTGCACACTGCCAACCTGCTAATAGAGGGGGTAAGTGTGGGACTTTGTCTGGGTCTGCAATTTACCCCCACCTGTGATATTGGCTGCAATGTACCCCCACCTGTGATATTGGCTGCTATGTACCCCCACCTGTGTTATTGGCTGCTATGTACCCCCACCTGTGTTATTGGCTGCTATGTACCCCCACCTGTGTTATTGGCTGCTATGTACCCCCGCCTGTGTTGTTGGCTGCAATTTACCCCCACCTGTGATATTGGCTGTAATTTACCTGTGTTATTGGCTGCAATTTACCCCCACCTGTGTTATTGGCTGCAATTTACCCCACCTGTGCTATTTGCTGCAATTTACCCCACCTGTGCTATTTGCTGCAATTTACCCCACCTGGGATGTTGGAGCTGTATACTGTGATGCTGGAGCTGTATACTGTGTCCTGTGATGCTGGAGCTCTATACTGTGTCCTGTGATGCTGGAGCTGTATACTGTGTCCTGTGATGCTGGAGCTTTATACTGTGTCCTGTGATGCTGGAGCTTTATACTGTGTCCTGTGATGCTGGAGCTGTATACTGTGTCCTGTGATGCTGGAGCTGTATACTGTGTCCTGTGATGCTGGAGCTCTATACTGTGTCCTGTGATGCTGGAGCTCTATACTGTGTCCTGTGATGCTGGAGCTCTATACTGTGTCCTGTGATGCTGGGAGCTGTATACTGTGTCCTGTGATGGTGAGCTGTATACTGTGTCCTGTGATGCTGGAGCTGTATGCTGTGTCCTGTGATGCTGGAGCTGTATGCTGTGTCCTGTGATGCTGGAGCTGTATACTGTGTCCTGTGATGGTGAGCTGTATACTGTGTCCTGTGATGCTGGAGCTGTATGCTGTGTCCTGTGATGCTGGAGCTGTATGCTGTGTCCTGTGATGCTGAGCTGTATACTGTGTCCTGTGATGCTGAGCTGTATACTGTGTCCTGTGATGCTGGGGCTGTATGCTGTGTCCTGTGATGGTGAGCTGTATACTGTGTCCTGTGATGCTGGGGCTGTATGCTGTGTCCTGTGATGGTGAGCTGTGCAATCCTGACACAATATGTGGAATACAGGGGAGGGAGTGGGTGGATTCTATAAGGGGTGGGCTTATGAGAAGTGAGAGGGGCCAAAGAGGAAGGGTGTGGCCTGGCGCCAACCCCCACCCCCCCATCCTAAAACTTCACCAGCCGCCACTGGGTTAAAC
The DNA here is from genome assembly GCA_018402905.1 of Glandirana rugosa. Lineage (NCBI taxonomy): Eukaryota > Metazoa > Chordata > Amphibia > Anura > Ranidae > Glandirana > Glandirana rugosa. Next base: position 817,530 of record BLSH010029243.1, read on the forward strand.
ATAATTTTGCTATACCTACCAGTAGCTCTTTTTTAGATCTTCAAGTACATTATTATTATTATTATTATACAGGATTTATTCAATACACGAGGAATCAGAGGGCACTGCTCATTAGGTGTGGGCAGGATAGGCTTCTTTGAAGAGATGAGTTTTCAGGGATCGTCTAAAAGCAAACAGAGTAGGAGATAATTGGACAGATTGGGGTAGGGAGTTCCATAGGTTGGGAGAGACTCGGGAAAAGTCCTGGAGGCGAGCATGGGAGGAGGTGACGAGGGAGCTAGAGAGCAGGAGAGTCTTGGGAGGAAGGAAGAGAATGATTTGGTTGGTACTTTGAGACCAAGTTAGTCATGTAGCAGGGGGCTGAGCTGGGATGGCTTTGTAACTTTGTTAGTATTTTGAATTGGATTCGTTGGGCGAGTGGCAGCCAATGGAGGGATTGGCAGAGAGGGGTAGCAGACAATGAACAATGGGAAATCACAGGGCTGGCAGCCCCCTTAAAAACTAACTTGCGTAACTAAAATCATATTAAGTAAAGTGCAACATGTGAAATATAATAAGTTATGTGTTAGTGCAAAATAAAATATACATACAATACATTGAAACTCAGAGAACAAAATTAAAAATATAGTCAACTCAATTAGCTGATTGAATAAAGTGCTGAAGTGCTCATCAGACAAAGCATTCACTTGTGCTTAGCAATAGTTCAATCAAACATAGGTGTCAGAAACGGGTAATAGTTCATAGGATTCCAAAGAAAAGCGCTTGGTACTTCACTTATGAGTAAAAAAAGTGCTTCAGTGTTAAAAGCCACTCCAAACGTGCTCTGTGCCACCCTCTCCTCTCCTACTCGCCAGAAACAGGTTACCCGCAGCTTTTCAGTCTGGGGTCTAATAGGCTTGTTCTGGTGTTAGTGGATGTGTAGCAGGGTGTTGTTGCCTTTAAGAGCGAGGTTCCCTTTAGGATCATTTAGAGTCAGTTCCCTCGGAGTTGAAATAGGGCAGACATTGTGTGATCTTGTATAACAAATTTTATTGCGCAAAAGAAGGATGGGGCGAAACACGTTGAAGCATTTTCGTTCCATACTGAACGTCCGGTGCCCGTGGAATGCACAACGGTGGTCTAGGAGGAAGTACGGCGCTGTTTTGAATACTGACAGACCACCTATTTTATTTGGAATTCCTGTAAGTTTTTTGCGCAATCAAATTTGTGTTTGGTGAAGGCCCTTTTCTGTTCCACCATGACTGTGCTCCTGTGTACATAGCTCTATAAAGACATGGTTTGAGGAGTCTGGTGTGGAGGAACTGAAGTGTCCTCCCCAGAGCCCTGACCTCAACCCTACTTGACACCTTTAGGATGAATGGGAATGCTGATTACGAGCCAGGTCTTCTCACCCAACATCACTACCCAACCTCACAAATGCTATTTTGACTAAATGGGCACAAATTCCCACAGACACCCTCCAAAATCTGTGGGATGTCACCCAAGAAGAGTCCAGGCAAAGGAGGGGGGAGGGGTGGACAGCTCTACATTAAAGTGGTTGTAAAGGCAAAAGGTTTTTTTTATCTTAATGCATTCTATGCATTAAGATAAAAAGCCTTCTGTGTGCAGCAGCCCCCCTAACTCTTACCTGAGGTCCCTCTCTGTCCAGCGATGTCCACGAGGGGTCTCAGCCATCTGAGATTTCTCCCTCCTGATTGGCTGAGACACAGCAGTGGCGCCATTGGCTCCCGCTGCTGTCAGTCATAGTCAGCTAGCCAACTAGGGGAGAGGGGGGGGAGGGGCCAGGTCAGGGCTTTGTGTCTGAATGGACACGGGGAGCTGTGACTCCGCTCGGGTGCCCCCATAGCAAGCTGATTGCTGTGGGGGCACTGAACAGGAGGGGGGGGGGGGGGACCAGGAGCAATGAAAAGGGATCCAGGCTGCTCTATGCAAATCCAACTGCAACAGGTCAGTTAAGTATAACCTGTTGTTTTTATAGGGAAAAAAAATAGACTTTACAATCACTTTAATACCTATGATTTGGAATGAATAAGCTATATAGTTGTGGTTGGCATGTAAGTTATATCTAGTTAGCTGTGTATGTGTGATGAGAAGTCTTTGTGGGTTTGTACAGTGCACACTAAACTGCGTAAGATGCATATAATTTTTCTATCTTTGTCTTGCAGTTCTGGTAGCTGACTTGATCATTTACATCCCGGCGGTTATCCTGTATTGTTCCTACTTGCAAGAAACCCCCAAGAGAAGAGTAAGTGATGACTGAGCATTCTGTATCCCTCACCCTGTGGGCACTGTATAACTGGAATCTCTTGCTGGTTAGCACTGTGGCCTTGCAGCATCAGAGTGTTTTGTTAATTTCTCAGGAGGACTCTGTCTGCATTAAGTTTGTACACTTACCAGCCACTTTATAATGTTCACCTTGTTTGGTAACACAAATTGCTAATCGGCCAATCACATGGCAGCAACTCAATGCATTTAGGCTTCTAGACGCAGTGAAGACTACTTGCTGAAGTTCAAGCCGAGGATCGGAATGGGTACGAGGGGATTTAAGTGACTTTGAACGTGGCATGGTTGTTGGTGCCAGACGGACTGGTCTGAGTATTCCAAAAACTGCTGATCTACTGGGATTTTCACGCACAACCATCTCTCAGGTTTACAGAGAATGGTCCGAAAAAGAGAAAATATCCAGTGAGCGGCAGTTGTGTGGAGGAAAATGCTTTGTTGACGGCAGAGGAGAATGGGCAGACTGGCTCCAGATGATAGAAAGGCAACAGTAACTCAAATAACCACTCGTTACACCCAAGATATGCAGAATACCATCTCTGAATGCACAACACATCCACAGATCAGGGATGGGTTAAGTCATTGACTGGACAAGCAATGTATATGCAAACCATTTGCTAAGGCTTTTTTTTTCTTCTGTGGTAGTAGTGGTTCAGACCATCGCAATAGAGAAAGGAGCACCAAAACCCCTAGATGAGAGAGTAGAAGGTGCTTTCATTTGATCAAAATTTGATCACAAAAGGGCATTACCACGCTACCCAAATAAAAACAAGCAGCTAGCACCACAATTCCAACACCCAATTGCAAACATAAATCAGAAATTATAAATTGTGCAGCTCTTAATTTTGTCACTCATATAAATAAATGCATAACATATATTGAATCAACATCCAGTCTATGAAATTAGACTCTAATATAAAGTGAAGAGGTTTAGGTTATATTATAGTGTCCAAAGATATTAAAGTGCTTATAGAGTGTATTTAAAGTGAATGTCCATAGAGAATTAGTATCCTTATAAGTGATGTTTCCTACTGCCACAAGCATGCACAGTGACCCTCCACCAAGTAGATATATGTGTAAGTGACCATCCGGACTTTGCCTATATGGGTCATGCATCGAATGGCACCGGGTATCTTTGCAGGTTTCAACTGCAGCAGTCCAGACGGGTAGTTCCAGGTCAAGATGGTCACTTACACATAGCGAGGACGGATATAAGGTTGATATAGAGATTGGATGTTTGCCCAGGAGAAGAATCTTCACGTGTTAATATAATACCCATCAGTGGTATTAACTGAACACGCTTAGATTTGGGGATTTTTGGTAAGAGTACCTACCCATGTATCTACTTGGTGGAGGATCACTGTGCATGCTTGTGGCAGTAGGAAACACCACTTATAAGGATACTAATTCTCTATGGACTTTAAATATGGACATTCACTTTAAATACACTCTATAAGCACTTTAATATCTTTGGACACTATAATATAACCTAAACCTCTTCACTTTATATTAGAGTCTAATTTCATAGACTGGAAATTAAGCGCTGCACAATTTATGATTTATGATCACAAAACAGCCAGGACATTTCAGGGGCCGGAAACACTCATCCTCCATCAGGGTACAAAAAACAAATAAGGACTTTGGTAAACTCAAATGGAATAATAACCAAGCAGATCTGTAAGACTGACTTGAAACCTCCTCATGTACTATTGCTGTGCCAAAATAATCAGCGGCAGTTGTATAGATCGCTGGTATCTAAATTGTAGATATCACTTTTTTTTTTTACATATTATTTCTGGTCACAGATTTTTCTGTGCATTGCATAACCCCGCTTGGTGGGCTGGGCAAAGCCCCAGAGCAGAGTGGATCAGATGTGATCATGTCCTTTTTGATTCTGGAATTGCTTGCTTTGCAAATTTGAAGGCCACCAGTCATAAAATGCAACAATTTCTTCCTCCTCTTCCCACTGCTGGAGGCAAAGTGGTTCCAGAATGACTGGTTTTGTCACACCTTTAACCATTTGCTGACCGCGCTATAGCCGTGCGACGGCTGACGGCGACTAATAAAACCGTGTCGTT
>BLSH010029243.1:829028-855328 GCA_018402905.1 Glandirana rugosa
CCCCCCCCCCCCCCCCCCCCAGATTTACTCTTGAGGGAAGATCTACCAGAGTTTTGCATTTAGAGCTAGGTTATTTCCCAGGGCTGCTGTTAGACATCACTGGGCCCCATACAGCCTACCTAGCAGGGCCCCCCCCCAACATATCAAAACAATATTTTTTGTAAAATACACTAGAATCATTATTAGCGGACATAAATATAACAGAGAACCTGTGTGCATTAGCCCTTTTTTAAATAGTTTTTTTTACATTCTTTAAACGTTTTTTTTTATCATTTTCTTATTTTATTGTACAATTTTTAAAAATTATTTTTTTTACAATGAGATTTTTTTTTTACGGGATGGGGAAGCCAGCAGTGCCATGGGGGGGAAGGGGGGCTCAGCACAGTGACAAGGGGGCACACAGGGGAGATCAGAAGCAGACAGAACATGGAGGGGGATCGTTGTGGGAACAATGCCCTGTGTCTGTGTCTCCTTGCAGCAGCTGAAAGGAGGGAGACCTTTCAGCTGCTGCAGAGAGCCGCACAGGACATCCTTCTGTAATTGCCCCTGCATCTGACTACACCAATTCCCTCTGCTGTCCAGGCCCCCCTGTGTGTCCGGGCCCCCTACAGGAGGACTGGTGGTCCCCCCCTTATCAGCAGCCCTGGTGTTTCCTCCTCTCATGCTCATCTCTTGCCTCCTTCGAGGAGAGGGAATCTCGTTATACTTGGTAATTATGATAAGGTTCAGTGAGACGCCTTTCATTTATACATAGGTATTTTATTTATGTTTTGTTGTGTCTGAGATATTAATGTTTTTTTGTAATACAGGATGGATTTTATGATGATGTAATGTGCTTTGTAACTCGTTTGTTAACCTAAAAAAAATAAAAAAAAATTGCAACCTGTTCCCTTAAAGCATTTTATACAGCACAGTGCTTATGCTGTGTAATTTGCCCCCCAGTAACACCTGAAATACCTGGCTGATCCCGCCTGGTTCTATCCCCCCCCCCCCCCCTGTAAACTGGCCACAGTATATCATGGCTGAAAAAAAAAGAAACAAAGTATTGACCGTGACTGTGTAGGCAGTAATTGCAAAAATAAGGCGTCAAAATGAGTATAAACTGATTATTTTATTTTGATCCACATAAAAAACCTAGACATAGGCATAAATTGATACATATACAGCATACATATAAAAAAGAGATACAACGCCAGGGCAATAAATTGTGAAGATTACTTCCAACGTTTCGACTGTAAACAGTCTTCATCAAGGATTTGTAGCAATCCTATAACAATGATGTCTCCTGTGTTATGTAGTTAAACACACAAACCAAACAGGAGTCATGGGTAAAGAGCCCCCCACAGCCCACAAAGGTACGCGGGGGGAGATCCCAGAGTCCTGGTCATTCAGGAGAGGATGGGGGGGGTTCTGTTCAAAAATTGAGCCACAGCGAGAGATAGAAGGTCAGTGGAGCAACTGATGATTGGGGGGACAACGAACATCAAACCCAAAAATACTGGAATGGTTTACAGGTAATGCTCAGCTGAAGGTCAGAAGACCAAACACCTTTAATGGAGCTGGTGCAGTAGTAGTAGTCAAAAATAGACCAAGAAGGACTAACAGCCCTGAAATAATGGTCGTCCAATATTCCATCGGTTGTCTCCATGAGCCACTCAAATTGTGTGGCTCTATCGACCAGCGCTTTTTTTCGTACCTTTGGGATGAAGCGGTTCTATACAAATACCACAGATGTTGTCTTATTTAGTGCCTACTGAACAGTGTGAATTATTAGAATTTTATATCATGGCTGCTGAGCCCTGACACCGTGGTCAGTTTATGTGCCTCCATCATCTGCCAACCCTGCTCTATCATCCTTCTTCTCCGTCCTCTCGTCCATCCTCTCTGCGTTCCCCCCCCCCGCCTGTCGGCTTTGTCCTCTCCACGATCTTCCCATCCTGCTGCTCTCATAATAACACAAGCTTGTGACAATCCCCTCTGCTATATTAAACATTAAATGTCCCCAGTGTATATGTTTTTTTTTTATATACCGCTGTGTACCCGGTGCTCACATGACTGGCCGCCCCTCTCCTCCTCCTGGCTGACGTCAGAGGGGGTTTCCCAGGCCCGATAGGCGGCCGGTCATGTGAGCGCCGGTCGGTGTTATGAAATCGGGTTTCTTAAAAAAACAAAAACGCTGGGGACATTATTAAACATAGCAGAGGGGATTGTTGCAAAGTTGTTTGCATGGGTTAATAACCACTTTAAATTGATAAAAAAAAAGAATTTAAAATAAAACTGAAAAAAAAAAATTACATTTTCCTATCCAATGAGAGCTACTTCTTCTCCTTTCACACTGATGGCCACGGGGCAGTAAAAAAAACGATAGTGTTTTATTGCCCACCTACAAGTTGACACGGTGCCACCTGGGTGAGTACTCCATTGCAGCAGCCGCAATGCTTCTCATCATGCTGTAGAAATGATGACATGCTGAGTTTGACAGACGGCAACTCTTCCATGTAAGTGAATGGGACTGTGCCGCAACTGCAAGCCGGACGTCGCGGTGCGGTCCTGCAATATAAAATCGCTGTTTGGCAGTAAAAAATTGAGGGCTCAAAAAATGTGCATTGGGAGGCAGAGGTATCCCCTCCTCAATGCTTGCAAACCTCTTTCACTGTCCTCAGAAAGGTGATCCACGAAAGATCAGTTTTCTGGGGGGCGGTAAACACGGCTGCTAGTCTTGCATGCCAATTGCTTACAGGCAAAATAAAAATTGACTTCCACACTCCAGTCCGTCAGCAGCATTAACACAGCACTTTTATTTTCCTGAGTACCCCCTGTAACATACGAGGTGTGACAGTTTAATTCCTGGAATGCCCACGGCATAGCACTATGGTGGTGAGTCTCACAGCCATTGGCACTTGTGTGTTCTGACATGTTCTAACTTGTACTCGCAGACCAGTTTACTTAGGGCCGGTTCACACAGCTGCAATGTCAGACATTGCATGTGATTTGCACTGCACTGCTGTGCAAATCACATTCGATGTCTGTGCGATGCAAATTCAGCCAAACAGACTGTATGGCTGAATTCGCATTGCATTCGGAACAAAATTGTGCAGGACCCTTTTTTTGGTCCACGCCAGAATCTGATGTGAACGCCTATGCGATCCAATTCCTGTCCCAATTGCCAGTTTGCACTGTGATATGTGAACCGATCTGGGGGTGTCATTAACTTTCTATTGACACCTGCAACGGTTCGCATAGGTCAGTGTGAACCGATTGCGGGTGACATGCGATGCAGGAATCTGTACTTGTTTTGCAGGGTTCCCGCATCGCTGCAGTGTGAACCGGCCCTTAGGCTCAATTCACATCCATGCATTTTGCTTTTCAGCGTTTTTGCAAAGCTTTTTGCTGTGCTTTCCAAGGTTTTTTTACTGCGATTTTTGCCACGATTTGCGTTTTTATATCTGCCTAGCAACAAAATATCCCCCAGCCCCAAAAAAAAAAACAACCACAAATCGCAGTGAAAAAGCAGCACTTGCGTTTTTCTTGCATGCCCATTGAAGTCTATTACATGCAAAATGCTGCATTTTGCAGGAAAAAAGTCCCCAACCCTTTCCAAGAACACAGAGGCATAAAAATGCATTGATGTGAACATGTTCCATAGGAACCCATGTTAAAAAAAATTCCCTGCATTTCTGCAAACTGCATAAAAAAACGCATTAGTGTGAATGGAGCCTTAAGCTTCAGCTCCGGCGTCTTCTCCCTCCAATTTCTTCTCCCCTCTCTGGCGTCTTCTTTCTTCTGCTCTTTTGCGGTGTCTTTTGTCTCTGCCGTCTTCTCCCTCTGTTCTTCCTTCCTCCGATGTTGATTCGACGTTCTCTCCCACACTAATGCTGGGTCCACGCTGTGCAATGACTTATATTGGCATGGGACGGGGCCACTGGGTGGCCATCATGCCCCGGGCGGTGATGCAGCTTTACATGGCCATGTAATATTAGAGTCATTTCACGTCAGCAAGAAACAAAGCCTAACTAGTTTTTTTTCTCACCTTGTAAGCGGTTAGAGCAGCCCTTTTTTTTTATTTTTTTTTCCCCCCTTTTATCTTTTGTGTAAGCAACATAAATAAAAGATGACCCTCCTTGTATTTTATTGTCTCTATCCATTAGAATGCATGTGCTTCCACTGTGGAGGCTCTCATAAATTTACAAGAGTTGGGACTGCAGATAATATTGGGGTGCCTTAGGCCCCTTTCACAATTTTGCGACCCGATTTTGATGCGATTTTACCATGATTTTGACGCGATTTGATCAGTACGACTTTGGTCTGACTTTGTTGCAAGTTTGGCTCAATGAAAACCTATTACAAAGTCGTACAGAAATCGCATCTATATTATTCAGGTGCGTTTTGCTTGAGACTTTGAGTCTATGGACCTCAAGTTGCATCAAAATTGGACCAAAGTAATGCAGGGACTACTATGAAGCCACACAGATATGAACGGTACTTGTTGGAAATAATGGGGAACGACTTGTCATGCGACTTTGCACTCCCAAATCGCAGGACGACTCGCACAAGTGTGAAAGGGGTCTTAGAGTGGCTCTGCAGCTTACACATGTATTTGCAAATGTGTGCTAACTAAAGCCCTGTTTTTAATGCAAACTGTAAAACAGGATAATTTTGGTTGGTTGCAGGCTGGCTAGTGAGTTGAGCTGGGAACTTTCTTTGGTTTTGTTTTGCATGCATTGCCCTTCCATGTGCTCCTTGCAGTGAAGGCCACTTATAGGTGAGGGCAGTGGCCACTTGTTTGTTACTAATTCTATGGGCATAGTTCACATTATTGCAGTGCAGTGAAAAAAAAAAGGAGAGCATGCTGCATTTTTCTGCACTGCAAATGAGCAAAAAGCATGCACAGTGCACATAGAAGCCCAGGAAAAGAAGGAAGAGACATCGCAGGAAAAATGCAGATAGAAGAATGTGCGCCAAACGTATGTAAACGCGCATCAACTGTATGTAAATGCGCATTAAAAACGCAAATCAAATGCATGCATACGTGCAAGGAAATAAACGTGCAGTAGATGTGCAGTTTCTAGTGTGGATGGGCCGCTCACAGCTTGGTCTGCATGTAAATATGGAGGAAAATATATAAAGGCACACGAAATTAAAAAAAAAAAAAAGATATACCGATTATAATTACAAGTATAAACTCCATACAGTTAACAAAATACTATTGTTTCTATATATACTGGACCTTTAATACTTTTACTACCATTGATGCTTACAATTGAAAGGGTTAAAACAATCTCACTAATGCAAAAGTGATGTTAAAAAAATAATCAAACAAAATAAATAAAAATGTAAAGGGCCACATTCCGGCCCTCTACGCGCGTTTGTAAAACAACGCACACCTATGACAACCTGAAAATTCAGATCTCAAAAGGTGTGTTAGTTGACTGTTTTTCAGGTTCTTTTTATGTGCTGTTTTTTGTTTTTTTTTTCAAAAAGGCTGATCACAGCAAAAAAACAAAAAAAAAACAAACAAGATTTGTATGTGGCAGCATTGCAGTGGATGTTTAATCACTTCCATACCGCCGAACGTCCTAGGACGTCCTTGGCTTTCAGATGCCATATCTGAATGATGAGCGCAGCTGCAGGCATCATCCAGATATCATTTTGTTTTTTTTGTTTTTTTCAGCCGGCGATTCCCTGCATCACAACAACAATCATCAGCCGCTTGATCATTCTTGCCTACGAACGTCCCCTCCCGCCGCCCTCCGTTGCTTCTCCCGGCTCGCCCCGGGCAGTCGGCGAGCCGGAGAAGTAATCCGCTGGCACCGGAAGGAAGCCATAGAGAAAACCAAAGGACAGATCTCTATGACTCTCGGAGGCCCGGGCGCAACGTTATGACGTCACGTCTGAGTTGGCTGAAGTAAACAAAGTCAGGGACACGGCAGGAAAGCCTGAGATCCTTCTTCTCTTTTTTTTTTTTTTTTAGGCTTTCCAACTTGAAAGAGAGATGTGGGGTCTTATAGACCCCACATCTCTCCATAAAGAGGACCTGTCACTATTCCTATTATAAGGGATGTTTACCAGTAATAGGAATAAAAGTGATCCAAAAAAAAAAACATTTTTAAAGGGAAAGTAAAAATAAAACAAAATAAATAAATTGCCCCCATCCCTGCGAGCTCGCAGAAGTAAACGATGTTCAAACCACACATGTGGGCTATCACCGCGAACGTTAGAGCGAGAGCAATAATTCTAGCACTAGACCTCCTCTGTAACTCCAAACTGGTAGCCTGTAAGAAATTTTAAAGTGTCGCCTATGGAGATTTTTAAGTACCAAAGTTTGGCGCCATTCCACAAGTGTGGTTATGAAGTGTGTTGTGTTACAAATTCAGAGTAAGGGGCTCCCAACATTCCTAAGACATTAACAAATTTACGGCAAAAACCCCCAAAATGGGTCTTTAGAGGGAACTCAACAGGATATATGTAAAAAATGTATTTTTATTGAATCATTATAAAAATACTCTGGAATATTTTAAAAATAATTCAATAAAAGTCAATGTTTTACATATATCCTGTTGTGTTCCCTCTAAAGTTTTGGGGGTTTTTGCCGTAATTTGTCATTACCACGAGCGTGCGCAATTTTAAAGCGTGACATCATCTGTCACATTATACAAAAAAAAATTGGGCTAAGCCTCCATTTACACGGGACGCTGTTTCAACCTCGCCTGAACGTTTTATCTTGACAGCTAGAAACCGGCGTCTAAAACGTCCGTTTTGCATGCCGAGTTATGCCGCGTTCGTGTCTAGGAGCGTTTTTGAAAAAAAACATTTTTTTCATTTTAAATGGAAACGCCTGTAAATGAAACGCTCCTAGATGCGAGTTACCGCGCTTAGGCGCGTTTACAAGCTGTTTGGCATTTCAAATGCCTCTGAACTGGCGTCTGAACCCATTTTTTTTTTTGCGTTCCAAAAATCGCCTCTAAACTCTACTGCCCTTAAACGACCCTGTGTAAATGTACTGATAAGATAACATAGAGGAGAGTTCAGGGGCAGCTGAAAAAACGCCCAAAGTCCTTTTACCAGCAGCAGTGTAAATGAGGCCTAACTTTACTGTTATCCATGAAAGTGTTATATTTTTTTTCTAAATAAAAATCGCGTTTGAAAAATGACTGCGCAAATACCATGTTGCAATGACCGCCATTTTATTCCCTAGGGCGTCTGCTAAAAATATATATAATGTTTGGGGGTTCCGAGTGATTTTCTAGCAAAAAAAAAAAAAAAAAAGATTTTTAAAAGTAGGAGAGGAGTGCTGGAATTTGCGCGGTATGGAAGTGGTTAACGCATCATAGTAAAATGTCCGATGTTGTATTAACCCCGTCAATGTTTTATGTGAAAGGTCCACTTCATTAACAGCAGTTGTCACTTTAGCTTGTCTCCGCAGCACTTTCCAGCACCGTCCCCCCTACTGTGCTCTCTGCCACTCATCCATTTAATGGAGACATCTTGTCACAAGTTGTCACTGGAAGTCTTTAAATAAAATGTGCCGCTTTTAAATCGGAGAAATCCCCCGTTGCCGATTATCTCAAGCCGTCTTATTTTCCCCTTTTTTATTTTTTTATTTTCTCCAGGTTCCTCTTCTTGCTAAAGATCGGAGCGACCGTCATTGGCGCTTTCGCCCTTTGTTGGATGCCTTTCCTGACAGACGCCGAGCAAATCTTTCAAGTCCTCCGTAGGCTGTTCCCCGTGGGCCGCGGCCTCTTTGAGGTGGGTGAAGGGTGCTCTGTTGTGTTTCACATACACAGGAATCGCTTGCCGGTGACCTTTGGGGACTCGGAGCTGCACAGGGGGGGCCCAGAGTAACCAGAGCTTCTTGTTCTACGTCTCGTTTGCCGGTCTTTGTGCTTTAACCCTCCCCTCCTTAGCTGGGAGCTCGGTGCCAAGATATTCCACATATTGCATCATTAAAAGCCCGCTTCACTCAGTCTTTTTTCCACTGTAACAGATTCTGGAGTAAGTCGGCGTGCCAAAGCGGGATCATAAACGTATCGGCTGTTATGCGCTCTTTTCTTACGCCTGTAATGTGCTATGCTAATTGTTTGCCTTTTAAAGCTATAATTATTTTTTATAGAAATCATTCTGCGGCTTTAATGCAGCCATTATTTTCCCCCGAAAAATTGATTTGCAATTTCGCTCTCTCGTTTTTTTTTGGTTTTTTTTCCTTCTCTGCGCTGCGTTGGCTGCAAACGGTGCTTTCGGCTGCTGGGCTGTAAAGGGAGAGCTGAATCAGAGGGAGGATAAAGGGGCACGCCGCAAGCAGCTGGTGCAGAGATTTAGGATAGCGGTGCACAGTCCTGTTGTGCTGCTCCTTAAGGAATGCCTTTTACCCCATTGAGGGAGGCCTTGTGCGCAGAGGGCGGGGAATCAAGCTGTACTTTCTATGAAAATGCATTTAACATAAATCTGGTATTAAAAGAAAAGTTCATATTTATTTATTTATTTTTTTTAAGCGGAGTCCCCCCAATGCATACTGTAGCGGCTGACTTTTAATATTAGGACACTGACCTGTTCCGGAATTCAGGGATGTCGGCACCCCGGCCGATTTTTCCATGGGATCTCGGGTGCTGCCGCCACCATTGCCTGCAAGGGAAACCGGCAGTGAAGCCTACTGTGCTTTCTGAGTGGCCCAACGGTGGGGGAAGGAGCAGGGGAGCTGAACTTCTGAGTGATCTCACCACGGTGAAATCTCTCGAAAGTGGGGGCGGGTACCTGTCAGAAACAGGTACCCCCCCCCCCCCCCCGAAAGGTCCCAAATGTGGCACCAGAGGGGGGGGAGGGGCAGATAAGCGTGGAGCTTCCACTTTGCTGCATCTGTCGGGGGACAGGAGACAGATGCTGCATTTGTCCGCCGTCTGCTCTATGACTGAAAGCCGAATGATCAAAGACAGCTGATCGCTCAGTTCTCAGAGCTCTGTGAGCAGAGAGCTAGTGACTGGCGGTCAAAAAGTTTGATTTTTACAATCGCTTTAAAGTATGTTTAACCACCTCAGCCCCGGAAGGATTTCCCCCTTTAGGTCCAGAGCACTTTTTGCGATTCGGCACTGCGTCGCTTTTTTTATTTTTTTAAATTTTTTTTTTATTTAACAGAAAGTTTATTCAAGTTTTCAATACAAACATATTAGTAACAGCAGTACATCATTCTCAAAGAGATTCAAATAAGTTACCAGTATCTAAATTCCATCGGAATACATTGCATAGCGTCATAAGTATGAACATTGACCAGATAGTATTGGCTATACTGTTATACAGACATGTAGAATTGAACAAAGAGCAATGGCACCGACATTTCAGAATGGATCAGAAACTCTGGGGGAAGGGGGAGGGGAGCGGAGAGTGAGAATCTGAAGGGTCTTATACCTTAATAGCAGTTAGGTCTACTCCAGAGCCAGCCTGCGACTGCTCACCCATCTTGCCCAGATTTGTTTGGGCAGTTCCGACCAAGGTATGTTAATTTGTACAGGGGGAGGGCGGAATCCACCAGGGTCTGCCACTGTTACTGATGGGGGGAAGGGGTTTATTCCATTGTAGAAGGATAGCCTTCCAGGCATAAAAGGCCATATAAAAGACATCATTTTTTTGGCTTGAGGGGCCTCTAGGTTATCACAGATCCCCAGCAGAAGGGGGATCGTATCACAAAGAACCCTCAACTGACCAATATTGCTAATGACCCCCACAACCCATTTCCAGAAAGACTGCAGACTTGGACAGGACCATACAATGTGAAAGAAAAAAGCCCCTTCCACGCCACATCTGTGGCAGGCTGAGCTTCGTTCTGGATATATTCTAGTCAGTCGTTCCGGTGAGTATTGCACTCTTTAGGAATTTTTAGCTGGGTGAACCTGTCCCTTGCTGAGATCATTAGGGGTATGAACTGCTGGATGCCTTCTTCCCAGTCATCATCCGTCAGCTCGGGGATGTCTTGTTGTCATACCGTGTATAGCCGGGAGACTCTTGATGTGTCAAGCCTCACAGTAGGGAATACATGGCAGACAGTGGCCTAGTTTCTTCATGTGAGCCCAGCATTTTTTCTACCGTGGTGGCCTGGCACTGCGTCGCTTTAACTGACAATTGCGCGGTCGTGCGACGCTGTACCCAAACAAAATTGCCGTCCTTTTTTTTTCCCCCACAAATACAGCTTTCTTTTGGTGGTATTTGATCCCCTCTGCGTCACTTTTGATCACCGCTATAAACTAAAAAAAAGAGCGACAATTTTGTAAAAAAAAACGAATATTTCTTTTTGCTTAAACACAAATTCAAAAAAAAAATATAAAAAAACAAATGTATTCATCGGTTTTGGCCGATTTTATATTTCTTTGTGGTTAAAAAAAAAAAATCGCAATCGGCGTTTATTGATTGGTTTGCGCAAAAGTTGCTGCGTTTACGAATGATGAGAATTAATTTATGGGGTTTTTAATTTTTTACTAGTAATGTCAGCGATCTGCGATTTTTAGCGGGACTGCGATATTGCTGCGGACATGTTAGACAATTTTGACACTTTTTTGGTACCATTGGCATTTATACAGTGATCAGTGCTATGAAAATGCACTTATTACTCTATAAATGTCACTGGCAGGGAAGGGGTTAACAGGGGACGCTCTAGGGGTTAACTGTGTTCCCTGGGATTTGTTACTAACTGTATGGGGGCTGGGCTGGCTGGGGGAGGAGAGTGATCGCGGCTCCCATACACAGGGAGCCTATGATCACACTCCTCCTCCCCTGTCAGAACGGAGATCCGTGTGTTAACATACACGGATCCCCGTTCTGTCACTGCGGGGGAGCCATCGCGGGTAGCCAGCGGACATCGAGTCCGCCCTACTGGCTCCCCGGGAACACAGTGAACTCACGATCTTCGATCTCGCGCCCGCCGTCACGTGACGGCAGTTCGCGATATTGAGCCAAGTTGCCGCCGTCGATCCACGGCGGGCGGTCGGCAACTGGTTAAAACCCAGAACAAAAAATACAATATATTGCAGCTTACCTGTCCCTATGTGGCTGCATTTGTTTTTTCGTTTATTTATTACATGCTTTCAGTGCCTGCATTTAAAGTGGTTCTAAAAGGAGAAGTTTTTTATTTTTTATTTTTACACCTTAATGCATCCTATGCATTTTTTGCATGTTTAGATATGCTTTAAACACCCATTCTTCCCTGAGCCTGATCACATATGCCCCCGCTGCAGCCTTCACCAGGGCACATATATGCATATATTTTGGGACTGTCCTAAAATTGAGTTGTACTGGGGGGCTGTCTTTGATAAGGTTACAACTTACCTTACACCTACTCCCTCATTAACCTTACTGGGGATACCTGACGATGAACAACATTCCCATCACTCTAAGCTCCTTATTTCATACCTGTTATACTTCTCCAAGAAAGAAATCCTTATGAAATGGACGTCTTCAGACCCTCCTGATGTCTCCGCTTGGGAGGCCATGGTAAATGCAGCACTCCCTATGTATAAACTTACATATTTGAATAGGGGATGCCATTGGAATTATGAAAAGGTTTGGTCCCCATGGACACTAACTTGACCCTCAGGTGGTTGCTGCCGTAGCCAACTACTGGGCTTACCGTCATACCTGTCCTTACAGAATTTCCACTCATAATGCAATATACTATGCAATGTAAACTAGATCTAAAGTCTGCTATCACTGGGACTTGCTCTGTGGCTATGATGGTTTTGCCAGTGTCTCATGTTGTCTTCAGACAAACCAGCTATGTTAAACCTGATATTGAAACTATGTTACCTCTTCTTTCATGTAACTTGAACTTTTTTCAATAAAGCACCTCTGTTTGTTAAAAAAAATATATATATAAAAACCCTTGTTGTGCAGAAGCTCCCCCTAATATATACATGATCCCCAGCGATGTCCATGAGTCTCTTGGCCGTCCGGGACTCTCCTCCTGATTGGCTGAGACACAGCAGCGGCGCCATTGGCTCCCGCTCCTGTCAATCAAAGTCAGCCAATCAGGAGAGAGAGGGGGTGGGGCCGAACAGCAGCTCCGTGTCTGAATGGACACACGGAACTGCAGCTTGGCTCAGATGCTCCCATAACAAGCTGCTTGCTGTGGGGGCACTCGACAGGAGGGAGGCGCCAGGAGCAGCAAAGGGACCCATGAAGAGGAGGATCCAGGCTGCTCTGTGCAAAACCTACTGCACAGAAGAGGTAAGTATAACATTCGTTATTTTTAAAGAAAAAAAAACAAAAAAAAAACAAAAAAAACAAGACTTTACAATAACTTAAAGGTATATGACAGGGAAGTCTTGAAATTAAATTTCACTTGTATCTCTCCATGACAGCAGCAGCCTTGGGTCCGAATCTTCTATGGAGCAGGCCGGGCCTAGATAATTACTCACCATAAAATTGAAAGTGGCTAGACTACAGCCACTAGGAATCTGGCCCCATTTAAAAGAGAAGTATGGCCAAAGCTTTTTAGGCCATATAATTCTGTTGTGGGTCACAAGAGTGCACTTATTTTTGCTCTCCTGTGACCCAGTATCAGCATAGAGCGGGTTATTGCCTGCTTTTAGCTGATGTAGCACAGCCACTCAAGGCTCTGGAAGGAGCTCTACAATATTGTCAGGATCCTCCCGACTCCCTAATTGACAGCTGAATCTGCCTCTGAGCATGCACCTGAGAGCGGGAGCAGGCTGTGCCCACCCCTTCTCCTACTTGGCTCTCCAGTAAGTGCTGAATGAGCGGAGAGTGATGATTGACCGTCATTGCTCTCTACTTGGCTCTGCAGTAAGTGCTGGATGAGCGGAGAGTGATGATTGACCGTCATTGCTCTCCTGAGCGGGGCTTCTACAGTAGATGCTGTTTTATTATTTTTATTTGTAAGTTGTACTTTTAAGTTAATTGAATTGAGTTTAAAAAAGACGCATAACCAGAAGAAAAGACAGCTTGTTAGAACCTCCAGGGAACCTTGTCACATGTTCCAATCTGAATCTAAATCCATGCAGGGGTTGGTAATCTGTTGTATCTGATATCTAGCCCTGCCCACCCACCTAGCTTTCAAAAAACACTAAGGTGGAGTTCTGAGTGACAGCTCAGAGGGTCCTGGCAGGCAGTGCACACAGAGCCCGGACAGCTCCTGCCCCTCCTCCTCCTATATTGTTAAACAGAACACTGCTGTGCTGTCTCATCTCTCCTCTTTAGTTTACAGAGAGTCAGGAGCTGCAGCCTGCTATTCAGGAGAACAGAAAGGGTGGAAACTGTCAGCTTGTGCTGTGAATAATTGCAGCTCGAGAAGATCGCTTTCATTCACAAAAACACAAGCTGACAATAGCACACAGTGGCTCCTACACTAAGCTGTCCGCGTTGTTCATTCACAGAGATCTGTGAAATGAATAAACTACAAGCCCCATCTTCCACAGCGGCAGACAAACTTTTAGTTCTCAATAGAATACAAGTGTGGTGATCACTGCACTTTTGTGGTCCATCACTATTTTCTTCCAGTTCTCCAACTTCAAGCCCGTATCTCAGTACGGACCTGACAGGGAACTATGGGAAGAGTCTGCAGGAGCTTGGCATCGTGCACTGATTGTTGCAATGCTTTGCAGGCTCATTGGCAAAAAAAATAATAAATGCACATTTTTTTCTGCAAAAATATTTGCATTTGTTGTTGTGTTTTATTTATTTATTTTTTTTTGCAAAAGGTGGACTTGGATGGATGGAAATCCGAACAGTTCAGCAGGGACCTGCCAAATTTTGATCCATGTGTGGCTAGTGCGGTTGAACAAAAGTGTGGATGAGGGAGTCGGTTCAGTTTTTTTCTTTATTGTCCAGCCTGCTGGCTGAACAAGAGAGACGGAACCATGTATGGCCAGCTTGTTTGGGCCTTCAGTGTATTTTGTAAATGGTTCTGTAAATTCCCCCTGTAATGGTCATCTATACTGGGGTATGTGATTAGAAATATATATATATTGAGCAAAATTATAAACGCAACACTTTTGTGTTTCCCCTATTTATCTTGAGCTGAACTCAAAGATCTATGTTTTTTTTCTATGTACACAAAAGGCCTATTTACAAATCTGTCTAAATCTGTGTTAGTGAGCACTTCTCCTTTGCCAAGATAATCCATCCACCTCACAGGTGCGGCATATCAAGATGCTGATTAGACAGCATGATTATTGCACAGGTGTGCCTTAGGCTGGCCACAATAAAAGGCCACTCTAAAATGTGCAGTTTTATCACACAGCACAATGCCACAGATGTTGCAAGTTTTGAGGGAGCGTGCAATTGGTATGCTGACTGCAGAAATGTCCACCAGAGCTGTTGCCCTTGAATTGAATGTTCATTTCTCTAGCATAAGCCGTCTCCAAAGGCGTTTCAGAGAATTTTGCAGTACATCTAACCGGCCTCACAACCACAGACCACGTGTAACCACACCAGCCCAGGATCTCCACATCCAGCATCTTCACCTCCAAGATTGTCTGAGACCAGCCACCCGGACAGCTGCTGCAACAATCAGTTTGCATAACCAAAGAATTTCTGCACAAACTGTCAGAAACCGTCTCGGGGAAGTTCATCTGCATGCTCGTTGTCTTTGTCGGGGTCTCAACCTAACTGCAGTTTGTCTTCGTAACTGACTTGTGTGGGCAAATGCTCACATTCCATGGCGTCTGGCATTTTGGAAAGGTGTCCTCTTCTCAGATGAATCCCGGTTTTCACTGTACAGGGCAGATGGCAGACAGCGTGTGTGGGTGAGCGGTTTGCTGATGTCAACGTTGTGGATGGAGTGGCCCACAGTGGCGGTGGGGTTATGGTATGGGTAGGCATATGCTTATGGACAACCAACACAGGTTCATTTTATTGATGGCATTTTGAATGCGCAGAGATACCGTAACCAGATCCTGAGGCCCATTGTTGTGCCATTCATCCACGACATCACCATGTTGCAGCATGATAATGCACGGCCCCATTTTGCAGCATGATAATGCACGACCCCATGTTGCAGCATGATAACGTACGACCCCATGTTGCAGCATGATAACGTACGACCCCATGTTGCAGCATGATAAGGCACGGCCTCATGTTGCAGCATGATAAGGCACGGCCTCATGTTGCAGCATGATAATGCACGGCCCCGTGTTGCAGCATGATAATGCACGACCCCATGTTGCGGCATAAAGTACGACCCCATGTTGCAGCATGATAATGCACGGCCTCATGTTGCAGCATGATAATGCACGACCCCATGTTGCAGCATGATAATGCACGACCCCATGTTGCAGCATGATAATGCACGACCCCATGTTGCAGCATGATAATGCACGGCCTCATGTTGCAGCATGATAATGCACGACCCCATGTTGCAGCATGATAATGCACGACCCCATGTTGCAGCATGATAATGCACGACCCCATGTTGCAGCATGATAATGCACGACCCCATGTTGCAGCATGATAATGCACGACCCCATGTTGCAAGGATCTGTACACAATTCCTGGAAGCTGAAACCACCCCAGTTCTTGCATGGCCAGCATACTCACCGGACATATCACCCATTGAGCATGTTTGGGATGCTCTGAATCGGCGTGTACAACAGCGTGTTCCAGTTCCTGCCAATATCCAGCAACTTCGCACAGCCATTGAAGAGGAATGGACCAACATTCCACAGGCCACAATCAACAACCTGATCAACCCCAGACCCCCCCCCCCCCCCAAATACAGTAAAACTGCACATTTTAGAGTGGCCTTTTATTGTGGCCAGCCTAAGGCACACCTGTGCAATAATCATGCTGTCTGATCAGCATCTTGATATGCCACACCTGTGAGGTGGATGGATTATCTCGGCAAAGGAGAAGTGCTCACTAACACAGATTTAGACAGATTTTTGAAGAATATTTGAGAAAAATAGGCCTTTTGTGTACATAGAAAAAGATCTCGGAGTTCAGCTCATAATAAATAGGGGCAAACACAAAAGTACTGCATTTACAATTTTGCTCAGTGTGTATAATATATAAATATATATATATATATATATATACACACTGAGCAAAATTATAAATGCAACACTTTTGTGTTTGCCCCTATTTATCACATTTTTTTTTCTTCAGTGCAATCTTGCATTACATGCACATTTCCTCCATTTTTTTTCTCTTTGAGAATGCTGCAAGTATTTAAAAAAAAAAAAGTTGATCTGCCAAAGATCCAGTGAGCTCCTAACTTTCTGTTTTGACAACTCTACCTCTGCTTACTTTGAAATCCCATACAGTGTAGTCAGCCCTGCTTTAGTCTTTAGTTCTTTCCAGATTTGGACTACAGGACAACTCTCCACATCAGAGGCAAAACTAGAACCTTCAGGGCCCCTGGTGCAAAAAACCATAAAGGTTCCATCACACGGTGGCAGAACACCAGGACCCAGTCCCAAGTGCAACCTTTGTGACCCTGGTAGTTCCGCCACTGTTCTCAGTAGTGTTTTATTTTCTATATTTTGCAATTGTTTTTTTTTTTTCAATTTTTTAGGAGCCCTGTTGGGGGGGCTTTGGTGAAATATCAGGGGTCCAAACAAACCTCTGATGTTTCCCCTTTGAGACAGAGAAAGGAGATTGAGGACATAGCCCTCAAACTCCATCTCTGCAGCCCCAGCAGTACAGAATGAATGGACAGGAATAGCTCTGTACAGAACTTCCAGTCTCCATTCACAAGCTGAAGCATAGGAAACACCAGTTACTATGGCTCAGTTATAAATGAACAGACAGTGATCGGTACAGATCATTGACTCTATTCATTAAGACAAGTAAGGACTTAAAGGCTGCAGGGGGAAAATGAAGGGGATCCGTTCCTCTATATCAATTATTCTCAACCATGGTTCCTCCAGAGGCTGCTAGGGGTTCCTTGGGCTGTGGCTGGTGAACCACCTATTTGATGCCTATAGAGTTCAAGGTTCAGCACCACTTAGCAAAGCCAGCAGCATGGCGCCATTTTTTTTTTAGCTGTCTTTAAGGGTGGCATTCTGAGCACCACTTTAAGGGGGACATTCTTTTGATTGACCACCAATATAAGGGGCATTGTTGCTATTGAAAAAAAAGGGGAAAGGGGGGATTGGGACTTTATATGAAGACTTAGCCTGGTAAGGTTATATGCTTCCATCCCTAACATTTTGGTAAAAATTGCAGTCAAGCAAGAAGGAGGAAATGTGGGACTTTAAATGGAGCACGTGATGGGTGACAAGTAAATTGATGGATAATTGAACCTGAATTTATTGAATGGTACACATTGTAATAAATACATAAAACAAGTATTCTAAATGTCAATAATCACAACAGGGTATTCATCATAATACAAGTAGATACAGATGAATAATACATGGTAGGCTGCCTCCATCCATCAAGTTCATTTATATACACTGAAGCAGGTAATTAGTAAAATCTGCATGGTCAATGACCTCACTGATCCCATGGGGATGTCCAAAATGTATGATATCTATATCGCATGTGGAACGTAAACACCGTAGTTGGTAACTCTACGCGTTTCACGGCTTTTAGCCACTCATCACGGGCAAATGCTTGGTGTATCTGCAACAAAACAATGGGTAATATAACAATGACAATAAATGCCATAGATAAGGAGGGGTAGGTGAACCCCCCTCAAATTCCTATTAAGCCCTGATGAGTTGGTTTTAGTAAGGGTTCCTCGAGACATGAAAATTATTTTTGGGGTTCCTCTAGGGTTAAATATGCTCCCCCTGCCAGTCCTCCTATCCAGATGTACAGAAAGCTGGGTCGCAATTGCAACCCCTGTACGTACGCCCCTGCTCCAGTGCTCCCTAATATAAGAGGGAGGTGTTTTATAGTCCATGGAAAGAAATGGGCAGGGCTGACTACACTGCTTGTGTTTTCAGTGCAGCAGTGGCACAGTGTTTTTCGGCTCATGCAGGAAGTTAAGAGCTCCAATAGATTTCTGGCAGGATCAGCAGGTACTTCTATGTATTTGCAGCATTTAAGAGACAAAACATGGGGGAAATGTGCTGTGCATGTACTGCAGGGATAATACTGATCATTTTTTTTTATTTTTTGCCCTTGCTTCCACTTTCCACTAATGGGTCAGATATTTGGATGAAATATTTTTCTGCAGTGTTCTTGGATCTGCCAATCAGCATCTCTCCTTGTATCCGTTCTCGGACGTCCTTCTGTCCTGCCTGTCCACACAGCTGTGGACTCGGCAGCTGTTGGCAGGGTGAGTTTCGTGGACATCATCTCTGTGGTTACCGGTTTAATTCTGAAAGTGATCCTAGCACAACTGTTAATGTCCTCAGCCTTTCTGACCTATCACCCATTAACCTCACCACTGCTGGAAGAGATTGTGTGCTACTGAGGCTATAAAAGCCCCATTCTACCTAAAGTGTTATTAAACCTTCATTGCGGGGGAAAAAAAAGCTAACATCATACCTCATCTAATGCCCTCCTTGCTGTCCCTTTTTTTGTGCAGATTGGCATTCTGCATTCCCCGTCATTGAATTTTCTCTGTCCTTTATATTTGCCTTTTGGGGTGTTTCCAGGGACTCCTGAAGCCATAGTGTGATCACCCCTAAGGGCTCATTCACACAGGGGCGACTTGCGCTCCGACTTGAGTCGCCCCAAGTCACTTGGCATATCAAATCCGACTTCCATTGACTTCTATGAGCACAAGTCGGATAGAAGTCACCTTGAAATCAAAAGAATGGGAGCCGTCGCTCCGACTTAAAAAAAAAAAAAGGTTCCTGCGCGATTCCAAGGTGACTTCTATTCGACTTGTGCTCATAGAAGTCAATGGAAGTCGCCTCCAAGTCGGATCCCCCATCTTAATGAAAGTGACTTTACAGTGAGAAGAATAGAATTTTATTTGGGGCAACCCCCTCCCTCCCTTCTCTGAGGCAAAGTCGCCTGGCATAGGTTATGTTGTAAGTCGTCTGAAGTCGCGCTGCAGTTGCCTAGCAAAGTCACGCTGAAGTCAGATTGCCCCTATGTGAATGGGCCCTAAAGGTGCGCTCCCAGCTGGGACTACACCTGATGTGCCGAAGCTCTATGTGCCGACACAGGCAGCCCACAAGCCGTATATCTCGGGTCACTCCCCTGCTGATCTTTTATGAAGGGCCGGTTCACACAGTGGCGACTTGCACTCCGACTTGTGTCGCCCCAAGTCGCTTGACATCAGAAATCCCATTGAAATGAATGGGAGCTGTCTTCATGCACACTACTGAGGTCGCTCCGACTTCAGGAGAGATTCCTGTACTACTTCAAGGCAACTTCCATCCGACTTGTGCCCACAGAATTCAATGGAAGTCGCCTCCAAGTCCGATCCCCATCTATAATGAAGCGACTTTACAGGAAAAAGAAAATAATTTACCCAGGTACTTCCCACAAATTACCCAGGCCTTCCTTCTCTGATTGGCCACAGGCAGTCACCTGACATAGTCGTGTTTGAAGTTGCCTGGCAATGTCGCCCCTGAAGTCGGATCGCCTACGTGTGAACCGGCCCTCAAAGAATCAGGCGCACTCACTGTGTTACCAGGGAGCGGGTAGGGCGCATTCGATGTCTGCCGGCTACCCGCGATCGCTCCCCCGCAGTTACAGAACAGGGATCCGTGTACGTAAACAACGGATCTACGTTTTGACAGGGGGGAAGGGATGTGATCGTATGTTCCCTGTGTATGGGAGCAGCGATCGCTCTCCTCCCCCTTAGTCAGCCCAACCCCCCCACACAGTTAGTAACACATCTCAGGGAGCACAGTTAACCCTTTGATCGCCCCCTACTGTTAACCCTTTCTATGCCAGTGACATTTACACAGTAATCAGTGCATTATCATAGCACTGATCGCTGTATAATTGCCAATGGTCCCAAAAAGTGTGTTAAATTATCCACATGTCCGCCGCAATGTCGCAGTCCAGCAAAAAATAATAATAATAAAAATTCCATAAATGAATTCTCCTCTTTTGTAAACGCAGCAACTTTTGCGCAAACCAATCATTATACGCTCATTGCAATTTTTTTTTACCAAAAATATGAGGAAGAATATATATCGGGCAAAACTGATGAATACATTTTTTTTTTTTTTTTTTAGCAAAAAGTAAGAAATATTGGATTTTTTGCAAAATTGCCTTTTTTTTTGTTTATAGCACAAAAAATAAAAACTACAGCGATGATCAAATACCGCCAAAAGAAAGCTCTATTTGTGGGAAAAAAAGGGTGTCAATTTTGTTTGGGTACAACGTTGCACGACCGTGCAATTGTCAGTTAAAGCGACGCAGTGCCAAATCGCAAAAAGGGTTCTAAAGGGGGAAATCCTTCCGGGGCTGAAGTGGTTAAAGTGGAACTAAACCTCTTACCATATTTTTTGCTAGAAAATTACTTCGAACCCCCAAACATTTTTTTTTCTAAAGCAGAGGCCCTAGAGAATAAATTGGTGGATTTTGCAGTTTTTTATGTCACACGGTATTTGCACAGCGCTGTGCACACTTTTGGTAATATAGTGTATTTGCCAGTAACCGGATCTCATAACAAATAATCGGGCAGCTTAGTAATTGGTTAGAACTAATGGCCATTAGTACTTGGTTGCTGCCGCTCCAGGCTGAGGTGTAGAGCCCCATTGGCACTCAGGATAGTAGGGGTGCCAGCGTAAGAGAGCTCATCTAGTAAGCAATGGACATTAAAGCGTAAAACCATAGCCAATCCTAGTGTGGATGTATACAGTACATGTGAAAGCCTCAGTCAATGCCGATCCTTGGGCCATGCTTCCTGATGTGTTGCGTCCCACCCACTAGGGCTTTATCATAGGGGTCATGTTGATTAAAGGAGAAGTACAGCCAAAGCTTGTTTGGCAGTACTTCTTCTGTGGATCACAGGTGTGCAGTTCGTTCTGCACTTCCATGACCCGTTTTCAGTAGACAGCTGATGTCACAGAGCCGGTCCATGATGGGGCAAGATCAGGGCTGGATTAACATGGGGGCTATTGGAGCTGTAGCTCCAGGCTTCTACCTTGGGATAGGCCTAGCCCAGTGAGACATTGATGCTGCCCAGCCCTGCTCTGTGTGTGTAAACATTATTGATATGTAAATCACGGGCCCACCAAAATCCTCAGCACCAGGCCCATTATGTTCTTAATCTGGCCCTGGGCAAGATTGGATCCGCCCAAAACGCTGGACCGGCACCTGGCTCAGGCTCTCAGCGAGCCGTTGAAAGCCTGAGCCAGCTGCTCTCGCCCCCTCCACAACCCAGCGATCTAGTGAGTGAGGGTGGACAGAGCAGAGAGCCGATGACTGACAGTCACCAGCTCTTTGCTCACGGAGCTCTGTGAACTGAGCGATCGGTAGTCTTTGATTTCTCAGTTCTCAGTCTTAGAGCCAGCGGGGGACAGATGCTGCATCCACCTAGGTAAGTATGACTCTTTAAAAATACAAAACATTGGTTTTATGTTTAAATAGATAGCACTAATTGACTGAATCCCAACCAGAACATGACCTGCATGGAGTGTGCTTCTGTGAATTTCCTCCCTCACACCAAAATACATGGTGGTAGGTTAATTGGCTCCTGTCTAAATTGGCCCTTGTATGTGTATGTATGAAAGATGGGAACCTTAGATTGTAAGCTCCTTGGGGGCAGGGACCAATGTGAATGTACAGCATGTAAAGTGCTGCATAAATGGTCAGCGCTATATAAATGAGTAAATAAATGTATAGGATTACATTTCTGTGCATAAATTTGACTATTGCTGAATTTTTATTCATTGTTTTGTTATTTCATTGATTCCTTCACATCTGTTTTTTCCCCCTTCAGGATAAAGTGGCCAATGTTTGGTGCAGTTTAAGCATCCTATTTAAAATTAAAACTATATTGTCCGCGGAGACCCAGTTAAAACTAAGGTAAGCCAATCTTTATTTTTTATTTTTTTCTATGGAGAACATTTTATTTATTTATTTAAAAAAATAACATGTAAGTTAATGTCAATCTTGTCAGTGCGTATTTGCCCTTTGGGGGCATTAACAAATCAGATAGGCCTAAATCAGGCCACTCACAGCAGTTTCTATATCAGAGTGAAGTTCTGAGCCTAAATAACAAAGTGTTTGTGACAAACGTCAATATAGAAAAAATATCCACTTTGTATTGGACGTGATGTACCGGATATGAATTGTCTGCTGGTATCCTGGCAGACGGCTCTCATGCCTCTCTCTGTTCACGCAATAAACACACTTTCCTAACAACCCCTTGCTTTTGGGAGTGTCCTGGAATATGTGAGCACTTGCATTCTAAAGGCTGAAAGTTTTTTACCTTCATGCATTCTATGCAGTAAGGTAACAAACCTTCTGTGTGCAGCTACCCATTCCCCCCAGCCCGCTCTAAATACTTACCCGAGCCCAATTTCAGTCCAGCGATGTGCAAGAGAGCAGCTGCTGTCCCGGCTCTCTCCCTCCTCATTGGCTCAGACACAGCAGCTGCTGTCAATCACAGCCAGTGAGGAGGGAGAAGGGGATGGGGCTGACAATGGATACACAGAATGGGGCACGGGAGAGAGAGCACACATAGCCACTTGCTCTGAGGGCATTCAGCTGGGAGGGAAGAGCCCAGAACGGCGGCGGGGAACCCGAGAAGAGCGCGATCTGGGCTGCTCTGTGCAAAACCACTGGAATATGTTTAAATCATAAAGGCTGCTCTAGTCCATATACCATGCAAGGTAAATGCACAAACAGTCCATATCCATTGATAGAAAAGAAGAGATGCAAAAAGTCCAGCGATGAATTCCAATGTGATCGCATGAGTAGAAATAGCTGACAGGCAATAGGTCACCACGGTGTGAGATCCAAAGAAACACTCTGATAACTTTGTGCAAACCACCACCTGCTAAATGGGCTGCTTACCAGAGGAAGTAGACCCCTTGATTACAGAAGATCCACAGTGCATTTGGCTTTAAAACCCACCCAAGGTATATAGGGACACTCCAGGAGCCGTTCACTCATTCACAGATGCACTCCCTGTGTTAAAAACAGAAAGCCATCCATAGCGTAAAAGCATATTCAATTCAAGATAAAAAGTATTGCACTTACAGAAGCTTAAAATAACTGCGCAGATAAAGGATCCGAAGTTTCTTTAGCCGCATTCGTGCACCCGTCCACTGGGACTTCCGCAAACGAGGGTAGCGTCAATGCGTCACTCGCCCTACGCGTTTCATCACAAGCTGCCGTTGTCATGGAATATGTTGCTGTTCTGTCTTACATCATTACGCTGTACATTTTTTCATTGGAGAGATGTATTTAGACTCTGGAATGAGCCACAGATATAACATTTCCTCTAAATAACTCAAATTAAATTTTATTCCTGTTCTTTAGTTTTGCCTGCACTTTGCTGGGGGTTCTGCCAACTTGTCTCAAATTAACTATGAACCCGACTCTCAGGGGATTCAAACTTTCCTTGGTAAGTTGAAACTACCGTTCTTTTTTACAATGTTATTATTATTATTTTTACTTATTTATCTTCTTCGCATATTCTGCTTTGTATATCAATAGGCTGGCTGAAGCGAACGTTCATGGAAATAAAAGGTTCACTTATTGTCCGTCCCATTCCCCCAAACACAAATTGCTTGAAAAAAAAAAAGAATCCTACATAAGTTTGATATGTCATGATACTCTGCACAGTAAAAAGCGCACCAGCCTTGCGCATTACCCAAGTAAATTTATTGTAGCCAAAGACAAAATATATATATACTCACAAACAAATGTTAAAAATAGTCTTCAAGGCAGTGTCCATCACGACGAAGGACCCTATGGAAGGCCGACGCGTTTCGAGGGATGGTCTCCTCTTCCTCAGCTCTCGAAACGCTTCAGCCTTTCATAGGGTCCTTCGACACTGCCTTGAAGACTATTTTTACCGTTTGTTTGTGAGTATATATATATTTTATCTTTGGCTACAATACATTTACTTGGGTAATGCGCAAGGCTGGTGCGCCCTCTTTTCTATATTTTTGCAGTGCTTTTCTGGGTGTCCCCTGGCCCTTGGAGGGCAGAAAGGCCTGTGTTTCCCTTATGATCCATTCACCCCATGCCACTGCTACAGCCATCGCACTACTGTTGAGCACAGGAGATTTTGTCTTTGACTGTGTTTTACTCTGCACAGTGGGTTGGATGACACTGAACCTGGCAGAGGACCGGCAGCTTAGATGGAGGAAGATCCAGGATACAGAGTTGAAGCTACAGTAGGCATTTGTGTCTCGAAGGGTGTTGGTGTGAGATGGGCACGTTTGGCTGTACTTCTCCTGTGGATCACATGAGTGTAGTTCGTTCTGCACTCCTGTGACCAGTTTTCAGCAGACAGTGGGCTGAAGCTCGCTGTCTGCTGATGTCACAGAGCCTGTCCAGGCTCAGGCAAGATCGCGAGTCGGGACCCACCCACATGCCGCAACCGGCTCAGTCTCTCAGCAAGCTGCTGAGATGAGACCCTGAGGCGGCCACTCCCGCCTCCTCCGCAGCCCAGCGCTCCACAGCGCAGACAGCAGTGTCTGACAGTCACCAGCTCTCTGCTCAGGGGGCCCTGAGAACCGAACAATTAAATGCCACCAATCGCTCAGTTCTCAGTCTTAGAGCCGGCGGGGGACAGATGCAACATTGGACTGATGCTGCATCCACCTAGGTAAGTATGATCCTGAAATAAAAATAAAACCCAGACTTTTTTAACGCTCTCTTTTTAAAGAATTCCAGGTATGGATATTTTTATATGGTTCCCTTTATCCAGCTTGGACCTATGTAAGTGCGCATATATCATACCTGTTGGATCTCCCTGAAAGCTGAAAACGACTGTAATAAGGCATCACTGCTACCTTCCAGGTCCCATGCTCCTGTATTGGGAAAACACAGGGGGGTCGCACACTTGCCTCAAACACCATTCAGAGTTTGCATTGCTAGTTTCTCAATATGTATGTGTTCTCTGATTGGACTAAGAGATTGTGATGTCACCGCTCTGCCTCTCCACCCCATCCAATTAGAGAGCATTTTGCAAGAAAATGCAAAGCGATCTCTGAATGGCACCCATTCCAAGAGGCTGACCTCTCCTGTGTTCAGAATGCAGCAGGGCAGCTGCTAAGCAGGGGACCCCCGAAGCTAGTGGTGATCAATGGAGTAGCGTCTACTACAGCGATCTGCAGGGGGATTCCACAGGTGTGATATATACATAGTTACAGTACATTGGTCCATGCTGGAACAATGTAACTGTAAAAACATCCATACCTGAAATTCGTTTTTAGAGAAGTGTGCCATCCATTGCCATGAACCAGATTGTTCATTTATTTATTTCAGGTATTTATATAGCGCCGTCAATTTACACAGCGCTTTACATATACATTGTACATTCACTTCAGTCTCTCCCCTCAAGGAGCTTACAATCTAAGGTCCCTAACTCACATTCATACATATACTAGGGCCAATTTAGACAGGATCCAATAAACCTACCAGCATGTCTTTGGAGTGTGGGAGGAAACTGGAGTACCCAGAGGAAACCCACGCAGGCACAGGGAGAACATGCAAACTCCAGGCAGGTAGTGTCGTGCCAGCGACCCTTTTACTGCTAGACGAAAGTGCTACCCACTACACCAATGTGCCGCCCCCATTTATGATACCAGCAGACTGCTGAGCCTTGATATCCCTTTAATTTATGTTCTGTTTCTTTTTAAAGGTAATCTGTGCCTTGTCCTTCTTCCTTTTCTCCTTCCAAGTCCATGAAAAGTCCATTCTCCTGGTGTCCTTGTAAGTAGTCGCGCTTCTCCTCAATGCGCTTGCTTTATGATTCGATCATCTTGTTTGGTTATGTTGCATGGTTTTATCTGTGTGGTACCCTTCATTAGATTCGGCATTCACAGAGACGTCAGCCACACAGGAGTCTGATCATTTGGGAATTCACACAAGGTGACAGATCAGTTATATGCTGGGTCTGTTGCAACAGACATGGCCATGACTCATTGCCCGGGACCTGCTGACAAAATCTCCCACTCTGTGTAATCACAATAATGTAATATACAATGCGGGTGGAAGGTCCTAAAGTGGTTAAAGTAGTTGTGTCTATAACGTTGTGCATTCACTTTCTAATACAGTTATAACTAAGCAGGTACCATAACTTATTTTGCTGAGTTTCAGAAATGATCTTTCTTAAAGTTTTAACAGAATTGAAAAGTTCTGTCATGTGACCATGCATATCCTCTTCCTGATAGGGGAGGGCGGGGGTTACAGGACACTGTGCAGACACACCGTGTGGCTGTGTTCCATGGTCGGCTCAGCCTGAGGCAAGATACAGGCTG
>BLSH010029243.1:867873-882755 GCA_018402905.1 Glandirana rugosa
TTTTTTTTTTTCATCCATAAATTAATGGTGATAATCATCATATGTCATTATTAATCCATTAATAGTGATTTTTTATTTATTTTTACTAATTGGTGAAGTCGGGCCCTTCCTAAATGGGGGAAGGACTGGTCTCGTAAAAAACACTACGCCGTAACGCAGCGAAACTGACTGTTAACGCGGCCTGCACGCTGTAACATGGGTTTTTTTCACACGCAGGAAAAAGGGGTTTTTATTTCGAAAGAAAACCACCATGTCAACACGAGTATTCAAATGTATGGGACTGTCTTAAATACTAAAGAACCGGTAAAAAGTCTCTTATACTTACTCTTGTGTTTTTGTAAAGAAAGTGAGTGCTTCAGCTAAACGCCAACCATGAGTGAAAGAAATGTTTTTGTGTTCTCATTCATATTCTCTGAAAAATGGCCAAGAAATCATAAATTCTGTCAGGGTATGTAAACTTATGAGCACAACTGTACCACCAAAAGAAAGCTTTATTTTTGGGGAAAAAGGACGCACACTTTTTTTGGGTACAATGTCGCACGTCCGGCGCAATTGTCAGTCAAAGCGACGCAATGCCGCATCACAAAAAATGCTCTGGTCAGGAAGGGGGTAAATCCTTCCCGGGCTGAAGTGGTTAATCATTTTTATTTATTTTTTAGTGATAATTACCTAATTATTACTGTATACTACTAATAGTGGTAATTAAATACCTACTTTTTTTTTTTTTTGTTTATGGGGGTTGCATAACATTGCAGCATGTCTGTATTTTTCTTGTCTGGTGTACACGGGGCACACAGAGAACAATCATTTGTTTTAGTGTCCTTGTTGTTGCGCCTATGCTGATCAGCGGTGTGAACAAAGAGGAAGGGCTGGCAGAATGTGGAAGTTGCAGGAAAATTCAGAGAAGAACATAAAAGTTCATTACCAATCCTCCTCTGTGTACCTTGTGGGGGAACGCACTCTGATTGCGGGGCTTTCTTATTCTAATGAGCGGGATAAGCATGCAATCAGCGGCCATCTTTTTTCTCGCGCTGGCCCTCTGCTGAGTTTCATTGAAGGGTTGTCAATGAGATGTGAACGGCCTAATCTGCGGTAATTCTTTGGTAATTGCCTGTAACGAGCCTCGGATAGCCTTGTTTACACAACACTTCACAAAGCCAGATGACCACAAAAGGGTTTTGTCACCCCGGCCAGCAGCACGCAAATTGCAAAGAGAGGAGGAAGTGACACCTACATTTGTTTAGGTGAGGAAATTGACTGCAGGTTCCTTTCATGGGAGAGGGGGGGTTGCAGTTTGTTTAAACTCCTCTGTTGTGGAGAAGAGGTGGGATATAATGGGGCATTGCACCTGGCATAGAACTACAAATTCCAGCACCTGCTAACCAATACAAAAACAGGAAGGTGTTTTTGTATTTGCATCTTGCAACAGTTTCAGGCAACTGACCGCGAGTGCCAGAGGCGTAGCTAGAACCTTCAGGGCCCCGGTGCAAGAAATTATGAAGGGCCCCGCTGACCCCTGGCCAGGGCCCTTCCCTCTTCCCACTGATCCTGGGGCCCTTTACTCCCATCGCCGGTCTCTTTATTATGGTTCAGCAGCGGCCCCCTTTCTGCCATCTTCGGGCCTCCCCGTGGTGGTGAAATGCCAGGGCCCGGTCCCAATTGCAACCTTTCCACTCCTGATAGTTCCCTCACCGGTGTCAGTAGTTTTTAATTTTTATTTTAATTTTATTTTTTTACCATTTCATTTTATTTCTTTTACAATTTTATTTTTATTATTTTTTACAATGTATTTTAGGAGCTCTGTTGGGGGGCTTTGATGAGATATCTGGGTCTAAAGAAACCTCAGCCCTCAATCTCCATCTGCATAGCCTCAGCTGCACAGAATGAATGGACCGGAATAGTTGAGCAGCGAGCCTCCCATTCATTCAGAAATGGAAGTACAGTAAAAAACGGTTTGCTATGCTTCAGTTATGAGTGAACCAATTGGTGCCAATCACTGACTCTGTCCATTCAGAAAAGGAAGGAGCCGGTAAATTACAAATTTACCGACCCGTTCCCATCTCTCCATCATGACTCATCTTCTACAGGAGGGGGGAAGACAGCAGCTCTGTGGGGGGACTAGGGAAGCACACAGGGACCCTGGGAACAGCAGAAGACAAGTGAACTGGATAGGAAGGGCGGCGGGGGCTGCATATAGAGGAACCAATCTCCTCCATTAGGAGGAAAATGGAGGAGATTGGTTCCCCTAAATGCCGCCCCCGCCATCCCGCCTATGGTGTACAAGGGAGGCACGCGGGCCCCCCGGAGCATGGGGCCTGGTTGCAATCGCAACTCCTGTAGTTACGCCCCTGGCGTGTACAGAAATGAGTCTTGACTAACTAGTTAGTGCTCTTGTCTTGCAGCACTGGGATCCTGGGCACACGTGATATCTTGTAAATCATTAAACACTAATTCATCAAGTTGCAATTGCATTGCAAAATTACATTTTTTTATTTGCTCTCTTTTTGGTCTGGTAAATATGCCATTCAAAGTACCGGGCACTTTCACCCCCTTCCTACCTAGGCCAATTTTTAGCTTTCAGCGCTGTCACATTTTTTTTCACACAAAGCAATTTTTGCGATTCGGCACTGCGTCGCTTTAACTGACAATTGCACGGTCATGCCACGTTGTACCCAAACAAAATTTGTGTCCTTTTTTTCCCCACAAATAGAGCTTTCTTTTGGAGGTATTTGATCACCTCTGCGTCATTTCTGATCACCGCTATAAACAAAAGAAGAGCGACAATTTTGCAAAAAATAAAAACGTTTCTTACTTTTTTCTATAATACAAATCCAAAAAAAATATTAAAAAAACATTTTTTGGACGATTTTATATTCTTCCTCATGTTTTTATTTTTTTATTTTTTAGCGGTACTGCGATATTGCAGCGGACACGTCGGACCATTTTGATACTTTTTTGAGACCATTGGCATTTATACAGCGATCAGTGCTTTAAAAATGCACTGCTTACTGTATAAATGTCGCTGGCAGTGAAGGGGTTAACCTGCAGGGGGCGCTTTAAGGGGTTAACTGTGTTCCCTCAGTGTGTTCTAACTGTATTGGTGCTGGGCTGGCAGGGGAAGGGGAGTGATCACGGCTTCCATATAGAGGAAGCCTGTGATCACAGCCCTTCCCCCTCTGACAGAACGGACATCCGTGTTTACATACAGGTGACGGCAATTTGCCATAATGACCGAGTTGCCGCCGTCAAGCCACAACAGGCGGTCGGCAACTGGTTAGTCACCACTAGGTTTTTTTACTTTTTTGCTAAACAAATGAAAAAAAGACCAAAAATGTTGAAAAAAAAATGCTTTTTGTTAGTTTCTGTTCTAAAATCTTGCAAACAGGTAATGTTTCTCCTTCACTGATGTGCACTGATGAGGAGGCAATGATGAGCACTAATAGGCAGCGCTGATGGGCTGCACTGGTGACGCTGCACTGATATGTGGCACTGATGAGCACTAATAGGCAGGACTGATGAGGCGGCTTTGATGAGCACTAATAGGCTGCACTGATGAGGTGGTACTATTGGGGCTGTACTGATAGGGCTGCACTGGTGAGGCGGCACTGATTAGCGCTAATAGGCTGCACTGATGAGGTGGTACTATTGGGGCTGTACTGATGGGGCTGCACTGGTTAGGCAGCACTGATGAACACTAGTAAGCTGCACTGATAGCCGGCACTGATAGGCAGAACTGTTGGGGCTGCACCGGTAAGTCAGGACACTGATGATCTGTGCCCCGATTCTTACACTTTGCACTTGCAGAAAGGTTACCGCTCTTGGATGTGAGGTCAGCAGCCCCAGCAGACTCAGAGCTGTCACTCAAGTAACATTCTATAGTATATACCTTCACTCCTTGCTGTGGCAGAGGGGTGGAGGAGCTGGGCCATCACAGAGGGTATTTAGATGCTCCCAAGAGAGGACAGCGCTATGAAATGGAAGGAGGGAGGGAGGGGGCTGTGCTGTGGAATTACAAAAATATGGAACAGCATGCAAGTTCAAAAGTTTCATCAAAAAGGGTTTCCAGGTAAATGTTGCAGTAATTCCAAATATCTGCTACAGAGTGCTGACTTTTATTTGTATGTTCCTCATTTTAGGCCGATCTGCTTTCTCCTCAGTGAGATTCCTCTGATGTCTACGTGGTTTTTACTGACATCCACATTCAGGTAACTGCCATTCCTAAGTAGAATCAAATCTTTACAGCCGAATCAATGATGCATACGGGAATTGTGTGTGCTGCCCCATGAATCTTGGTGAGCTTTGTGTATTTCTTCCTGTGCAGAACTTGGGTGTGAGACTTCCTGTAATAAAGACCGCTCACTGCTGCTCCCTCTCCTTGTGCAGGGTGACTGGTCTTGTCTCCGCCCCCTCCTGTAGTTTTCTGCAGGCAGCCTGTAGTGGGTGGAGCTGCTGAGCCCCTCCCATAGCTATGCTCCCTCTCCTTGTGCAGGGTGACTGGTCTCGTCTCCACCCCCTCCTGTAGTTTTCTGCAGGTAACCTGTAGTGGGCAGAACCTGTTGGGTCCCTCCCGCAGCTCTGCTCCCTCTCCTTGTGCAGGGTGACTGGTCTCGTCTCCACCCCCTCCTGTAGTTTTCTGCAGGTAACCTGTAGTGGGCAGAACCTGTTGGGCCCCTCCCATAGCTATGCTCCCTCTCCTGGTGCAGGGTGACTGGTCTTGTCTCCACCCCCTCCTGTAGTTTTCTGCAGGTAACCTGTAGTGGGCAGAACCTGTTGGGTCCCTCCCACAGCTCTGCTCCCTCTCCTTGTGCAGGGTGACTGGTCTTGTCTCCGCCCCCTCCTGTAGTTTTCTGCAGGCAGCCTGTAGTGGGTGGAGCTTGCTGGGTCAGGCACAGGTCCCTGCAGATGTTTCTTCTGCCTAGGTCCGTATGAAGGTGCTAACCTTTATGAGCTGGAGGAAATAATCAATGGATTATATGGTGACTTCACCCCACTTGTGCTCCATTGAGAACTGTAAGTTATTCTGCTGCAGTAGCAGATGGATCTTATAGCCTTCCATTCACAGGTCTTTGTGAATGGATCTGTGAATGGATGACACAGCTGTGTGGGTGGAGCTGCGGAAGAAAAACCCCACAATTCAAGTAGGGGGGGGGGGGGACTGGGGAATGTAAACATGTTGTATGTTACACTCTACAAATGGGTAAGGATGGACCCCCCAAGAAGTGAACCCTGCACTGCGCTAATCACAGGCAGTGAGACTTTTCCCCGGTCACTGCAGCCGCTCATCGGGGAAATGTCTCACTGCCTGTGATTAGCGCAGTGCAGGGTTCACTTCCTGGCGGCCTCCGGCACATTCGGTTCTGAACAAGCCCAAGCCCATCCTTACAAATGGGTGTGACGTGAATCATGGTCAGAAAGGTGGACTTTCAAGTACAACTACAGGCAGTCTGTGTCTTTTTCATTCATTCATAATAAACCCCACAAACATTCCACTTATAAGGAATTATTATCCTGAAATGAATTCTAAGGCCTCAGTCACACAAGTGTACTACAGCGTGCACACGTGTGAGCGGCCATGGTTACCCACAGGGATGCCGAGGTGTTCTGTGCATCTTCATGCAGGTAGTCCCATTCGTGTCTAATGGAACACAGCTGCTGCACCCAATTTACATCCGTGTGGATGCATGGCTCCGGAATGCATACAAGCTTCAATGATACTCAGATGTGTCAGCCATTGGAGTGTGTTGCAAATATACACTATATCACCAAAAGTATTGAGACACCCGCCTTTACACGCACATGAACTTTAAAAAAAAAAAAAATGGATTCTGTTCTCTTAAAGCATGTTATACAGCATAGTGCTTGTGCAGTGTAATTTGTCCCTTTGTATCACCTAAAATACCTGGCTGATCCAGCCTGGTTCTGCCCTCCCCCCTGTAAACTCATCATGGTTTATCATGGCTGATGAGCTCTGACACCGTGGTTAGTTTCCTTGCTCTCTCTCTCCCCCCTCCCTCCCTGCCTGTCAGTGCCGATCACTCCCTTATTTTACAGTATGTGCCCCAGTGTATGTTATTTATAAAAATAAAATGCGACTTTATACCTAATTTCAGAGCACCGTTGGCACTCACATGACCGCCCACCACTCTTCTCCCCTCCTCCTAACTGACATCAGTTGGATATTCTCAGCCCCGTCTGCTGTAGCTGTCGGATCGGGGGAGACATCGGCGGGCTGTCACGTGAGTGCCCGCGGCGCTCTGAAATGAGGTATGAAGCAGATTTTTTTTTATAATTAACATACACTGGGGCACATACTGCAATATAACACTGGGGATTACAGGAAGAAGAAAAGTAGCTTTACAATCACTTTAATGGCATCCCAGTCTTAGTCCATTGGGTTCAATATTGAGTTGGACCACCCTTTGCAGCTATAACAGCTTCAACTCTTCTGGGAAGGCTGTCCACAAGGTTTAGGAGTGTCTATGGGAATGTTTGACCATTCTTCCAGAAGAGCATTAGTGAGGTCAGGCACTGATGTTGGACGAGAAGGCCCGGCTCACAGTCTCCGCTCTAATTCACCCAAAAGGTGTTCTATCAGGTTGAGGTCAGGACTCTGTGCAGCCCAGTCAAGTTCCTCCACCCCAAACTCGCTCATTCATGTCTTTATGGCCCTTGCTTTGTGCACTGGTGCGCAGTCATGTTGGAACAAAGTTGGGAGCATGAAATTGTCCAAAATGTCTTGGTATTCTGATGCCTTAAGAGTTCCCTTCACTGGAACTAAGGGGCCAAACCCAACCCTTTAAAAACAACCCCACACCATAATCCCCCCTCCACCAAATAATTTGAAATCACCTGCCACTTGCTAGGGGGGTACTCATGCGTGCTGCACTGTCTGTTAACACGCACCTTGCGGCTCGGACCCCCCCCACTGGATTTGGTTGACAGCAGTAGGAGCCAATGGCTCCCACTGCTGTCATTGAGTCCAGTGAGGAGAGAAGAGAGTCGCTGCTCTCGTGCAGATTGAGATTGCGCTCAGGTAAGTATTTAAGGGGGGCTGGGGGAGGGGAATGCTCCACCCAAAAGGTTTTACATCCTAATACAGAGAATGAAAACCTTTACAAGCATGTAAAAAAATTGCTTTGCCCCTAGTTCTATTTTAATGGCCTTTCCGGAGTTCTGATCTTGTATTTCTCTACAGCATGCTGCCACTCCTGATAAAAGATGGACTCCTCATGGCATACAGCATTACAATGCTAGCGTTCCTCCTGGTGACTGCCACCTGTCTGTCCTTCCATCAGAAAACCTCTGAGGATGCCATGAGGTTGAAGGCTTTCTGTCTCTTTATAAGGAAATATTTGACCTGGTTTACAGTTCCAGAGAGTCTGCTCTGTCTGCTGGTAAGGAAGGCTTCGGCCCATTTGAATGTGTGAAAGTAGTTGCTCAGGGGCTGGCCCCGGTATTATTAGCCCTATCAGTGCATAGCCACGCCTAGCTCTGCCCTGGACCACTTGAATTAACTGCACTTTTCTCTGCAGGAGCTTAGGACCTTTATGTAGAAAACTGCACAGTCCCTCCAGAACTCTGCAGGAGAAATCCCGACTCCCAGCTGTATTAACCTCTTGTAAACAAAAAGTGTCAGAAAAATCTTGGTCTTCAAGATTAAATCAGTATTTTTTCCTAGAAAATTATTTATAACCCCCAAAAATCATACATTTTATTTTTTTAGCAGAGACCCTAGGGAATAAAATGGAGACCGTTGCAGTTTTTTATGTCATGCGGTATTTGTACAGCGGTTTTGCAAATCCAGTTTTTTTGGAAAAAAATCAATTTTAATGGATTAAAAAATCACAATGGTTACCCCAATTTTTTTGTATGATTGGAAAGA
Organism: Glandirana rugosa; assembly: GCA_018402905.1. NCBI lineage: Eukaryota > Metazoa > Chordata > Amphibia > Anura > Ranidae > Glandirana > Glandirana rugosa. Next base: position 875,756 of record BLSH010029243.1, read on the forward strand.
TGTTGTTACGCCGAGTAAATAGATACCTAACATGTCACGCTTTAAAATTTTGCACGCTCGTGGAATGGCGACAAACAACGGTGCTTAAAAATCTCCATAGGCCACGCTCTAAACACCTTTGCAGGTTACCTATTTAGAGTTACAGAGGAGGTCTAGCGCTAGAATTATTGCTCTCGCTGTAACGTCCGTGGCGATACCTCACATGGGTGGTTACGTATGCGTTTGCTTCTGTGCAGAGGGATAGGGGCACGTTAAAAAAATAAATATTGTTATTTATTTTACTTTTATCTTATTTTTATCTTATTTTTACACTGTCCCTTTAATTTTTTTTTTTTTTTACACTTTTATTCCTATTTCAAGGAATGTAAACATCCCTTGTAATAGGAATAGTGCATGACAGGTCCTCTTTATGGAGCGATCAGCGGTCAAAAAGACCCCAAATCTCTTCTTTAACCACTTCAGCCCCGGAAGGATTTCACACTTTAGGACCAGAGCACTTTTTGCGATTCGGCGCTGTGTCGCTTTAACTGACAATTGCGGGGTCATGTGACGTTGTACCCAAACGAAATTTGCGTCCGTTTTTCCCACAAATAGAGCTTTCTTTTGGTGGGGGGGAGGGGTGATGAGATAGGCAACCGCCTGCAGAAAAAGATGGTACCGGGATTGGGGATATGGCTGATAACTTCAGCCATAATCCCAGTAAACCACTTGCAAACCGCTATGTATATACATATTGTAGTCGCCAAGTGGTTAAAGTTGAACTCTGCTAAATTACTTTTCCAAGGTTCTCTCCCCTGGCCCAATTTAACTGTCAAATTGTAATGGAAAAGCGCTTACTTTTTGAGATCTCTGTGAATTTATAGCACTGTGACGTCATAGTGCAGCACTGAAAATTGCTTTGCTTCCAAGCATCTGGGGGGCGGGGCGGAGGAGGGGCTATAGATCTATCCACTCGTCACCTCCACACAGGGAAAGAGAAGGACATTTCTCATGATGCTAAGGGAAATGTAGAACGTGATATGCGGGTGAAGGTGGGGGCAGAACTGTGGGGGTGTATGCGTGGGCGGACGCCCGCTACAGCGAGGTGGGCGTAATTACGTCACCATTCGCAGTCTAAAGTGCTACAGCGGGAAAGCTACAAGACCGATGGCCAAGGGGACAGCTTCTTTCCCTCTCCACGGCGCTGGCATTGCAAGTGTGGGCACCCGGCTGTGACAGCTTGCGGGTGCGCACGTCGCGCTGCGCGTCCTGAATGGCCAGGCAATCTTCTGGGACCTGTGACGTGTCCCAGAAGATTGCAGGGGGGAGAGGAAAACTTCCGCTTGTGGCGCAACGGCCCACTGAGAAGAAGTGGGAGCTGGGTACCTGTCCAAAACTAGGTACCCACTCCCCCCCAAAAAAATAAAGTTACATGCCAGATGTGGCATGTCAGGAGTCCTTAAAGCAAAAGTTCCACTTTTGGGTGGAACTCAGCTTTTGGCCCCTTTCACACTTGTGCAACTTGTCCTGCGACTTGGGACTGCAAAGTCACATGACAAGTCGTACCCCATGATTTCCAATGAGTTCCATTCATATCTGTGCGACTTCAAGTCACAACGGCTTCAAAGTTGTCCCTGTACTACATTGGTCCGACTTTGATGCGAGTTGAGGTCCATAGACCTCAGGATTACACCAGGAATTCCCTAAAATCGCGTAAAATCTTGCGACTTTCAAGTCGTGGCAGTGTGAAAGCACATTTAAGGACACTCAGTTTCACTTGAAAGTCACGCAATTTTGCCATGATTTTTGCAGTTATTTTGCTGCGACTTGAAGCAATACCGGTGTAATCCTGAGGTCTATGGACCTCGAGTCACGTCAAAGTCGGACCAAGGTAGTGCAGGGACCACTTTGAAGTCACACAGATATGATTGGAACTCATTGAAAATCAATGGGGTATGACTTGTCATGCGACTTTGCAGTCCAAAGTTGCAGGACAAGTCGCACAAGTGTGAAAGCGGCCTAAAGAAAGATGTGCTTTTTGGCTTTACTTAACCATTTCAATCCTGGGCACTTTTACCCCCAGGGACGTAACTACAGGATTTGCAATTGCAACCAGCCCCATGCTCCAGGGGGCCCGTGTGCCTCCCTTGTACACCTGGATAGGAGGGATGGTGGGGGTGGCATTTAGGGGAACCAATCTCCTCCATTTTCCTCCTAATGCAGGAGATTGGTACCTCTATATGCTGCCCCCGCCACCCCTCCTATCCAGTTTACTTGTCTTCTGCTGTTCCCATGGTCCCTTTGTGCTTCCCTGGTCCCCCCACAGAGCTGCTGTCTCCCCCCCTCCTGTAGAAGATGAGTCATGACGGAGAGATGGGAACGGGTCGGTTAATTTGTCATTTACCGGCTCCTTCCTTTTCTGAATGAACAGAGTCAGCGATTGCTATAAATTGGTTCATTCATAACTGAAGCATAGTAAACTGTTTTTACTATACTTCTGTTTCTGAACGAATGGGAGGCGCGGTGCACAATGATTCCTGTCCATTCATTCTGTGCAGCTGAGGTTACACAGATGGAGATTGAGGGCTGAGGCTTGTTTAGACCCCTGATATCTCATCAAAGCCCGGGCCCTGGCAATTCACCACCATGGGGAGGCCCAGAAAGGGGCCCCACTGCGGAACCGTAATAAAGAGACCCACGATGGGAGTAAAGGGCCCCAGGATCAGTGGGAAGAGGGAAGGGCCCTGGCCAGGGGTCAGAGGGGCCCTTCATAATTTCTTGCACCGGGGTCCTGAAGGTTCTAGTTATGCCTCTGGTTACCCCCTTCCTGCCCAGGCCAATTTTCAGCTTTCAGCGCTGTCACACTTTGCGCGGTCATGCAACATTTTTTTGAGACAGATAGAGATTTCTTTTGGCCGTATTTACTCACCACTGGGTTTTTATGTTTTGCTAAATAAAAAAAGAAAAACGAAAGGTAAAAAACAGCGGGTAAAATAGTATTGAACACGTCACCATTTTTCTAGGTAAATATATTGGTAAAGGTGCCATTGACATGAAATTTTCATCACGTGTTGGTAACAACCATGCAGTCCATAAATACAAAGACACCAAAACAAATAACGTTCAGAAATGAAGTTCTGTGTAATAAAACGTAATGACACCGGGAAAATGTATTGAACAATTGAAGACCAGGCTTTTTGAAGAAAGGGAGGTGCAAAAAGGGTTGGGAAGTCAAGACACCAGCTGAAATCTATCACTAATTACAAAGCAAATGAATACCAGCTGGTTCAGCCTTGGTAATGAGGTGTCTCATTACCAAGGTGTCATACAAGAAACAACTCATGATGGGTAAAAGCAAAGAGCTCTCTTAAGACCTTCGCAACCTTATTGCTGCAAGACTTACTGATGGCTTTAGTTACAAAAGGATTTCTAAACTTCTGAATGTTCCAGTGAGCACTCTCGGGGCCATAATCCAGAAGTGGAAAGAACATCATTTCACTATAAACCGGCCACCACCAGGTGCTCCTTGCAAGATTTCTGACAGAGGAGTGAAAAGAATTATCAGAAGAGTCGTCCAAGAGCCAAGGACCACTTGTGGAGAGCTTCAGAAAGACCTGGAAGTAGCAGGCATGCAATAAGTAATTCAGTCACCCGCCATGGCCTGTATGCAGCTCACCATGCAACACTCCATTGCTGAAGAAAAAGCAGGTTGAAGATCATTTAAAGCTTCCTGCACAACATTTAGACAAGTCTGTGAAATACGGGGAGAATATAGTCTGGTCGGTGAGACCAAAATTTAACTCTTTGGATGCCATAATACACCCCATGTTTGGAGGTCACATGGCACGTCACCCCAAAAACACCCCCCATACCAACAGTGAGGTTTGGGGTGGGAACATCATGGTGTGGGCGGGGCTGTTTTTCAGCCTACGGTGCTGGCAAACTTCATATCATTGAAGGAAGGACGAATGAAAAAATGGACCAAGACATTCTTGATAAAAATCTGCTGCCATCTACCAGGATGATGGAGATGAAACAAGGGGTGTACATTTCACCAAGACAACGACCCCAAACACAACGCCAAGGAAACTCTCCATTGGTTTCAACGAAAGAAAAATAAATCTGCTAGAATGGCCCAGCCAATCACCTGACTTGAATCCAATAGAAAATCTATAGAAAAAGATCGGAGTTAATAGAAGAGACCCATTGAACTTTCAAGATTTGAAGACTGTGGAAGAATCGGCTGAAATCACCCCTGAGCAACGCATGCGACTCGTTTCTCCATACAGGAGGCGTCTTAAAGCCGTCATTACCAACAAAGGATTAACCACTTGCCTACTGGGCACTTCACCCCCTTCCTACCCAGGCCAATTTCCAGCTTTCAGCGCTGTCACTCTTTGAATGACAATCATGCGGTCATTCATGCTACACTGCACCCATGTGACATTTTTATCATTTTTTTTCACACCAATAGAGCTTTCTTATGATGACATTTAATCACCACTGGGGGTTTTATGTTTTGCTAAACAAACAAAAAATGACCAAACATTTAGAAGAAAAAAAGAAACCGTTTTCATAGTTATAAAATTTTGCGAACCGGTACATTTTCTCCTTCATTGATGGGCACTGATGGGCTGCACTGATAGGCGGCACTGATGGGCACTGATGGGCTGCACTGATGGGCTGCAATGATGGCCACTGATAGGCTGCACTGATGGGCACTCATAGGCTGCACTGATGGGCACTCATAGGCTGCACTGATGGGCACTGATAGGCTGCACTGATGGGCACTCATAGGCTGCACTGATATGCAGCACTGATAGTTGGCACTGGGCACTGATGGGTAACACTGAAAGGCAGCACTGATGATGAGGCACTGATCAGCATTGATAGGTGGCACTGGTGGGCATTGATGGGTGGCACTGATAGACGGCTTTGTTGTGCACTGATAGACAGCACTGTTGTGCATTGATAGGTGGCACTGGTGGGTACACACGAGGCAGTGGTGGCTCTCTGTGTGAGGGACCAATATCCCTCTGACAGTAGCCAGTGATTGGGTTTTTTTTCTTCTTGCGCTGTCAGCGTGAGAAGGAAAAAAAAAAATAGCCGATTACCGGTTCTGTTTACATCACATGATCAGCTGTCATTGGCTGACAGCTGATCACATGGTAGGGCTGGGATCGGCCCCTTACTCTGCTCCTATGATCAGCTGAACCTCCTTGACTCACTGATCACAGCGTGGAACGCTCGAGCACGGGAGGACTTCCATGGTCGCACCACCCCACCCCCCCCCCCCCGGCAATTTAGGCCGATGCTGTAGCCGTCTTTCTGCTATAGCGCGGACAGGAAGGGGTTAAATAAATTTCAATTAGCGCGTTCAATACTTTTTCCCGGTGTCATTCCGTTTTATTACACAGAACTTCATTTCTGAACGTTATTTGTTTTGGTTTCTTTGTAGGCATGGATGGCATGGGTTGTCACCGACACCTCAATAGAATCTTTCCAATAGATTTACCCAGAAAAATGGTGACGGATTCAATACTTTTATTTTACCCGCTGTATAATGCAATCATTTCAGATTTTTTTTTTTTTTACTTTTTTTAATAATAATTTAAAAATAATTACAGTCATCTGGCAACCCGGACTGCCGTGGTCACTTTTAGCTGAGCAGTCTACAGACATAAAGGACTGCAGCCCACGGTGTGCACAGAACCTGAGAGCAGCAGCAGTGCTAGGGAGCCGGGGATCCTGCAGAAGAAGTTTTTAGTAAATCATCCGGGGCGCTGAATGCTTCTTGGATGAAGTGTGAAATGCCTGAAGGTCAGTGGAGAAGTCTATAGGAGACGGCGAATTCTGCCCCATGAGTGCTGTATATTAACATGAGAAGTGTGAGCGCTCCGCCATCATTTAACCCCCGCGCTCCGCCATCGTTTAACCCCCGCGCTCCGCCATCATTTAACCCCCGCGCTCCGCCATCATTTAACCCCCTCGCTCCGCCATCATTTAACCCCCGCGCTCCGCCATCATTTAACCCCCTCGCTCCGCCATCATTTAACCCCCGCGCTCCGCCATCATTTAACCCCCGCGCTCCAGCCACTGATTTTCCCACCGCAACACCAACATTTGTCCATTTAGCTGAGATTATTTAAGTCACTAATCTGACGCAGATTTGTTCCTCTTCTCCCCGCAGCTCTCCCTTTCCTTGTTGGCGATGGCCGCCCTGACCATAGGAATCAGCGCCTTGACTCCGCCTCCTGCGCTGCCTGACCTCTTCCCAGTGCTCGTCTCTGCCGTCTCCTGCGCCCACTTCCTAATCTTCTTCTTCTACTTTAATATTCTTCATCTATGGGACAGAACACACGAGCAAAGCAAGAAGAAAACATTTTAAATTCTTCATTGTTATCTTTTTTGTTTGTTTGTTTTCTTGCAAATATGAATTTTTGTAGGAAATTTTGTGATTTAGGACCAGTAAAAACATTCTCAGGTTTTTTAGGTTTTTTTTTGGTGTAAGATTTTTTTTTTTTTTTACATTTTTAGTAGAAATTTGAAAGAAACAAAAAACAGTGAGTTATAATTTGAATTTTTTTGATATTTTACTGGTCTGGAATTTTTTTTTTTTTTTTACTTTTTTTCACAAACCTGTATTTGTTTTCTTTTTTTATTTTTTGCAAATGTGAATTTTTGTAGGAAATTTGTGATTTGGGACCAAAAAAAACATTTAGGTTTTTGGGGTTTTTTTTGGTGTAAGATTTTTTTTTTTTTTTTTTTTTACATTTTAGTAGAAATTTATGTTATGTTAAAATTATGTTATAATTAGTAGTTATAATTTGAAGTTTTTATATATTTTGCCGGTCTGGAATTTTTTTTTTTTTACAATTTTTTCACAAACCTGTATTTGTTTTCTTTTTTTGCAGATATGAATTTTTGTAGGAAATTTGTGATTTGGGACCATTTAAAAACATTTACTTAGGTTTTTGTTTTTTGGTGTGTTTTTTTTTTTTTTTTTTTTTTTTTTTTTTTA
>BLSH010029243.1:882765-914898 GCA_018402905.1 Glandirana rugosa
ATGATTTTACATTTTTTTTTTTTTTTTTTTTCTTAGAATGTGGTTTTTTTGGACTCTTACAAAAATGACCAAGATTTATTGTTTTAAAGGATGTTTTTAAGTATAAACGTTTTTTTGTTTGTTTGTTTTTTTCTTTCGATTACTTCTTAAATTTTACAAAAGAAGAACGAAACGAGCACACAAGACAGGGTATCTACTTCTTATAATTTCATCTTCTTCTTCTAATCCTTCACCCGCGTCCTCTGCCGTCTCTGCTCGTGACCCTTCTCCAGTCCGTCGCGTCCTCCGCCTCAGTTCCGCGACTAAGGATACCAGTCCCGCCGGTAGCGGTTGTTCCTTTCCCTCTCGACGCCCCTCTTCTCCTTGTTTAGTTTTGTTATTTAGAACCAGTAAAAACATTCTCAGGTTTTTTTGGTGTAAGATTCTTTTTTTTTTTTTTTTTTTTACATTTTAGTAGAAATTTGAAAGAAACAAAAAACGGTTATAATTAGTAGTTATGATTTGAAGTTTTTATATATTTTACCGGTCTGGAATTTTTTTTTTTTACAATATTTTCACAAACCTGTATTTGTTTTCTTTTTTGCAGATATGAATTTTTGCAGGAAATTTGTGATTTAGGACCAATAAAAACACGAACTTTGGTTTTTTTTTTTTGGTGTTATATATTTTTTTTTTTTTTTTACATTTCAATAGAAATTTGAAAGAAACAAAAAACAATGAGTTATAATTTGAAGTTTTTATATATTTTACTGGTCTGGGATTTTTTTTTTAATTTTTTCGCAAACCTGTATTTTTTTTTTTTTTTTTTAATAATATTGGTTTATCCACTGGAGAGAAAAAAAAGCAATCTTTTCTTTTTCAGTTTGTAGTCTTGATTATTTTTACAGTTTTTTTCCCCATTTCAGATTTTCCCTCGGTTCACGCTTGCGCGGGCTGTGCGGCCCGTGTTTCCGTGGGCACGGCAGCCCATTCATTTGAATGGGCAGCCGTGCCTGCGTTTTTCCTGCAAAAACAAAAAAAAAAAGGCGCATGCACCCTTTTAAGAACACGGCTGCATGGTCATTTCCCTGTGGTTCCCGCGCCCGCAAATGCGCTGCGGGCTGAGATGTGTGGGGGGTGCCATTCAAAATGAATGGCAGCGCCGCACATCTCATAAGAGCAACGATTTGGCTGCGGGTGCGGCAACAGATGCGATTCTTTGCACCCGCAACCAGGCTGCACAGTGTGACCTGAGGGTTAATGTTTCTTTTTTTTATTATAATTGTTTTAATGTTATGTAGATTTAATGAGGGTCAAATAATCTGCCCTTAGATGATTCTAAACTAAACACAGCAAAAAAGAAAAAACACAGTTATCTGATTTTATTTTAAAAAAAGTCACATATCAGTGTTTTTTCTTTTTTTTTTTTTTTTTTCTTCCGTATTTAGTTTAGAATTATCTAAGGGCAGATTATTTGGCCCATTAAATCTACAATATATATATAAAAAAAAAAAATTTAATCTGCAATGAAAAAAATTGGCACCACAAACTGGAGTAGTGATCTTTTTTAGATCTTCAAAAAAAAAAAAAAAAGAAGCAAAATGAATTCCAGACACTAAAAATACAGATTGTCCTCTTCCTCCAATTGACCAACCAAAAAAGCTCAAACCCAAAAACTATATTAAAAAAATAAAAAAGTTTATTGGTTTGGGCTTTTTTTTATAATTGTTTTTTATGCACAAACCTGTGTCTATATTTGTAAATATTATTGGTTAGTCAATTGGAGGAAGATGAAAATCTGTATTTTTAGTGTCTGGAATTCATTTTGTTTCCTATTTTTTTTTTTTTTTTCTTTTGAAGATCTGAAAAAGATCACTGCTCCCGTTTGTGCTCCTAATTTTTTTTTTTTTTTTGCCGTCTTCTCATTTCAGATTCTTTTTTTGATATTTTGTAGATTTAATGGGCCCAACTAATCCACCCTTAGATAATTCTAAACTAGATACTGGAAAAAAAAAAAAAACGTTATAATTTGACTTTATTTTTAAATAATTTTGGCCTTTTTTATCATTTTATTTTTATTAACAAACCTGTGTCTATTTTTACACAATATTGGTTAGTTAGAAAAAAAGGTGTTTTTTCTGGATTAGATGGGCAAGCACAGTCACGGAATAGCAGCTGATAACGCATTAAATATTGTATTTTTTTACAATACATTTAACATCCTTTGGCACGGTTATTATTTTTTTGATTTGTTTTGGAAAAAAAAAAAAATTTTTTTGTTTTATTTCAATAGTTTCTGGATCTAATTTTGTTTCCTTTTTGTTGTTTTGAAGATCAAATAAAGGCAAGTAAATCTGTTTGTTTTTTTTGAAGATCTAAAAAAGACCACTGGAAAAAAAAATTAATTTTTTTTTTTTTTTTTACCGTTTTCTCATTTCAGATTCAATTTTTCTTTTTTCAATATTTTGTAGATTTTAATGGACCAAATAATCTGCCATTAGATAGTTCTAAACTAAATACTGAAAAAAAAGAAAATACATTTTTTTTCCAACTGACTAATATTGTGTAAAAATATAGACACAGGTTTGTTAATAAAAATAAAATGATAAAAAAGCCCATAGTTGTTTAAAAATAAAGTCAAATTATAACAGTTTTTTTTTTCAAAACAATAATATCCATGCCAAAGGATGTTAAATGTATTGTAAAAAAATACAATATTTAATCCCTTTTCAGCTGCTATTCCGTGACTGTGCTTGCCTATCTAACCCAGAAAAAACACTTTTTTTTTTTTTGTTTTATTTCACTAGTTTCTGGACCTAATTTTGTTTCCTTTTTGTTGTTTGAAGATCCAATAAAGACTGGTAAATCTGTTTTTGAAGATCTAAAAAAGACTACTGGAAAAAAAAAATTAATTTTATTTTTTCACTTTGTGCTCGGATTATTTATGTTTTTTTGTTTTTACTGTTTTCTCATTTCAGATTCAGTTGTTCTTTTTTTTATATATATTTTGTAGGTTTAATGGGCCAAATAATCTGCCCTTAGATAATTCTGAACTAAATACCAAAAAAAAGAAAATAAAAAACCGTTATAATTTTACTTTATTTTTAAATAACTTTGGGCTTTTTATCATTTTATTTTTATTCACAAACTTGTGTCTATATTTTTTAACAATATTGGTTAGTCAGTTGGAAAATTTTTTTTTTTTTTCTAAACAAATCAAAAAAATAATAACTGGCCAAAGGATGTTAAATGTATTCTTAAGTAATACAATATTTAATCCCTTTTCAGCTGCTATTCCGTGACTGTGTATACCTATCTAACACAGAAAAAAAAACACTTTTCTTTACTGTTTTCTCATTTCAGATTACATTTTTCTTCTTTTTTAATATTTTGTAGATTTAATGGACCAAATAATCTGCCCTTAGATAGTTCTAAACTAAATACTGAAAAAAAAAATAAGAAAATAAAAAACAGTTATAATTTTACTTTATTTTTAAATAACTCTGGGCTTTTTATCGTTTTATTTTTATTCACAAACCTGTGTCTATATTTTTACACAATATTGGTTAGTCAGTTGGAAAAAAAAATATATTTTTTTTTTTCAAAACAAATCAAAAAAATAATAACCGTGCCAAAGGATGTTGGATAAAACCAAAAAATATGTTTTTTGGTTTTATCTATAATCTGTATTTTTTTCACTAGTTTCTGGACCTGATTTTGTTTCCTCTTTGTTGTTTGAAGATCCAATAAAGGCCGGTAAATCTGTTTTTGAAGATCTAAAAAAAACCACTGAAAAAAAAAAATTACAATTTTATTTTTTCACTTTGTGCTCGGATTTTTTTTTTTTTTTTTTTGTACTGCATTCTCATTTCAGATTCAGTTGTTGTGTTTTTTTTTTTTGTTTTTTTTTTTATATTTTGTGGATTTTTTTTTTTCGTCTGTATCTTTTCAATAATATCTGGGCCTACTTTTGTTTCTTGTTTGAAGATTCAATAAAGACCGGTAAATCTGATAACAATTCCGCTAATAGGAAATGTAAATGCAAACTGTTTTTTTAGCATTAATAAAATACAGATGCATTTTTTTTTTTTTTAAGAGAACACTATTTTGAATCCTAAAGAGTTCAAATAAACATTTATTTTTCTTATCTGCATTATTTTACACTTGTATTTTTTTTTTTTTTTGTGTATAAAGTTTACAGGGGACAGTAAATCTAATGTTGATAAGTACTTTTTTACACTCCTATGTTAAATAAAGATTACCAATTAAAAAAATGTTTTTCCAAAAATAAAAAAGTTGTTTTTATTTTTTGGCCAGCGAAGCGCTGAGATATTGGAGATTCCGCCCGGCGGAAGCTCCGGGGTCACTCGAATTTATTCTTGTCAACATGCAGGCCGTCTCTTTCCACATAAAGCTGCGTCTTCAAAGGGGAAGAGCGGGCTTCTTACATTCTTGATGCATTTTATTGGAGGGATATGAAAATAATACAGGACTATAAGGCCTCATATACACGGGCGTATATAAAATAATAAACAAAACGTCGGGCCCGACGTCAAGGAGATAAAGTCGACGTTTTTCGGCGTTATGCATTGGCGTTTTTGAGCGCTAGTGAGCGTCGGCGTCAATAGACGTTTTTTAAAAAAAAATCATTCCTCTGCTATTTTTCAACCTAAAAACGTCGGCGTCAAAAAACGCCGGAAAACGCCGGTACAATATTAGGTGGCGTTTGTTGGCGTCTGTTGGCGTCTCGTGGCGTTTTGCGGCGCTTTTTGACGTCGTTGCAGCCAAGGAACGCGCTGGTCGTGGGTTCTCTGATACGCCGACGCCATCTACAGCTCAAAAACGCCGACGTATTTTATGTGGCCATTGACTAACATGGGGAGCAGCTAAAAAACGTCAGTAGACGCCGGCGTCAAAATACGCCCGTGTGTATGAGGCCTAAAAGACACTTGTGGGGAGGCGTTCTGTGGCTCCGACCTCTGCAGGAGTTGTGTGCTCAGCAGTAATATTACCCTGGCCCCCCGTAAACAGGTGCTGTGCTTAATTAATTAAGGCATTTGTTTTCTTTACCCCCTCCATAAGCACGACGGTAACTATTTCACTACATGTTATTTTAAGAATAAAACGACCGTAATATAAAAAATACACTCAACTGCCACTTTATTAGGTCCACCTTGCTAGTCCCGGGTTGGACCTCCTTTTGCCTTCATTCTTCGTGGCATAGATTCACCAAGGTGTTGGAAACGTTCCATGATGCGAAAATCTTGTTCCACCACTTCCCAAAGGCGCTCTATTGGATGAGATGTGGGGAGTGTGGAGGCCATTGGAGTGCAGTGACCTCATTGTCCAGTGGTGAGATGATTGGATGGAGATCTGGGGAGTGTGGAGGCCATTGGAGTCCAGTGACCTTATTGTCCACTGGTGAGATGATTGGATGGAGATCTGGGCAGTGTGGAGGCCATTGGGGTCCAGTGACCTCATTGTCTAGTGGTGAGATGATTGGATGGAGATGCGGTGACTGTGGAGGCTATTGGAGTCCAGTGACCTCATTGTCCAGTGGTGAGATGATTGGATGGAGATCTGGGCAGTGTGGAGGCAATTGGGGTCCAGTGACCTCATTGTCCAGTGGTGAGATGATTGGATGGAGATGCAGTGACTGTGGAGGCCATTGGAGTCCAGTGACATCATTGTCCAGTGGTGAGGTGATTGGATGGAGATCTGGACAGTGTGGAGGCAATTGGGGTCCAGTGACCTCATTGTCCAGTGGTGAGATGATTGGATGGAGATGCAGTGACTGTGGAGGCCATTGAAGTCCAGTGACCTCATTATCCAGTGGTGAGATGATTGGATGGAGATCTGGGCAGTGTGGAGGCCATTGGGGTCCAGTGGTGAGATGATTGGATGGAGATCTGGGGAGTGTGGAGGCCATTGGAGTCCAGTGACCTCATTGTCCAGTGGTGAGATGATTGGATGGAGATCTGGGGAGTGTGGAGGTCATTGGAGCCCAGTGACCTCATTGTCCAGTGGTGAGATGATTGGATGGAGATCTGGACAGTGTGGAGGCAATTGGGGTCCAGTGACCTCATTGCCCAGTGGTGAGATGATTGGAGCTTTGTGACATGGGGCATTATCCTGCTGGAAGGAGCCATCAGAAGATGGAGACACTGTAGTCATAAAGGGATGGACATGGTCAGCAACAATACTCGGGTAGACCGTGGGGTTTAACCAATGCTCAGTTGGTACTAAGGGGCCCAAAGTGTGCCAAGAAAATACCCCCACACCATTACACCACCACCACCAGCCTGAACCGGTGATACAAGGCAGGATGGATCCATCACCAAATTCTGCCCCCCCCCCACCATCTGGATGCCGCAGCTGGAATCGAGCCTCAGTTTCCTGTTCTTAGCTGACAGGAGTGGCACCCGGTGTGGTCTTCTGCTGCTGTAGCCCATCTGCTTCAAGGTTCGATGTGTTGTGCGTTCAGAGCTGGTATTCTGCATACCTTGGTTGTAGAGCTGCACGATTAATCGTTAAAAAAAAATTGTGATCTCGATTCAACCACCCCTCACGATCTTAATCCGGCATTTCCATGAATTCATGTAACAGGTTCAGGGCCGGTTTCTGCTCAGAGCTGTCAAATAAAAGCTGGCAAAGTTCATCACAACATTGCTCAGCGCTGAGTGATAAAAAGAAACATTGTATCATTCAGTTCTTTTAGATCAAAGGGATAAACTTCGATCTGTAAATTAGGTCAGTTTAACCACTAAAAGACTAAGCCTTTTTCTGACACTTGTTACTAGATAAAATCTGTAATTTTTTATTACTAGAAAATTACTTAACCCCCAAACATTATGTATATATTTTTAGCAAAGACCCTAGAGAATAAAATGGCGGTCGTTGCAATATTTTATGTCACACTGTATTTGCACAGCGGTCTTTCAAACGCAATTTTTTGGGAAAAAAAAATGAAACAGTAAAGTTAGCCCAATTTTTTTGTACAATGTGAAAGATGAGGTTACGCCGCGAGAATCGTGACCTTTATTCTGAGCAAAAAAAAAAAAAAAAATTGTGGTTCTCATTTTATCCAGAATTGTGCAGCTCTACTTGGGTGTAACGAGCGGTTATTTGAGTTACTGTTGTCTTTCTATTGTCTGGAACCACTCTGCCAATTCTCCTGACATCAACAAGGCATTTTCCTCCACACAACTGCCGCTCACTGGATATTTTCTCTTTTTCCCCACCATTCTCTGTAAACCCGAATGATGGCTGTGCATGAAAATCCCAGAAGTAATCAGACCACCCCATCTGGCACCAACAACCACGCCACCTTTCCAGTCACTAAAATCTCCTTTCTTCCCCATTCTGATGCTTAATTTGAACCTTAGTGATTGGCTCCCGCTGCTGTCAATCAAAGTCAGTAAGCCAATGAGGAGACAGAAGGGGCAGGGCCGGGCTGTGGCTCCGTGTCTGAATGGACACAGGGAGCTGTGGCTTGGGTGCCCCCATAGCAAGCTGCTTGTTGTGGGGGCACTCAATAGGAGGAAGAGGCCAGGAGTTGCCGGCGAGGGGCCCGAGAAGAGGAGGATCGGGGCTGCTCTGTGCAAAACCACTTTACAGACCAGGTAAGTATAAAACGTTTGTTATATTTAACTACAAAAGAAGACTTTATTATCACTTTAATATCTAAACTCAAGGACAAAAATATAGCAGTGTAAAATGCAACACTCCATTCCTTAGATATTGTTTTCTTTTTAAATACATTTTCTGCTACTACTGAAAAATACCTGTTGATCCTGCAAGAAATCCAGTGTGCCTGTAATCGTTATTGGGTCTTGCCAGTTCTCTTCCGTGAATGAGAGTCCCTCACCCCTATGAAATGGAGAAGAGGAGGTGTTCATACAAATCAGGAGAACAGCCTAGGGCAGTGGTCTCCAAACTGCAGCCCCTTGCTTGCTTTTATCCAGCCCTTAGGGCACTATTTCATTCACTGTCACCAATGAAGGGGCGCGGTTCCTCCCAATGACACAAACAATGAGGCCCAATGCGACCAATTATGGGGCACAATTCTTCCCAATGACACCAATTATGGAGTCCAATGACACCAATTATGGGGCACAGTTCCTCCTAATGACACCCAACAATGGGGCCCAATGCCACCAATGATGGGGCCCAGTTCCTCACAATGACACCAACAATTTGACCCAATGCCACTGATGATGGGGCACAGTTCTCCCCAATGACACCAACATTGAGATCAATGATGGGGAACAATTCCTCCCAAAGACACCAACAATGGGGCCCAGTGTCACCAAGAATGGGGCACAATTCCTCCCAATGACACCAACATTGAGACCAATGATGGGGAACAATTCCTCCCAATGTGGCCCAGTGACACTGATGGGGCATAATTTCTATTGAAGACACCAACAATGGGGTGCAATTGTTCTCACTGACACCAAATGTGGGGCATTGTTTACTCCAACTGATGCTAGGGCAGTTTCTACTCTGAAATGCCACCAATGATGGGGCCCACTTCCTCACAATGACACCAACAATATGACCCAATGCCACTGATGATGGGGCACAGTTCTCCCCAATGACACAAACGATGGGACCTAATGTCACCAACAATGGGGCACAATTCCCAATGACACCAACATTGAGACCAATGATGGGGAACCATTCCTCCCAAAGACACCAACAATGGGGCCCAATGCCACCAATAATGGGGCACAATTCCTCCCAATGACACCAAAGATGTGGCCCAATGACACCAACGAATTGGCCCAATGACACTGATGGGGCATAATTTCTATTGAAGACACCAACAATGGGGTGCAATTCTTCTCACTGACACCAAATGTGGGGCATTGTTTACTCTAACTGATGCTGGGACATTTTCTACTCTGAAATGGGCACAGTCTGGCCCCCCTAAAACCTGAAGGACCATAAATTGACCCCTGGCCTAGGGTGACAACGCTGCACCTCCTATAAATACAGTACAGTTAGTGAAAGTTATCACCCTGGGGCAGGACGTTTTATTGGCAGGATCACTCTGTGAAAAAAAAAACTGAAAAGAAAACGAATGCAGCCACACCTCTAAAGACCGGTAACCTTTATTATGTTACATTTTTGTTCTTGGGTTTAGAAACCCTTTAAGGACTGCTGCAACTGATTGTAAGAAGCAACACTGGAACCTCTTGCATAGACCTAGCGTGTGGCCTGCTTGAAAAGGTTGTTCATGGTTGTTGTAGAGATCTCCTCTTATATTCAGCCATAGAAAACCTCCATGCTTGCAGTTGGAATGGAAGGCGAGTGGAGATGTTTGGCACTGGGAGGGTGCTGGGAAAGGACTGTATTTGTCTTGTAATTATAGATATTGCAGCTGTGCCCACATAGGGAAGACCTGTGTTCTGTGCGTCCGACACATTCTAGGCCCGGGCCCCGAATGCCAGAGGGAAACCCTAGAACAGGGACATGCTGTGATAACACATAGCTGTGAGAACACCAACTCTTCCTGAACAGCTTGTTTAGTAAATTCTGCCTGTCGCCTATAGACACGGCGCCTTGATAGAAAGGGAGGAAAGCAGAATAGCGAGGCCTGGTGCAGGGAACTTTGATAGGAAATATGGCCGCTGGAATTTGCCTGCTGTGGGCAAGTTTTTATAAGAAAACCCAGCTTGCATGATTGCTTCTTGACAAACCCATGATACAATTATAGACTGTGCTATCTCTTTTAGGAAAGAGGAAAAGGTTTGTGTCCTACTCTGAATCATTTAGAAGGAGGTGTGCCTTACTCTGAATCATTCCAATGAAGATGTGCGTCTTTTTCTTCTACTCCTGACTCATTCAGAGAGAGTGCTGTGTCCTCCGATTATTTTAGAGGGAGGGTTGTATCCTCTTCTGGCTTATTCTGGCTCAGTGTGTCCTTCTCTGACCCACCGAGAGAGAGCAAGTGTGCCTTACTCTTGACCCATGGAGAGAGAGGTGTGTCCTCCTCTGACTCATTGAGAGGGAGGGGTGTGTCCTAATCTGACTCAATGAGAGGGAGGGGTGTGTCCTAATCTGTCTCAATGAGAGGGAGGGGTGTGTCCTATTCTTGACCCATTGAGAGGGTGGGATCTGTCCTCCTCTGACCCATTGAGAGGGTGGGATCTGTCCTCCTCTGACCCATTGAGAGGGTGGGATCTGTCCTCCTCTGACCCATTGAGAGGGTGGGATCTGTCCTCCTCTGACCCATTGAGAGGGTGGGGTCTGTCCTCCTCTGACTCATTGAGAGGGTGGGGTCTGTCCTCCTCTGACTCATTGAGAGGGAGGGGTGTATCCTCCTTTGACTAATTGAGAGGGAGGAGTGTGTCGTATTCATGACCCATTGAGGGGGAGAGGTGTGTCCTCCTCTGACTCATTGAGAGGGAGGGGTGTGTCCTAATCTGACTCAATGAGAGGGAGGGGTGTGTCCTAATCTGACTCATTGAAAGGGAGGAGTTTGTCCTATACTTGATGCATTGAGGGGAAGAGGTGTGTCCTCCTCTGATCAATTGAGAGGAAGGAGTGTGTCCTCCTTTGACTCATTGAGAGGGCGGAGTATGTCTTATTCTTAACCCATTGAATGGGTGGGCTGTGTCCTCCTCTGACCCATTGAATGGGTGGGGTGTGTCCTCTGACCCATTGAGAGGGAGGGGTGTGTCCTATTCTTGACCCATTGAGAGGGTGGGGTCTGTCCTCCTCTGACCCATTGAGAGGGTGGGGTCTGTCCTCCTCTGACTCATTGAGAGGGAGGGATGTGTCCTCCTCTGACTCATTGAGAGGGAGAAGTGTGTTCTATTCTTGACCTATTGAGGGGGAGAGGTGTGTCCTCCTCTGACCCATTGAGAGGGAGGGGTCTGTCCTCCTCTGACTCATTGAGAAGGCGGGTGCGCCTCCCTTTGACTCATTGAGAGGGAGGAGTTTGTCCTATACTTGATGCATTGAGGGGAAGAGGTGTGTCCTCCTTTGACTCATTGAGAGGGCGGAGTGTGTCTTATTCTTAACCCATTGAATGGGTGGGCTGTGTCCTCCTCTGACCCATTAAATGGGTGGGGTGTGTCCTCCTCTGACCAATTGAGAGGGAGGGGTGTGTCCTCCTCTGACTCAATGAGAGGGAGGGGTGTGTCCTATTCTTGACCCATTGAGAGGGTGGGGTCTGTCCTCTGACTTATTGAGAGGGAAGGGTGTGTCCTCCTCTGACTCATTGAGACGGAGGGGTGTGTCCTATTCTTGACCTATTGAGAAGGAGGGGTGTGTCCTCCTCTGACTCATTGAGAGGGAGGGGTGTGTCCTATTCTTGACCTATTGAGAGGGAGGGGTGTGTCCTCCTCTGAATAATTCAGTAGTCTATATATAGAACATCGGCTGCAGCGGTCACTTCGGCGTCTGGCCGATAGTAAATATGAAACAATAATGTGCAGATTAAAAATAAAAGCATGTGAATACATTTTTCTTTTTTTGCACTAAACATAATAAAATGTATTCCAATACTCGCATAATTCCAATCCTTGGCTCTCTTTCTAAAGATTCTCTTTTATATTCAGTAAACGGCAGCAAGTTTTGGAGGCCCCAACCCCTCCCCCTTTGTTTCTCTACCATTTACAGTAAATGGAGTTTATTATTTTACAAATCCGCCAGCGCTGGTGAATCACGGCTGCCTCAATATCTGCTGAATGATACACAAGCGCCCCCTCCTCCCCGGGCCACAATGACCTCCATTGTAGATGAAAGGCTGGCGGTGGGAGACCCTTGGCCTGCATTGTTGGGCTGGTGGAGGGGCCGTTGTGTTTCTATGATGTCTCAGCAATACAGGACTCTGAGATCACACAGCCCACTGGCTTGGTGTTTATGTTCCTTCCGCCACAAAGGCCCGTTTATTGGCGCAGATGAAACAATTGTCTTTCTTCTCCTTGGGGCCACAATGCCCTCGCTGTCCGCGGCCCGTAGGTGTCTGTACACAGGGGCTGACTGTCGTACCAAACAGTTGACTTTAGTGAAAAAAAAGTTGGTCTGCAAAGATCAGACTTGTTTTTCAAGGGATTGCTGGAGCCAGGGCCAGGGCTGTCCTGACCAGACACCCTTACAACTCTGCTCCAGCCTGGGAACAAACAAGACCCCCCCCCCCCCCCCCAACTAATCATTGCAAAAAAAAAAATCATCTAAAAGCTCCACTTGACCTCCGGAAAATTTACCCCCCCTTCCTGACCAGGACATTTTTGCGATGCGGCACTGCGTTATAACTGACAATTGCGCGGTCGTGCGACGTTCTACCCAAATAAACTTGATGTCCTTTTTTTCCCATAAATAGAGTTTTCTTTTGGTGGTATTTGATCGCCTCTGCGTTTTTTATTTTTTGCTCTATAAACAAAAAAAAGAGGGAAAATTTTGAAATACAATATTTTTTACTTTCTGCTATAAAGCAAATCCAATAAAAAAAAAAATCATATTTCTTCATCAGTTTAGGCCAACATGTATTCTGCTACATATTTTTGGTAAAAAAAAAAAAAAAATCCCACTAAGCGCATATTGATTGGTTTGCGCAAAAGTTATAGCGTCTACAAACTGTAAGATATATACTGGATTTTAAAATGTATTTATTTATTTTTTTATACAAGTAATGGCGTCCATCAGCGACCATTACTAGTGAGACTGTGATATTGCGGCGCACAGTCAGATACTAACTGACACTGCGGGAAACAAGTGACGCTAATACAGTGATCAGCTAAAAATATGCACTGTCACTGTAATAATGACACTGGCTGGGAAGGGGTTAAACAGCTAGGGCAATCACATGGTTAAGTGTGTGCCTAGCCAATGTTTTTGTGTACTGTGAGATGCTTTTACTAAGGGAAGTGATGGTGTCACGTACCTGGTGGATGAGTCTGGCTTATGCAGGAGTAACCTCTCTTGCGACCCTGATTCGTGAACCCCTGGTAGAGTAGACAGGAGGCTCAGGAGTGAGGATGGCACGAGGGTTGAGATGGTCACCGGTGACAACTGAAGAGGTGCTTCCGGTCTCGTGCTGGTTGAATAGAGTGGTGGTACAGGCCGGGTCGGTAGCTAGCTGGCGGTGCAGTACAGAGGGAGCAAGCAGAAGAATGGTCGGGCACAGGCAGAGTTCGTCAACGGGCTGGCAGCAAAGGTACAAGGGAGCAGGCAGGAGAGTGGTCGTGGGCAGCCAAGGTCAGTGCAGGCGGAGATCAAGCAGGGTCGGGACAAGCCAGGTCACAGGAACAGGAATCAGACAACAGGAAGCTCTGGAACACACACACCAAAGCTGTAGATCAGACAGCAGAGTCTGTGTGCTGCTAAGCTGTTTAAATAAGGCAGCTTGGCTCCAATCAAGGAAATCACCCTGCACAATTGTTAACCCTTAATGACCCCTGTGTTGGCTAGCAGATCCATGACAAGCGTGCATAGGTGCAGAAAGTCCACTTTAGCCACAGATTGTCTTCCTAACAGATGGATTTTACTCCTTGCTTTGCAGGGACACAAAATCCATCCCTTCTGCCCTGTTAGAACGGAGCTCGGCCTTGTTTACATATGCAGATCTCCGTTCTGAGTCTCTGCCCAACGATCAGCAGGTGCCGGTGGACATCCCTTGCCTTGCACCTGCAGATCAGCTTTTGCTGTGAGTAATCACAGCAAAGTGCCACATGTGCGCCCCCTGCAGACGGAAGTGCAGAATCGCGTATATATACAGGATTCTGCACTGAAGGGCCGCCCTGTGGCAGTGAACCTACTATAGGGTGGTCCTTAAATGGTTAACTCGCCTAAATCCACGGTCATGTGACCTGCTGGTTCCCGAGGCTTCTATTTTTTGGACTGCAGAGCGGAAAGGTCCTTCACCTGTTTGTGTCCTGTTGAGGTTTTCCTTCTTCCTCCTGGAGACAATAGAAGACGTGAGAGGAAGTATCTTCAACAAAAAGGGAAATGCTTTCTTAGACAGGTGTCACCAGAACTAATGTCCCCATGGCAACATTTCCCTTCTATTCCTGTTCTGGTGACAATAGTAAAAGCTTGGGTTTCCCATCATTTTCTGTCCCAGTAGAGAATATATATTATATAATATGTAGTAACCTCTAGTGCAGGGGTCTCCAAACTTTTGAAACAAAGGGCCAGTTTACTGTCCTTCAGACATTAGGGGGGCCATGCGTTTGTATCAGTTGGTGAAATAATGCCCAATCGGTGTCAGTGGAAAGAATAGTACCCCATTGCTGGTGTCAGTGAGAGGAATAGTGTCCCATCATTGGTGTCAGTAATAAGAAGAATTCCCCATCATTGGTATCAGTGTGAGGAATTATGCACCATCGTTGGTGTCCGTGGTTGGAATAGCGTCTTGTATCATGGAGAGGAACACTGCCCCAAGGGCTGGATAAGGGCAAGCAAAGGGCTGCATCTGGCCCCCAGGTGTAAGGTAGGTTTTTTTGTAGAGTAGGCTTGTTAGTGTAGGTAAATTTATTCAGCTCAGGGCTATGAATCTGGGTCAGGGTTCAGTGACTCAGGGTTGGGTGACTCCTAGCAGCTTCTCTGGCACTGCCCCCATTTTCTGGGATATTGGAGAATGTTCTATACATAGTGGGTGGAGGTTAGGAGGAGCCTCTTGGAATATTTATGAGGGCCTCCCCAGTGAAGGGCCGGCAGGGGGCAGACCACCTCATAAATAGGCATTAGTCATGCCACCGGGGGAGTCAGGTGAAAGATGGAGGTGGAGTGCTGAGGAGGCTGTTGGTGGCCCTAAATGGTGCCCCCTAGTCTTGGGGGGGGGGTGACCTTGGGCTGGGGTTCGGGTGCTGGAAGGATCCTGCCATAACACACGGAGGAAACCCTTCCTGGAAGCGCGGGAGCAAGGAGAGAGGACAGCAGGAGCAGCTCAGCACTACTGGGAGATCTCCTGAGAGTCAGTCGGGTGGGCTGGCGAGTTCAGTCTGGAGGACTGAGTTGGAGAAGTTAGTCTGGAGGGTTAGTAAAGGGGCAGCAGCCCTGAAGAGGTGGTGCTGGGATCAGTTGCCTCAGGAGGAAGAGTACAAGCTGGACACTTATTTTGCTACATAACCAAGGCGCCTTGAGTTCCTGCCTGTAATGGGCCATTGACTTTAATCTGACTGTCAGATCTTCACATACTGATCCAGCTGGGTTCTGCAAGCAAGTGTGTGCTGGAGGTGGGGCTGTATATAGGAAGAGTTGTCCCTGAAGTTCTACTAACGCTAAGTGAGAATCCCATAACCTCCCATCCCTATCCAAGTTATTACCCCCAATAAATAAAAACAAAGTCAGGGACGGTTCTTTGCCTTCAGAGTGCCTGAGAAAATTTGGTCAGCCTGGCTGTGCAGGGTGGGGGATCCCAGTTTAACTGTGGCTCCTTAGGGGGGGGGCGCTACAAATATGTTTTATATATATGAAATATTATTTATTTATTACGAAATAATGAAAGCCCAGTTTAAAAAAATGTAGCCCAGTTGTAAAAATTAAAAAAACAAACACTGATGGGCACTGATAGGCTGCACTGATAAGGCGGCACTGATAGGTGGCACTGGTGGGCACTGATGGGTGGCACTGAAGGGCGCTAATGGGTGGCACTGAAAGGCACTGATAAGCAGGACTGATAAGTAGCACTGATGGGCACTGGTCGGCAGCACTGATTGGTGGCACTGATGATGAGGTACTGATGGGCATTGATAGGTGGCACTGGTAGGCACTGATAGGTGGCACTAGTGAGCACTGGTAGATGGCACTGAATGGCACTGCATAGCAGCAGTGTTCTCCGTGTGCGGGACCAATGTCCCTCTCTCAGGAGCTGGTTATCTGCTTTTTTTTTCCCCTCACACTGTCAGCGTGAGGGAAAAAAAGCAGGTTACTGATCTTTTGTTTACATCACGTGATCAGCTGTGATAGGCTGACAGCTGATCATGTGGTAAGGGGCCGGGACTGGCCCTTTACAACGATCTGTGATCAGCTGAGTCTCATTGACTCGGTGATCACAGAGCGCGCCACGCGTGCCTCGCAGGGGGCACGCAGGCAGCTCATGCATGGGAGGACGTCCATGGATGCCTTCCCGGCAATTCAGGTCTGCGCTGTGGCCGTCTTTCTATAGCGCGGATGGGAAGTGGTTAAGGGGGCGTGGCAGGGGGCGTGTCCTATGCCGACACACTTTTACTAATGGGTATCCCTTTGTTCCCATCTCAAAAAGTTGGGAGGTGTGACGTCAGACTCCAGTAGGCCACAACAAAATGGCAGCCGTCTGCATACAGACACCGACTCCCAGTTGCATAAATGTGAATGAAATGGGTAAAAGATGGCTTCAGCTTCTGTTCTCCACCTGTCTGACGCGTTTCATTCTATTCAGCATAAAGTGCTTTAATGCACCACAAAGAAGTAAATGGACAGTAATAAAATAAAAATTTCAAACAATAAAGCATTTCTCAAAACAACCAATACATGCACTTATCAGTTTACATAATTAAAATGATATATGTTTTAAGTAAAAAATTTTTAAAAATTACCATAAATACACCCCCCCCCCAAAAAAAAAAATCCACACCCAAAAGAAAAAAAAATTGTTTTTCCTTTGAGGTAAATTCTGCCTAAACAGCCCGGTGAGAGTTTCCAATTTGGCCAAATCAATTTCCGCTCATTCCCAATCATTCGGGTGCCCTGCGTTCCTGGTAAAGCGGTGCAGAGGATGGTGCTGACGTTATAACCTCACACCGCTCTTGGCATCATCAAAGGCCACCCAGTGCCAGAGGAGAGGCAAAGCAAACCCTGCGTGTCACATGACTGGCCAGGAGACATCTGCAAAAAAAAACCCAAAAAATAAAAAAACAGTATCTATGGGACCGCCATGGTGGGGAGAAGCTAGAAAGGGGTTTGACAAGGGGTTGTCCCCTTTAAATGTAAGTTGAGAGTGCAATTAAAAATAATCCATTTATTGATAAACAGCGATGGTTTCTTAATGCTCAGGACATTACGTGGAACATTATACTGTCATAATGTACAGGGTTGTTTTATTAGCACCAGATACGCTATATGCAGCCTGCGACCTTTCCGTATTACATGCGACCCACAAGGTCAAGCGTGAAGCTTCAGCGGCTGACAACTGACACCCCAGTTAGTGTAGCTGGGGCCTCACTCAGCAAGCAACTTACTAAGCTACCGTATTGTGTATCACACAGCCATGTTTGCAAAAACTAATTAACGGAGTATGCAAACATTTGCTTACTCTCTGTAAACTTGTTAAAGTGTACATCGCATAGCACGGGGCTTTACTATAATCTTCTCTGCGAGAGCAGGTGTATCAAAGATACGTGAGCACCGGCCTTCCTGGGCTCGGGTAATATTAAAGAGGAACTCAAGCCAAAGCTTTTTTTTTTTTATGAAGGAAGGATAAGATCCTATTTTTTGGATTTTGGCACAAAAAATTAAAACACCACAAGTACAGAAACAGCTTATTGATTGCAAGGTTCCTGGGGAAATCCAACACATTTCAGGCAAATAAATTGGCTCCCCTTCATCAGGGCTACAATCGGGGCCGGCCCAAGACATTGTGCTGCCTGGGTCCAAGAATGAAATGCTGCCACCCCACCCCCCAAAAAAAATCTCGCCCACCAAAAGGCCCCCCACATCCATTATTTGATATCATGATAATTAAAATTAAAATTATCAGGAAGTCAGATTTACATGCAACAGCACCTTGTCGTTATGCAAAATTAGACAGGCTAGGGTAGTGAATGGGCACGCTAGGGTGGTATATAGACAGGCTAGGGTAGTATAGGGCAGGCTAGGGTAGCATAGGGACAGGCTAGGGTAGGATATGGACAGGCTAGGGTAGTATATGGACAGGCTAGGGCAGTATATAGACAGGCTAGGGTAGTATATGGACAGGCTAGGGTAGTATATAGACAGGCTAGGGTAGTATATAGACAGGCTAGGGTAGTATATGGACAGGCTAGGGTAGTATATAGACAGGCCAGGGTATTATATAGACAGGTCAGGGTAGTATATAGACAGGCTAGGGTAGTATATAGACAGGCCAGGGTATTATATAGACAGGTCAGGGTAGTATATAGACAGGCTAGGGTAGTATATGGACAGGCTAGGGTAGTATATGGACAGGCTAGGGTAGTATATGGACAGGCTAAGGCAGTATAGGGGCAGGCTAGGGTAGTATATAGATAGGCTAGGGCAGTACATGGACAGGCTAGGGTAGTATATGGACAGGCTAGGGCAGTATAGGTGCAGGCTAGGGTAGTATATAGATAGGCTAGGGTAGTATATAAACAGGTGGAGGGGCAGTTGTCATCATGACACACAAAACTGCTGGAAAAAAAAATTTGGTTGTCAGTTTGCTGGGTGAATAGAAGAGAAGGAGAGGCAGCCATGGTTCAATTTGCTGCCCCTCTTAAAGTGCTGCCTGGGTCCAATGGACCCACTGGGATCCATGGTAGGGCCGGCCCTGGCTACAAATATAATAAATAGATAAAAAATACAATAAACAGAATATTGACATTTTAATATGTAAAATGTAAGGTGATAAAATACAATACAAATGGATTATACAATATAGCAGAATTGTCTGAGAGGTAGCTGCAGCATTGGCCTTGTGTGATAATGTATTTCTAAAAACGAATTGGTAAATCTCTCCCTTAATGTATTATCCTGACATACAGTGGGGGAAATAATGATTTGATCCCCTGCAGAATGTGTAAGTTTGCTCACTTACAAAGAAATGAAGGGTTTATATTTTTTATCATAGGTGTATTTTACATGATAGAGACAGAATATCAACCAGAAATTCTGATAAAATGCACAGTACAAATGTCATTAACTGAAGTGCAGTTCAGAAAGTAAAATAAATATTTGATCCCCAAGCAAACCATGACTTAGTAGTTGGTGGAGAAACGCTTGTTGGAAGCCCAGAGGTCAGACGTTTGTTGTAGTTGGTGACCCCCAGGTTTGCACATCTCAGGAGGGATTTTGGTCCACTCTTCTTTACAGATCTTCTCTAAATCCTTAAGGTTTCTTGGCTGTCTCTTGGCAACTCGAAGTTTCAGCTCCCTCTATACATGTTCTACAGGATTAAGGTCTGGAGGCTGGCTAGGTCACTCCATGGCCTTAATGCGCTTCTTCTTGAGCCACTCCTTTGTTGCCTTGGTGGTATGTTTTGGGTCATTGTCATGCTGGAAGACCCATCCATGACCCATCTTCAGTGTTCTGGCTGAGGGAAGAAGGTTCCAAATTTTACAATACATGACCCCATCCATTGGCCCCTCAATGCGGCAAAGTCAACCTGTACCTTTAGCAGAGAAACAGCCCCAAAACATAATGTTTCCACCTCCGTGCTTGACTGTAGGGATGGTGTTCTTAGGGTCATAGTCAGCATTTTTCTTCCTCCAAACACAGAGAATCGAGTTAATGCCAAATAGCTACATTCTGGTCTCATCTGACCACAGCAACCGTCCTTCTCTGAATCATTTAGATGTTCATTGGCATGACTGTCCATGTGCCTTCTTGAGGAGGGGGATCTTGTGGGCACTGCAGGATTTCAATCCATGGTGGGTATTGTGTTACCAATGGTTTGTTTGGTGACTGAGATCCCAACTGCCTTGAGATCATTCACAAGCTCCTCCTGTGTGGTCCTGGGCTGATCCCTCACTTTTCTCATGGCCATCCTCACCCCATGAGGAGATATCCTGCATGGAGCTCCAGACCGAGGGCAATTGATGGTCATTTTGTATTTCTGCCATTTGCGAATAATCCCTCCAACAGTTGTCTCCTTCTCACCAAGCTCCTTGCTGATGGTCTTGTAGCTCATTCCAGCCTTGTGCAGGTCTACAGTCTTCTCCCTGACATCCTTTGACAGCCCTTTGGTGTTGCCCATGATGGTGAGGATTGAATGGAAGAAAGAGATTCGGTGGACTGGTGACTTTTATACATAACGAGTTGTCATTAGGAGCTCTTCCTACATTGACCAGACTAATCTGTGTACCACATGAGCGCATAATGTAGCCAGAATTATTGTTGGTTGGTAGGGGATCAAATACTTATTTTACTCACTGAACTGCTACTCAGTTGATCACATTTGTATCGTGTGTTTTTTCTGGGTTTTTGGTAGATATTCCGACTTTCATTTAATCACTTGCTTACTGGGCACTTAAACCCCCGTCCTGCCCAGACCAATTTTCCGCATAGTCGCATTTTGAATCACAATTGCGCGGTCGTGCGACGTTGTACCCAAATTAAATTTTTTATATATTCTTTTTTCCACAAATAGAGCTTTCTTTTGGTGGTATTTGATCACCTCTGTGTTTTTTATTTTTTGCACTATGAACAAAAAAAAGAGCGACAATTTTGAAAAAAATATTTTTTTTTTACTTTTTGCTATAAATATCCAAAAAAAAAAAAAAAAAAAAAGATTCATCAGTTTAGGCCGATATATATTCTTCTACATATTTTTGGGAAAAAATCCCAATAAGCGTATATTGATTGGGTTGGACATTTTTGACACTTTTTTGGGACCAATGACATTTATACAGCGATCAGATCTAAAAAATAGCCACTGATTACTGTATAAATGTCACTGGCAAGGAAAGGGGTTAACCTGCAGGGGACAATCAAGGGGATAAATGTGTTCCCTCAGTGTGTTCTAACTGTATGGGGGCTGGGCTGGCAAGGGCATAACAGATCTAACTGATCCCTAGAACAGGAATCAGTAGATCTCTGTTATATCCCCTGACAGAACCAGGAACCGCCATGTTTACATTGCCGGTTCCCCGTTCTGCCTCTCTATTAGGCGATTGCGGGTCACCGTCAGACATTGAGTCTGCCCAACTCGCGAGCACGCTCAGGCAGTGTGCAGCGGGCACGAGTGTGCATCGCCGGCGGCCATGAGGGCGCGCGGGGAGCGCGCAAAGGGGCGGACATCAGTTGATGGCGCCCTGGCAAAGTAGGTCTGCACTGTAGCCGTCAATCGGCTATAGCGTGGATCTGAAGTGGTTAAAATACACCTATGATAAAAATGATAGACCCTTAATTTCTTTGTAATGTGGGCAAACCTACAAAATCAGGGGATCAAATAATTATTTTCCCCACTGAAGGTATATGAAATAACTCTAAGAAAACTATTTAAAAATTAATAGAAAAATAAAAGCAGGTGTGTAAAAAATGTATGTGAGCGCCAGCCTTCTTGGGTTTGGGTAATATTAAATTTTTATTTTTTTTTGTCTTTTTTTATTTTTAAGATAAAATGAGGGGGGGGGGGGTATGATCCTTTAGTTGCATTGTATTCCTTCCAGTAAAACAAGATACAACTCCATAAAGTAAAGTCCTGAAACAGTTGATGAATTACAATATTTTTAAGGAAAGCCAACTTGTTTCAGGCTCCATTCATCAGGGCTACAAATATAATATACAATAAATCAATAAAAATACAATAAATAAGGAATCCTGGCGGTTGCTATTGTAAATATAATAAGATCCAAGACAAAACAAAGCAAATATGCAATTATTTGAATTCTGTGATGGGTAGCTGCAGCATTAGCCCCGTGCGATAATTTATATTTCTAAAAATAAATTGGTAAATCGTTCTGTAATCAAACACATAAAATGTAATAGAAATTTTTTTAAAAATAAAATTTCTCTCTTGAAATATCTTAAAAGATCATAAAAAGGTCTAAAAATCAAAACAGATTAACCACTTGCCGACCGGCCGCCGTATAAGGCAGGTTGGCTCGTTCCTGCGAATCGCCGTAGCTGTACAGCAGTCGCGGGAGCTTGTGGTGTGAGCGCGCTCACTGGCTAGCGGGGAGAGCCAAACAGCGGGTGGGGCGGACTCGATGTCTCCCGGCCACCCGCGATCGCTCCGGAGAGAAAGCAGAATGGGGATCCGTGAGTGTAAACAAGCAGATCCCCGTTCTGATAGGGGAGTTTAGAGAGATCGTCTGTTCCCTGTATATGGGAGCAACAATCTCTCTCCTCCTCCAGGCAGCCCAGCCCCCACACAGAACACACTAACAGGGAACACATTTAACCCTTTGATCGCTCGCTAGTGTTAACCCCTTCTCTGACAGTGACATTTATACAGTAATTAGTGGCTATTTTTATCTCTGATCGCTGTATAAATGTCATTGGTCTCAAAAAAGTGTCCGATAGGTCCGCCGCAATATCGCAGTCCCCATAAAAATTGCAGATCATCGCCATTACCAGTAAAAAAAAAGTTCATCCAGGGAAAATCCGATTGCCTCTCGGGGGATCAGGAAGGAATTTATTTCCCCAGCTATAACAAATTGGATAATTCTTTGCTGGGGTGGGTGAAGGGATTGTATGATTATATATAATTTTTCTATTTTTTTTTTTGGTTGAACTACATGGACTTGTGTCTTTTTTCAACCTGACTATGTAAATAATAATATAAATGCCATAAATCCATTTCCATAGTTTGTAGACTTGATAACTTTTGTGCAAACCAATCAATATACGCCTATTGCGATTTATTTATTTATTTTTCAACCAAAAATATGTAGAAGAAAACATATCGGCCTAAACTTAAGAATACATTTGTTTTTTTTACTTTTTTTGTGGATATTTATCATAGCAAAAAGTAAAAAATCGTTTTTTTTTTTCAAAACTGTTGTTTTTTTTTGTTTATAACGCAAAAAATAAAAACCACAGAGGTGATCAAATACCACCAAAAGAAAGCGCTATTTGTGGGGGAAAAAGGGATGTCAGTTTTGTTTGGGTACAACGTCGCACGACCGCGCAATTGTCAGTTAAAGCAACGCAGTGCTGAATCACAAAAAAATGCTCTGGTCAGCAAGGGAGGAAATCCTTCCAGGGCTGAAGTGGTTAAAAATCCATATACATCTATTGCCATATCATGTGTGTACTTTGAAGCTTTTATGAAACTTATGAGTGACTATTAAAGGCAAATAAAAACCACAAATACAATTAAAACAACTACTCTAAATACATTTCAAGAAAAAAAGTACCCTTTAGTAAATTTTGCCTGAGCAGCTTATTGAGGTTCATTTGGTGAGATTTACCCCTCCTTCCTGCACCAATCACACCTAGGGCATTTTTGTGAGCTGAACTTCCTGTTTTCTTTCTCTGACTATATTCTCTATTTTATCACTGACTGTCACGGCACCTGGGGTCAGGTGACGATGCGCACCGCAGGAATCGCACCACTGAAGTGCGAAGCACACGCTAAGGTTGCAATGTGCACTGCGAGGTTGTGGACCTATGGCTGACTGCTGCTGAGTAGTACCGGCTGATACAGGGAGAGGGCCCCCTAGAGCACGGACACTGGAACACAGGGAGCTAGTGCATCGGTTTCCCCGGGGCACGGAATCTAAGAGCCAGTGGGTATTCACCAGAGCCTCTGGTGGTGAGGATGGATTTGGCTGCAACTGAATCCAGGTTGCGATCCCCAGGGTCCCCTAGCTCAGGCTCGGGGTGGCTACAGGTGGAAGCGGTGAAGCAGCAATACAGGAATAACCAAGAATAATCAGAGCAATAGTAAAGGATCAGGGCTACAAGCAGACAGGAGAAACCGAGAACAAGCCGAAGATTGAGGTATCAGGCAGGAAGGGATAGTCAGACAAGCCAAGGATCAAAACACGGATAAGACTCAAAGCAACCAAAGGAGACAATCACACTGAAGCCAAACATGAACAAACGTTGATCAGCAATGCAGCCTTGCACTGCCAGGCTTATATCCTTTTACCAATTAAGGCCAGGGGTGGAGGCCAGCTGAGGAGGGCCTACTAAAGCTCACAGGTGAGGGAGGCCCGGCCTTTAACTGAACACATGCAGCAAAGGTAGGCAACAGATAAGACACAAAGGTTTGCTTAGGTATCAAGACACTGACGCTGACACTGTTCGGCCCTCAGTGGATTCTCTAAAGTAATATATAGAAATCATATTTCAGATAGGGAATACAAGTCATTTAGCTCTCAGCAAAACCAAAGGTGCCCCCTCCAGGGCAATAGAAACCTGACCGAGAATCTTACCCTGTTGTCAGCAATACCCAGCCAACACATTCACTTGGCTCCATCTAGTGTTCCCAAAATACCAGATTATCAACAGGGTGGATATTTAAGTGGACCTGCATTCCATTATAGCAAATATTTACCTTCTTTTGGCTTTTTGGTTCCTCGTTGCTTCTTTAAGCCACCAGTAGGAAATTCGTTTACACAGGACTATAGACTCCTCATGAGACAGTTCCTGAGCTCCTCTACACTCCAATGTTCTAGGTGTGTTGTTCTGCTCCCGGTGCTGAGTGTAGCAGCAGGGAAGTTAAAGAAAGGCAAGTAGATTCTGGGGAGGGTGGCAGAATGGGCAAGTGTCTTAACTGGATACAGTGGAAACAGTTGGGTTAGCTTGGTTGGCACAGGGTTCTTGGAATTTATGGTGTGTATGTGTGTCAAGACTTGGTCATCAGTGCAGCAGCTTACTGGTCTTAGACTAGAGGTGTTGTCCCCCCTCTAATGACCGAGGGAGTTCCAAAACTGCCCCAGACAATTCCACAACTTTTTCCCCACAAGAACCATGGCGGCAGCTCATGCCCATATTTCTTGTTCTGCCCTTTTCCAAGATGACCACCTCAGTTGACTGATTAGTCTAAGTATCCTGATCAATCTAGAACTATTTTGGGCCTGTGTGACACCAGAGCGGGTGAAAATTGCCCAAGGTGTGCAAGGTCAGCAACACCACGTGGCACTGGCAGTCAAAGCAGCAGTGTGTAACTGGTGTGAGTGGAAGACAGAGCTGAATCGGTGAACCCAGCGTCTTGTTGCTGGTGGGTATTCTTGTGAAGGGTATGGTAAGGCTTCTCTGGTGGGTGTCACCCAATTGGTAGGTGGTGGCAGTGGTCTCCGTTGAGGTCTTTGGGCCTCTTTGGACCAGAACTGGAGGGAATACTCAAGATGTGGCCGAACCAGAGTTTTATAAGGTGGTGGGATTATCGTTTTATCTCTGGAGTATATCCCCTTTTTAATGCATGCCAAAAAAAAAAAAAAAAAGAATTTACTCCAGAGATAAAAATATAATCCTGCCACTTTATAAAACTCTGGAGTTTTCTGTCCAGTTCTGGTCACCAGTCCTCAGAGGGGATGTGCTAGAGCTGGAGAGAGTCCAGAGAAGGGTGACCAAATTAATTAGGGGACTGGAGGACCTCAATTACGAGGAAAGACTACAAGCACTAAACTTATGTTCCCTGGAGAAGAGACGCTTGAGAGGATATATGATGTATGCATTAGAATACGACCCATAATATTCAGGCCGACTTTGGATAGGCATTTTGCCTTGTGGCCATACAACATATAATTTTGTATGTATCCCCCACTTTTGTGTATTATGTACAGCAGGGGTGCTCAACCTGTGGCCCTCCAGCTGTTGCGGAACTACAAGAGGCATTGCAAGACTGATGGTTAAAAGCATGACTCCCAAACGCAAAGGCATGATGGGACTTGTAGTTCTGCAACAGCTGGAGGACCACAGATTGAGCATCCATGATGTAAACATTCTATAGAGTATTCTTTCCAATTGTACTAAATTGAATTTGTATATTTGTTTCCTTATGTATTAGCCCTGAAGAAGGGGAAGACGCGTCCCCCAAAATGCGTTGGCTCTGCTTGTTGCTATTATCTTCAATAAACTACTATAATAAATCATCAAGTGAGGTGATCTTTTGCTACCAAGTGCTCCTTCATTCTCACCAAAGCAGCAATCTGGAATCTTTTATTTTACATAAGAATGAGGTATTGTCGGCAATATATTGTGCAGGATGGCTGAGTGCCTTTTCTGGCACTCACTAATCAACCACAACCAAGTTTGGCTAAGCTGGGTTCAGGCCCTGCTCAGACCACCTATAGACCTCAGCTGCAACACTTATAGGTAGCTTCCCCCTCATCCATCTCATCATACACCTCTCTGCTTGCTTTTGACGCCACCACTACCACTCTCAATTATGGACTGGATCTTCCTCTAGCCAAGGTCATCAGGACTGAGCAAGAATGTAGAGCAGCCTTCCTCAACCTTTTTAACATGGAGGAACCCTTGAAATAACTTTCTAGTCTGAAGGAAACCTTTGCTAATAACAGCTAAAGAGACCCTTGGTATCAGTGGTTGGTTATCTGATCTGCTCATTGCTAAAGTAACCCCCAGCAAACTCTGGAGCACTAGCTAAAAAAGGCTTGTGTAGAACAAGACCAGGGGCATTTCATGAAATTAGTGGGCCCGTGTGCAAACCCACACTGCACCGATCATCCCCGGCTGTCAACCAGGGAGAGATCATCCATGGGTGCAGTGTGGGTCAGAGCACAGTAGGCCCCCCACCCCTCAGGGCCCGTGTTCAGTGAACACCCTGCACCCATGGATGATACACCACTGAACAAGACCTTCCTCGCCTTAGTATAGCCCTTCCTAGTCTGCTGCCATCTGCTCATCTGCAGGTTGAGGCAGAACTCTGGAGCCACCAAACTGTATCTTCATGCTTTGTTTCATGGTTATGAATGGTTAGTCTGCATGGCCCCATTCAAAGACATATATGTCCTGAGTGCCCAACCTGCGGCCCTTTGGTATATGATGTGCGACCCTCAGACCTCAGCAGTCTGTAATGGGAACATTGTTTAGGGTAAGAGCATTGATCTCTACTAGCTTTATGTAACATTTTCCCGGTTTCATATTGTCTTCTTCAGCATATCCCCAGCCAAAAATGTAGCAGGTCCTCACTCTCTGGCCCTTGTTTCTTCTATTAGGTCTGTAGTTTCTGACAGTTCTCTCAAGCATTATATATATTGAACATTATGGGGGAGATTTACTAAAACTGGAGCACATAGGATCTGGTGCAGCTGTGCATAGTAACCAATCAGCTTCTAACTTCAGCTTGTTAAATTAAGCTTTGCCAATAAAACCTAGAAGCTGGTTGGCTACCATGCACGGCTGCCCCAGATTCTGTGTGCACCAGTTTTAGTAAATCTCCCCCTATATGTGGCTCTTGGGTGGTGTCAGGGGCCGTATATGAGGCCCCCTTTAGCTCATAAATTGACAACTGCTGATATATGTGATGTCCTATTACATTGTATAAAGAAATATGAAGAGGAGGCATTGGATACAAATTTTTGTTAAGTAACTGAGATTATAGCAGGGTGCATATGTTCTGGTTCGGCATGTTTCTCTTCTAATAGGAGCACAAGAACAAATGGCCAAAAGTCCAAAATCTTTTTTTTTTAAAACTGGTTCAAGACAAGAAAAGTACAAAACAACCAACATGTTTCAGGGGTCAAATAAATTCCTTATTTGGGTTTTCATGCCACTTAAGCCTCGTACACACGGGATGACCGTGTTGAATCGTATGTTGCATAATGTAAATAGCATACTGACATGCACCCCACGGTCGTACATACAACTTGCGGCCGGTCGAACGTGATGACGCGAACGAGGAAGTAGCGTCACCCTTTGGGCTCCTTCATCTAATTTCGTGTTAGTTGAAGTGGACTTGGCGAATGCGTGTTTTGCACAATACAACTTGTTGTACCCAACTGCTCTACACACGATACAACGGTCGTATGCGAGCTTGTTGGTACGACCAAGTTTTGTAGTCTGCACATACAACTCCCATGCACGACCATCGTATGTTCGACTGTTGAAAGAGCGGCCACAGACGATCGATTCCGCATGCAACGGTCGCGAGTACGACGTGTTGAATGCGATCGTCGCCCCGTGTGTACGAGCCATTAGACTTGAGGTGTCCTATGACTTGTAGACCACCAAAAATGATCCCTGGTAACCATGCCATCTTAAGAGTCCATCATTATAAATCGGAGCCCAGAAGGAGGAGTCAGGAGTTGATCTCTAAAACGTATTGTCTGTCTTGTGTTCCTCTCTTCGTGAATCGATTTTTATCATAAAAAAATCATTGAGCTATTGAACATTGTACTCTTAATAGACTACTTTCATTATTATATTGCATGGCAGTGAGATCTCTCCTTCTCCTTTTGTATATTTTGTGTGGTTGCTTCACTTGTCTTCTTCTGTACACACGACAGATCAGATCTCTGATGTTTTTGAAACGACAACCCCTATTAGTATTTTTTTTGGATGTGATTGCCCAGTAATGTCTTTCAGGTAATTATTACCTCCCATAGAAATCACAGTACTGATAATGCCTTCATCTACTTTTCCCTCCAGAAGGATGGTACTCCACAGTGCGCCCTCCCTGTACAGCTGGATAGAAGGGCAGCGGTATATAGAGGAACCAATCGCTCCATATAGCCGCTGCCCGCCTCTCCTCCTCTCCCTGCCGCAGACAGGCAGGAGGCAAATGGAGGGCATTGGTTCCTCTACATGCTGCCCCCGCCGCCTCCCTATCCCTGTCCTGATGCCCCGGGCCCCGGTGTGCTTCCCCGATTCCCCGCAGCCCCCCCCCCCCCCCGGAACACTGCTGTGTTACCCCCTCCCACCGGCTAATGTGGGGGATCTATTCTTGTTCATTCATTTTGCGCAGCTGAGGCTGCAGAGAAAGGGACTGGTGAATCTGTCCTCAGTCCCTTTTCTCTGTTTCAAAAGTGAGACATCAGTTTTAGACCCTTGGTATTTCACCAAAGCCCCCCAACAGGGGTCCTGAAAAGTATGTAAAATAAAATAATAAACTGAAATGGCAAAAAAATCAAGAAAATAAAATGGTAAAAAAATAAAACATCAAAAAAAAAAAAACTACTGACACCAGTGGTGGAACAACCAGGGTAGCAAAGGTCGCACTTGTGACTGGTCTCTGGCGTTCCGCCACCAAGACAGCAGGAAGATGGCCTGCTGCGGGACTGTAATAAAGGGTCCCACGATGAGAGTAAAGGGTCCCCCGGGATCAGTGGGAAGACTGAAGGTTCTAGTTACGCCTCTGATGGCACTATCTTTGTTTTTGCATCATCCATGGTCACCATCTACTTCCTGGAAGGAGAGCCAACCCAGACAAGACAGTCATGTAAACCCTGGTGCCTCTGCAGTTCCTGACTGTGACCTGTTAAGGTACTGAGACGTCCAAATCACTAAAGCACAGTGGTGTAGTGGATGGCACTTTCGCCTAGCAGTAAAAGGGTCGCTGGTTCGAATCCCGATCACGACATTACCTGCCTGGAGTTTGCATGTTCTCCCTGTGCCTGCGTGGGTTTCCTCCGGGTACTCCGGTTTCCTCCCACAGGTTAATTAGAATCCTGTCTAAATTGGCCCTAGTATGTATGAATGTGAGTTAGGGACTTTAGATTGTAAGCTCCTTGAGGGTAGGGACTGATGGGAATGTACAATGTATATGTAAAGTGCTGCGTAAATTGACAGCGCTATATAAGTAACTGAAATAAATAATAAATAAATAAATAAAACAGCAAAGTGATTTGTAGTCTTACTGCTTTCTGGCAGCCCTGAAGACAGATTGTGTTGTAGGAGGAGGAGGAGTTAAGCAGACTTATTGTGTGTTCTCTCCTGTAGATTTAGGACCTGCCGAATGGGCATGGGCACAACGATGTGGTCAAGCAACCTTTGGTGTGGCATTTTTATATATTTTTAATTATTTAATAATGGTGTCCCTTGGCTTCCAGGTGTTATGTAAGAGGGTGCAGGAGCTGCCAATCTGGAAATGTGTTATTTACATTGAGATTATCTGCCTGAGTCGGGTGTAAAGTTTAAATTAGATTCAAGAAACTGAATCTCGGGCTGCACCTGCCCCTTCCAGGACTGGTATTCCACCAGCAGATTGGCTTACAAGTATTTTAACTTCTCTTTAAAGATGATCGAGGCAGATGCGGTTTTATGTCGCAGCAATCATCCTCGTATTTTTTTTTTTCCCCTCCTCCTTCTCAGATCCGTTTGATATAAAATATGGGTGAGGGAAATTTGTCATTACAATCCAGGGCGACATATGGGCATTAAGTGTTGTTAATGGAGAAAGTGCTCAATACACGGATAACATTGACACTATGAAGGTATTCTGCCTGGAGTCAGGACATTGCAGGAGATCCTCAGAGGGCACAAGACTCACTGCAAGAAGCACCGGCCAATTAGAAATCAGCCCTTATATACTGTGTATCTGTATATATATATATACTTACACTGCATTAGAATCAAAAAATAAATCAATTTATATATACAGTATCTCACAAAAGTAAGTACACCCCTCACATTTTTGCAAATATTTTATTCTATCTTTTCACGTGACAACACTGAAGAAATGACACTTTGCTACAATGTAAAGTAGTGAGTGTACAGCTTGTATAACAGTGTAAATTTGCTGTCCCCTCAAAATAACTCAACACACAGCCATTAATGTCTAAACCGCTGGCAACAAAAGTGAGTACACCCCTAAGTGAAAATGTCCAAATTGGGCCCAATTAGCCATTTACCCTCTCCGGTGTCATGTGACTAGTTAGTGTTACAAGGTCCCAGGTGTGAATGGGGAGCAGGTGTGTTAAATTTGGTGTTATCGCTCTCACTCTCTCATACTGGTCACTGGAAGTTCAACATGGCACCTCATGGCAAAGAACTCTCTGAGCATCAGAAAAAAATAATTTTTGCTCTACATAAAGATGGCCTAGGCTATAAGAAGATTGTCAAGACCCAGAAACTGAGCTGCAGCACGGTGGCCAAGACCATACAGCGGTTTAACAGGAGAGGTTCCACTCAGAACAGCGCCTCACCATGGTCGATCAAAGAAGTTGAGTGCAGTGCTCAGCATAATAACCAGAGGTTGTCTTTGGGAAATAGACGTATGAGTGCTGTCAGCATTGCTGCAGAGGTTGAAGGGGTGGGGGGTCAGCCTGGCAGTGCTCAGACCATACACCGCACACTGCATCAAATTGGTCTGCATGGCTGTCGTCCCAGAAGGAAGCCTCTTCTAAAGATGATGCACAAGAAAGCCCGCAAACAGTTTGCTGAAGACAAGCAGACTAAGGACATGGATTACTGGAACCATATCCTGTGGTCTGATGAGACCAAGATAAACTTATTTGGTTCAGATGGTGTCAAGCGTGTGTGGCGGCAACCAGGTGAGGAGTACAAAGACAAATGTGACAAAGACAGTTTGGGGATGGCCCCTTCCTGTTCCAACATGACTGTGCACCAGTGCACAAAGCAACGTCCATAAAGACATAGATGAGCGAGTTTGGGGTGGAGGAACTTGACTGACCTGCACAGAGTCCTGACCTCAACCCAATAGAATACCTTTGGGATGAATTGGAGCAGAGCCTGTGAGCCAGGCCTTCTCATCCAACATCAGTGCCTGACCTCACAAATGCGCTTCTGGAAGAATGGTCAAACATTAAATTTCCACCTGGGAAAAAATTGACATGACTCAAAACACGGAGCAGATTAAAAATAGGTTAAGTACACAAATCTTTTTTATACAGGGTAGGCAAGATAGGTAGCAGGAGAGGGGAGGGAACATTTTCAAGAATATACATAGTTAGGCTTTCCTTCCACTAAACAATCTGACATTTTCCAGTAGTGGCGGCCGCTCATGCAGGGTGCAGAGGCGCCGCCCCCTAATCCATGCGCCTGGCCCCTAATCTACATGTGGGGTGCAGGACACATGGATTCCAATGGGGTTTTTTTATTTCTTTTTAGAAGCACATGATTAGAACCTGAGGCTCTAATTGGCTTCAAAAAGGGTGGGCTCACCAGACCCACCCAGTTGTGTGACATTAGTGAATTAATATTCGCTAAGGTTTTCCTGTTTCTCCTCCCAGCCAATCAGGAAGCGGGTCCTGAGACCCGATTGGCCGGGACTCCTAAGTCCTGATTGGCCAGGAGGAGAAGTGACCGCCGGGACTCAGGAGGAGACGCAGGAGGGAAGCCGCCGAAGCCGCGACCTGTATGGGGTAAGTGTGGGGCTGGCGGTCGACGGGTGAGCAATGCAAGCACCAGGAGGTTGGTTAGTTGGCTGGCTGACAGGGGGGGGGCCCAGGCCGCACCCCCCAGCCCCAGGGAAATTGAGCACCAGCCGCTACATGTTTGCAGGACCTAATTTGTGTACATTTTGGTTTTCAACGTTTTGTGTAAAAGTAAAACTTTTGCAACAACCCATTTAAGCCCACCATCATTTTGATCTTGATGCTCCATGCTGGGGATACATTATGAAATTCTCGG
>BLSH010029243.1:922668-934615 GCA_018402905.1 Glandirana rugosa
CTCGAAACCTAAACCCATCCCCAAATTCCCCACAACCTTCTGGCACAAACCCCCCCATCTTCCCTCCCAGCACAAATCTTCTTACTTCGATCCGCCTCCTAGCACAAATTCCCACAAATACCCTCTCCTAGCACAACCCCCTCTAAATTACTCTTCCCAGCACAAATTCTTCCTCCCTACCCAAATCCAAAGCTCAGGGGCGACCAGCACATCATCCAAGGAAGGGACGGCCTGAGCCCCCCCCCATGTCTCTCACCCAGCAAACCAGCTGTCAGTTGCTGGGTGAGAGAAACGGAGATCATTATTCTTCTCTTCTGATCCTCCTGCTGCTCGGGCCCCCTACAGGAGGACTGGTGGTCCCCTCCTATCGGCGGCCCTGGGTGCCGGTACAATTGTGAGGACTGAAGGGAAGGCCGGAGGTCATATTTCAGACAGAGAAGGAAGAAGCAGTAATGTATAATGGAAGATGGAAGGGATTTATATTCTTTGTTAATGTGTCATTTCCTAGAATTACACAGCCCAGCGACACAACCAACAAACTCCACCAATCTACTACACTCACCAACCACACCACACCTCCGCCCGATACAATGTATCTTTTTTTTACATTTGAAATCGCTGCAAAACGCGTGATGCGTTTGCAATGACATTACTTCTAATGGTACCCCAATCGCAGCGCGATTTTGCCATGATTGTCGCACGGCAAATCGCGCTGAAATCACGGCAACACTGCTGCCCCGAAGGAGCTTGTTTCTGAGTGGCAAGCAATTGGGCTGAAGTAGTGATGGCATCACAAACGCGTCCCGCGATTTGAAATCGCCGCAATTCTGCCCGCGATCAGGTATGAATGGAGCCTTAGATGTGGTGGCTACATTTGTTTTCTTTTTTTTTTTTCACCTGCCAGTAACACATTCCTGTCAGTGGTGGGCCGTCCATTAGGGGTGCACAGGCGCCGCCTCCTCATCCATGCGTACGGCCCCCTAATCTACATGCGGGGCGCCGTACGCATGGATTCCAATGGGGGGGTGTTTTTATGAAGCACGTGATTAGAGTCTGAGGCTCTAATTGGCTTCAAAAGAAGGGTGGGCTCGGGGCGCAGAGCACTGCTCCCCGAGCCCACCCAGTTGTGTGACAATAGCGAATGAATATACGCTATTTTCACACTGATTCTCCTCCCGGCCAATCAGGAAGCAGATCCTGAGACCCATCACCTGATTGGCTGAAAGGACAGGCGATCCTAATGGATGCCTAGGAGGAGGAGGCAGGAGATGCACGGCGGAAGCCACTGTGATGCAGAGGAGGAGATAGCCGGCCGTCATCCGTAGGAGCGCTGCCCGCCCACAACCGTTAATGGGGTAAGTGCCGACCGACCGACTGCGAGACCCTTGGGGGGTGGTTATATGCCGCTCTCCCCCCGCCCCCAAAGAAAAAAAACACCAGCCGCCACTGCTTCCTGTCCTAGGGTGACAACACTCACCATATTGTATATATGGAGCAGAAAGTGTGTAAGAACTACAGAACCCCTCCCTTCCCCTAGAAAGCCTAGGGGAAGGTGTTCTGTAGTCCACAGAGATAGCCGAGAACATTGTAACTGATAAAAGTTCATGCAGCACAGGAAGTTATCAACTCTTGAGATTGACGGCAAAATCAACAGGTATTCTTATATTTTATTTTTTTTGCACAGATATAACAAAATTCTTTAGGCTATAACCCACCCCTTACTCTCACTTTCATCCAAAATGAAAAAAAAAACATTTTGCCTTTAGTTCAGCTTTAATTCCCTCCCACTTGTCTGTCTCATCTTTTCTTTCTCTTTTTTTTTCTTTCTTTCTTTGAAAATTGCAAATTTTGGGTTGTACCCAGAACAGGAATAGCAGTAAAATCTTCCAGTGGAGATACCCCAGAATTTCCTCCCACTTCCTGTTTTGGTTATGGGACAGGAAGTGAAATCTTCTAATGGGGACACTAGTTCTGGTGACAAACCAGAATTTCCTCCTACTTCCTGTTTTGGTTATGGAACAGGAAGTGAAATCTTCTAATGGGGACACTAGTTCTGGTGACACACCAGAATTTCCTCCCACTTCTTGTTTTGGTTATGGGACAGGAAGTGAAATCTTCTAATGGGGACACTAGTTCTGGTGACACACCAGACTTTCCTCCCACTTCCTGTTTTTGTTATGGAACAGGAAGTGAAATCTTCTAATGGGAACACTAGTTCTGGTGACACACCAGACTTTCCTCCCACTTCTTGTTTTGGTTATGGGACAGGATGTGAAATCTTCTAATGGGGACACTAGTTCTGGTGGCACACCAGACTTTCCTCCCACTTCCTGTTTTTGTTATGGGACAGGAAGTGAAATCTTCTAATGGGGACACAAAAATAAATTTTCTGCAAGCAGAGACCATGGAGAATAAAATGGTGGTAGTGTTTTTTTACACTTCTTTTTTTATTAATATCACATAGGGGACCAAAAGTCTTCTATGTGATACAGTTTTGTTGTGACATCAGCTGATCCCCCACTGAAGCTAGAAAGTGGCAGCTGAACCCGGAAGTGATGTAATCCAGATGGCTTCCGGGTTCTTACTAGGTAAAGGAGATCAGTGAACTGATGTTTGCTGGTCTCCCTCCCCTCTACTCAGCAGCTCCCATCATGGGGCTCCTGGGCCCGCAGGTGGGACTTTTGTGCTGATTTATTTTTAAAAAATGGCTTTAAAGTGGTTGTAAACCTCAGGCATGAAATATGAACAAAGCATATCCCTCTATAGTGTGTGCTTGTCTCAGTGCAGAGCACTAAGTGTCATTTCTGTCTGCTGCTTCTTTCCTCTGCTATCAGCATAAATCACTTCTGACAAGTTTTGCTGACACCTAGAGGTGACAGGGGAGGGACCTCCAGGACACAGCCTGTGATTGACAGCCTCAGCTCTGTTCCTGTCTGCTGTGTGAAGGGGGTGTGTCCCTTACCTCCAATCAGCTCTCAGAGCTCCCCTCACTGAGCTGAGAGTATAACTTCTGCTCTACGCCCCCCACCCTCACCCACCCTTTTTTTTTATACAGCTCAGACAAGCTTTA
Source organism: Glandirana rugosa (assembly GCA_018402905.1). NCBI lineage: Eukaryota > Metazoa > Chordata > Amphibia > Anura > Ranidae > Glandirana > Glandirana rugosa. The sequence continues at coordinate 925,739 of BLSH010029243.1, forward strand.
GAAGTTCTGGACTTTGAATGGATGTAGAGAAGAGAAGACGGCAGAAAAACAGATACAACTTGTGTAGGAGAATTTGCTTCATCTCTGTGGATCACCTGAGGCCAGTCACTTCACTATGTATATATAGGGGTTTACGACCACTTTAACCACTTCAGCCCCGGAAGGATTTCCCAGTTTAGGACCAGAGCACTTTTTGCGATTCGGCACTGCGCCACTTTAACTGACAATTGCGCGGTCGTGCGACGTTGTACCCAAATAAAATTTGCATCCTTTTTTCCCCACAAATAGAGCTTTCTTTTGGTGGTATTTGATCCCCTCTTCATCATTTCTGATCATCGCTATAAACAAAAAAAGAGCGACAATTTTGCAAAAAAAACCCAAGCATTTTTTTTTCGTCGGTTTTGGCCGATTTATATTCTTCCTCATATTTTTGGTAAAAAAAATCGCAATCGGCGCTTATTGATTGGTTTGTGCAAAAGTTGCCGCGCTTACAGATGATGAGAATTCATTTATGGGGTTTTTATTTATTTTTTAACTAGTAATGGCGGCGATCTGCGATTTTTATTGGGACTGAGATATTGCGGCGGACATGTCGGACCATTTTGACACTTTTTTTGGGACCATTGGCATTTATACAGCGATCAGTGCTATAAAAATGCATTGATTAGTGTGTAAATGCCATTGGCAGTGAAGGGGTTAACCTGCAGGGGGCATTCTTAGGGGTTAACTGTGTTCCCTCAGTGTGTTGTAACTGTGTGGGGGCTGGGCTGGCAGGGGGAGGGGAGTGATCATGGCTCCCATATACAGGAAGCCTGTGATCATCGCCCTTCCCCCTCTATGAGAACGGAGATCCGTGTTTACATATACGGACCCCCGTTTTGTCACTGCAGGGGCGCCATCGCGGGTAGCCGGCAGAGATCGAGTCCCCCCCACCCGCTCCCTGGCCCCCCTGGAACACAGTGAGCTCACAATACTCATTATCGTGGCCGTCGTTAGGTGATGGCGATTCGCGATACGAGCCACTTTGCCACCGTCACGCTGCGGTGGGCGGTTGGCAAGTGGTTAACGTGCCCCTTCATTCATACCACACAGTTGAGTTCTGTCTGTGACACTTTTTTATTTGCGTTAACAGTTATATATTTTTGGGACAAACTTCCAATGCCTGCTCTTCTCTCCCAAGGTCCAAGCAGTAGTGATTGGACCTTAGAAGAAGGGGGTAGGCCCTGAAAATGTGTCCTCAAAACTTACCTGTTAGTGCAAATAAAAAAGATTTCCTCTCTATTCCTGTGCTAGTGACAACTTTCCATTGTGGAGATTTCTCTTCACTTCCTGTCCCATAGCCAAACAGGAAGTGAAAGGAAAGCCTGGGTGTCACCAAAAGTGGTGTGCCCATTGGTAAGTTTTCCCCTCTATTCCTGTTCTGGTGACAACCCAAAATTTAGGATTTTCTTTCACTTTTGATGATAACGATCACCAGGACAAATAGAGGGGGTGAATCTTACTAATGGGGGCACAGACAGCAATGAAAACCTGACAAGGTTTCTAATCCATCTCCACTCTATCCAAAAAAAGGAAAGTTTATTCTAAATGCAGAACCCCACCACTCCCAAATGACCAAACCCAACTCTATTAAATGCTGTTATGTGCAGTTCCAGGCATTTGGCTACTGGGAGAGGCCGGTAGCACAATTGCGCTGTGCATGCGCACAAATGCCATCAGCTTCTGGTGGGTGGGCACTGTGGTGCGCTGCCCATTTGCGCTCATTCATGGACATCTTCCGCGCATGCGCACAACCTGCGGCTTACTAACACATCGCCTCCTGGGATAGCTGTGACATAGCAATCCCAGGAGGCAGCGGGGGGCCTCCAGTGAAGTGGAGGGAAGGAAAATGTAAAAAAATAAAAATGGTAAAAAATACAAAACACATTGAAGGCCCTTTACTGCCCCTAAAGGGCAGGAATAGGTTAATAGGACTTATGTGTGACTGAGAAATCATCACACGTATATAAAATCATTCCAATCTTTATTCCAAAGTTAAAATAACAAATAATACAAAAAAACGTTAAAAGAAATCTCATCTAGTATATGGTGTCTGGGAGCAACGCGTTTCGCAAAAAGCTCACTTCCTCAGGATCCACGCCTGTTACATATACAGCAAGGCGCATAGAAAGTCACATTTGCCCGTTCCTGACCTTTAGGGGGCGATAAAGGGCCTGCAATCTGCATTAGGGATGATGTCCCTGGAGAGGTAGATTTGTATAGACAGGGCGGGTCCACCTAGCTTTGTATAAAAAGTACAATAAATATTTTTAACATTTGTGGAAGAGGGGGGAGGACAAAGTAAGACATTTTTGTCTTTAAATTTGGACTTTAAGGCCCATTTATAATTGAATCCAAGACTACTGTCATGGTCAGAGGTCAGGCTTGGAGACCAGAAGCTATAGCAGTAGAGAGACTCCCACTGACCAGCTAAATAAGTGCACCCTGGTGGATGACGCAGGCTCATCCGAGGTGCGGGGGTCTAAGCACTACCTGGTTCACCAGAGCTCCTGATGGTGGGGATGGGTTTTGCTGCATTTTAGTTGCAGGTCATGTTCCTCAGGATCGCCCCATCAGGAGGTGAGCAGGTAGGGATCAAGCAGAAGCATAGTCAGTAAACAAGCTAAAGGTCGGTAACAAGTGGCCACAGGCAGGGCCTGGACAAGGGGTGGACAGGAGGAGCGGCTGCCCTGAGCACTGTGGTATCATGTGAGGTGTGGGGGGTGCCGTGAGATTGGGAGCGAGGGTATTTGTGTTGGGAGGGGAAATATGGAGGGTATCAAAGGGTATTAATTGTTCTAGGAGGGGAAATTTGGCGGTCAGGAGTGGTGATTTAGGGGAATTTGTGTTGGGAGTGGGAAGAAGATTTGTGCTAGGAGTCGGTGATATGATAGAGGGGGGGGGGGGGGCAATGTGGTAGGAAGGGAGTTTTTTTTGGGGGCGGGAGGGTTGAAGCTCTCCAAAGCGACTCCAAAGGCTCTGGACTATCAGGAGATGTATTGGGGACTGTGGAAGAAGGGGAGGATCAGAGAAGACAGGATCAAACAGCCTTTTTACACAATGTGGAGGATTACGCCTTAGTGCACATGTGTCAAACACAAGGCCCGGGGGCTAAATCCAGCCCGCCAGGCCACTTCATGTGGCCCTCACACCTTTTCTGCAGCTGCGGCACCCCCCTCATTTCCTCATCCTGCCTCGTCTCAGCAGTTGGCAGCAAAGAGGAGGACAGAACTCCTCCGCAAGATCCTGGGCTTCTCTGTGTAGCCGCAGCACCCCTCTCCACCTGCCTTGGTCTTAGCATTCAGCTGACTCCAGACTTTGATCCTCCTGCAGACCCTGCACTTTCTGCTTCCCAGCTCTGCCCCCAGCCTCTTCCTGGAGGGGGGGGGGGGGGACTCTCGACTTCTGATGGTGGTGGTGGGGGCTCTTGACATCTGATGGAAGGGGGATGGGGTGATCTGGACATCTAGTCTTACAGATACAACCGGTCCTTGGAGGGCAACCAATATGCTGATGCGGCCCACAATGAAACTGAGTTTGACACCCCTGCCTTAGAGTATAACCAGCATGCTTTACTGAATATACAGAATTATTTTACTGTATCAGGAAATTCATGGGAGGAGCAAAGATAGGGTTGCCACTTTAGTGGCACAGGGCAATTTTTTTTTGTTCCACAGTAAACACTATATGATGATAAAAGATCTAGGACACCTTTCGGTGCCCCAAGCAGAGTAGAAATGCGGTGAACAGTGGGTGTGGCCAAATTGCTCTTGATGACATCATCGCCCCGCCCTTCAGTGATGCCAAACCTGCCCCAAGACAGCTGCCAGACAGCAATAGATTTGTGTGTGACTATCTCAGTCACTTGGGAAGCCACAGCCTAGTGTGAATAACGTGTCCGGGTTTCGGGCGGACTGAAACCCAGACACATGATTCAAAACCCGGACTGCCCGGGTGAATCCTGGACAGGTGGCAACCCTAAGCAAAGAGTTCAAGGTTCACCAGAAACAGGAAAGTCCAAAAAATCAGACTGGGAGCTGTCCAGCGTCTCAGGTGGCTCAGCAAAAGAAGAGAAATTGCCAGACACAGCAGAGGTCGCAGGTGTGGAGCCGGGTCCTGACAACTACTCTGTCCACAGGGTGACAGCACTGCTGTGTGATTTCAATTCAGGACATACAGGTTGTCACTAAAAAGTAACATATTTACTGTCAGAATCAACAGGCAACAAAACTGTTACAGGGTGAACTCCGAAACAGATCTGCTGTATCAGCACTCCTGACGGCTTGCATCCTAAGTCATGGGGGCTCAACCTGCGGCCCTCCAGCAGTTGCGGAACTACAAGTCCCATCATGCCTCTGCCTTTGGGAGTCATGCTTGTAACTGTCAGCCTTGCAATGCCTCGTGGGACTTGTAGTTCCGCTACAGCTGGAGGGCCACAGTTTGAGTGCCCATCCTAGACATGTGCAGAGCGAAAAAATTTGTTTCGTTTTGTTTCATTTTGATTCATTATTTACATAAATTCCTTTAGATTAGTTTCATTCCTTTAATTCGTTTTCAGAATTCGTTTATTCGTTTTCAAATCGATTCGAAACGTTTTCGAATCATTTTCGAATAGTTTTTGAATAGTTTTTGAATTCGAATCGGTTTCCATATTCCAAGGAGAATGGGGGGTGGAGTTGAAAATGGAGGAATAGAATGGAAAAAGATAGAATACAATAGAGGGGAATATAACAGAAAATGAAAGAATATAATGTGGTGGAGTGGAACGGAGCTGTTTGTATTCTATTCTTTTGTTTTCTGTTATATTCTTTTCTAGCCCATTGGTTTTTATTCTGTTCTATTCCTTTGTTTTCTATTCTATTTTGTTCTCTTTGGAAATTGGAAAACGATTCAAATTTGAGTATTTTTCTAGTTCGAAAACGATTTGAATGTGAAAACTTTTCAAATTCGAATTTGAAAAGTATTCGAAAACGATTAGAATTTCTACCAAATTTTTTTTTCTTTATTTCAGATACTATTGTAAAAACGAAAATTAGTCCGAATGTTAATTAGGAACGAAACTAACCGCACATGTGTATCCTATAAGTCATTTCTGCTTTGGTCCAGAGTTCCACTTTAACCACTTCCTGCATATTTACTGCTGCAGTGTGTCGCTGTACCGCGAATCACCGTATATAAGCAGTGATTTGTGTGTGCACAGCTAATGGGCGGGAGCGTGGCGGTGCGCTCTCGTGCCCGCCGCACTCCGCAAGAGTGTGCCCGCGGCTCGGGCGGACTGGTTGTCCGCCAGCGAGCCATGATGACCTGCCAGAGAGAAAGAACGGGAAACCGCCGATGTAAACACGTCGGTTTCCTGCTCTGTCAGGGGGCATCTAAGAGATCTACTGATCCCTGTCACTGGGATCAGTTAGATCTCTTATGCCCCTGGCAGCCCCGCCCCCCTCACAGTTAGAACACGCCTAGGGAGCACAGTTAAACCCCTTCCCTGCCCCCTGCAGGTTAACCCCTTCACTGCCAATGCCATTTATACAGTAATCAGTGGACATTTTTAGATCTGATCGCTGTATAAATGTCATTGGTCCCAAAAAAGTATCAAAAATGTCCGATATGTCCGCCCCAATATCAAAGTGCCAATAAAAATCGCAGATCGCCGTCATTACCAGTATAAAAAAAAAAATTTAAAACGCCAGAAATGAATTCTTATGGTTTGTTAACGCGGCAACTTTTGCGCAAACCAATCAATAAAAGCCGATTGCGATTTTTTTTTTTTTTACCAAAAATATGAGGAAGAATATAAATCGGCCAAAACTGATGAATAAATTCGTTTTTTGGATTTCTATTTTAGCAAAAAGTAAGAAATATTTTTTTTCTTTGCAAAATTGTCGCTCTATTTTTTTTTTATAGCGGCGATCAGAAATGACGCAGAGGGGATCAAATACCACCAAAAGAAAGCTTTATTTGTGGGGAAAAAAGGATGCAAATTTTATTTGGGTAAAACGTCGCGTGACCGCGCAATTGTCAGTTAAAGCGACGCAGTGCCGAATCGCAAAAAGTGCTCTGGTCCTATAGTGGGAAATCCTTCCGGGGGTGAAGTGGTTAAGCTATAAATATCAAGCTTGCCCTGGCAGGCGGTGCGTCCACCCCCCATGCAATTCATTTTTTCTGCGTTCCCAACAATCGGACACGTAAGTCGCCATGATTAAAACAAGCTAACATTTGCATTCTTGGAAGTTGCGTAGGCGGCCCCCCCCTCCCCGCTACTTTTCACATCCTATTTTCTGTTACATTTGCAGATCTACAAAAGACCCAGAAAAAAAAAAAAAAAGAAAGCGGTCATAAAAAGTCTGGGGTAATATAAATCCAATCTGCCTCTAACGGCGGCCGAATAATTTTTCTGCGGCTCAGCCTCGGCGCGGATCTTCCCGTCTATTCATTACGGCCCTTTTACAGTATTTTTATTTAATAAAACCTATTATGCCTCCCATACAAATCTCTTTGCTTATGCCTTTATCTTTTAACTGATCAATTTTTACTCTGCTGACACCTCATCTTCAACATTTTGCTCATTTAAAAATTCATCGTACGCGAGATGGCTCTCCGAGGGGCCTGTCTGTAAAATTTGTAGCCGCTGCCGCGCGCGCCGCGGCTCGGCGATGGCGTATGACTAAATGCTTCATAGCAAATAAAATTTGTTTCTGTAGTAAGCAGAACTGTTTAAATGTTATTTATTTTTATGCTTCGAAGGAAATATATTGTGAAGCGCCGCATTGATTTAATACGCATCAATGTCTGTGTACGCGCGACGGGGGGGAGGATTTATGAAACCTTTGCACAACTTCTTTAATTGAATTTTCCAAATCCCTCACCACACACAAATAATCAATATCTTCTGCGGTGGAAGCCGTTCAGAATTATTACCTCCTCGCTTTTCAATTCTGTTGTCATCAGCACATAGCTTCTACCTGGACATTTGTAATAACTAGAGGAGCATAAATGGACCTGTCTCCGGGATGGCGGCGGAGGTGCTCGGCGGCCTGATGCGCCGACGCTTTGATCTTGATAAAGTGCCGCCGTCCTCCAGTTTGTGCATCGGTAAAGGTCGCAACAAACACGCTTAATTATTTGTCTCGAAATGGGAGCGAGAAGCTTACAGAAGAAGGCTGGACGCCTTATTTTTTTTTTTTTCCGTTTGTTTGCGCGGCTTAAATTAGGAGGTGAGATTGGCGCGTTCACTTTTTTTTTTTTTTTTAGTGGAGGGTTGGGTAAAGTGACGACACTTTTTTTATAGCTTTGGTTAGAGTAGGGAATGGTTAAAGCCCATGTGAGTTTATTATGTGCTACCTGTGATCTGTTAGGGAGATTTCCCTTTATTTCCTGTTCTGTTGACACAACAGGAAGTGGAAGGACTTCTCGTGAAAGTGAAAGCAGTGGTTCTCTGGACCCACTAACAGGCCAGGTTTGCAGGATAACTGAAATGCATCACAGGTGATATCATTTGCTGCTCAGTGATTGCAGTATTCTAGTCTGCATCTCCCCAAGGCAATACTTAAAATCTGGCCTGTTGGTGGGTCCTGAGGACCGGAGTTGAGAACCACTGCTCTAAGGTAAGGTGACCAGATTTTTAAAATGAAATCCGGGGACATATTTTATAAGGCAATCAGCGACTTACAGCGGGACTGCGATATTGCAGCAGACAAATCGGACACTAAGGCCCCTTTCACACTGGGGCTGGCGGGCGGTAGCGGTAAATCCCCGCTAGTTTCAGCGGGGATTTAGCGCTGTTATAGCGGCGCTACGGCGCCGCTATGCAGGCGGGTGCGCGGCACTTTTAACCCCCCACAAGGGGTTAAAATGGGGTTAAAAGTGCCGGAGCGGCGCGCTACCGAGGCGGTGTGCAGCTGCTTCGGAAGCGCTGCCCATTGTTTTCAATAGGCAGGGGCAGTGGAGGAGCGGTGTATCACCGCTCACCGCACCGCCCCAAAGATGCTGCTTGCAGGACTTTTTGTAACGTCCTGCAAGCGCACCGCCCCAGTGTGAAAGCACTCCGGCTTTCACATTGGGGTGGGTGGGGAGTGATTTTTGAGGCGCTTTACAGGCGCTATTTTTAGCTAAATAGCGCCTGTAAAGCGCCTCAGTGCGAAAGGGGTCTAAGTGAGAGTTGTGGGAACCAGTGACACTCATAAAGTGATCAGTGCTAAAAATATGCACTGCCACTGTACTAATGACACTGGCTGGGAAGGGGTTAACATCTAGGGCAATCAAAGGGTTAAATGCGTGCCTAACAAGTGTTTTCTCACTGTGGGGGAGTTGCTTTTACTAAGGGAAGGCACAGATCTCTGTCCCAGCATCCATGTTGTGTGACACACTGTGGCAGTGCAATGCTAGAGTGCCTGCTGCCTGTGAGTTATGATTCCATCCATTATGCCAGAGAGACAGACACAGGGCAATGTAGTCTATTTACAGACACCCCCAAAGCACGCCGGTGTTGAAGCCTTGTGCCTGCTGCTGGATACTAAACTCAGCTGCCTCTCTCTGCCTGGCACCACCACTGCCCACCTCACAGCCTGTCAAGTCTCACTCTTCGAGCCCCGGCTACTACTGGGTGGGGAGCGGAACTGAGCAGAGGAAGAAAGGAAGATCACTCCGCTGGGGAAGGCAAGAAGATGGGCAGGCAGGCGGCTAGCCGGGACTTGAGCCAAGTTAGAAGAACAGAAGAACATGTGAGCGAGAATTGCACCCCCCGCCGCTCTGCTGCTCCCACTAGCTTGGGGGGGGGGGGTGCAATTCCCGCTCACATGTTCTTCTCCCCCACGTTAAGAGCGAGTGTACAAGAAGACA
>BLSH010029243.1:934625-945095 GCA_018402905.1 Glandirana rugosa
TGCTCCCACTAGCTTGGGGGGGGGGGGGGTGCAATTCCCGCTCACATGTTCTTCTGTTCTACCTTGGCTCAAGTCCCAGCTAGCCGCCTGCCTGCAATTCAGAATTTTTTTGTAAATTCTGCACTGACTGTCTTTGAAATGGCTTGGGCCCCTGTTCAAATCCAATCCGGGGAAAAAACTGGGGGCAGATTTAGTACGGGGACAGTGTCCTCAATCCGGGGACTGTCCCCTGAAACCGGGGACATCTGGTCACCCTACTCTAAGGGCACCATCCCACCTCTTCACCTCGCTCAATCAGAAAACTCTTTGCATCCCTTGAGAAAATGATATTCTCAGACTGGTACCCATGCCAAGCAGGTGACCTTCTGTGGTTAGTAAGCAGCAGGGCAGCCACTCAGCATGGGACCCAGATGCTAGTGGAGATCACTGGACTAGTGGTGCCTATACAGTGATTTCCAGCTTCCACATGGATTCAGCAGGTATGGCACATACATACCTACGTTGGTTCAAGCTGGACCAATATAACTATTTAAAATTTCCATTTTGCTTTCAATTTTACCTGGCAGTGCCAACCCTCCCCCACACTGCAAGGGATACATTTGCTTTTCTCAGCTTTCTGTACACCAGGGGAACTCCTGAAATTATTTTCAGCTGTCTGGGAACCCATTCTAATACCAATTAATTTGAGGTCAGTGGTAAGAATGCCTAGTTTACAGTGGTGTTCAGAATGCCCCCCTTACCAGCAGGTAAAAACATTGGTGCCTTGCTGCTGGCTTTGCCATGTGGTACTAGCCCGGGACCATGTAGGCACCATGGGATTGGAGGTCAATCAGCCTCCGCTCAAGGAACCCCTGGAGGGACCCTAGTTGAGAATGACTGTCTTATGGTTAATGCTTTGCCATGTGGCATTGGCCCCAGAAATATACATTGACCTTCGAATTCGAGGTCAATCAGCCACAGCTCAATGAACCCCCCTAACAACCTCTGAAGAAACCCTGGTTGAGAATGGCTGTCATGTGCTTATTGTTTTGCCCTATGACCAGAGGCGGCTCTAGGCTTTGTGAGGCCTTAGGCAAAACCTAGACATGAGGCCCCACTCACGCCCATAATGGGAAAAATAATTCAAGCGATAAAAAAATTAACTTTATAAATTGCATATAATTAAGAGCTTTAAAGTGCTGGTGTTAGTACTCTCTATCTTGGTGCTGGTGTCAGTGTCCAATTAGACGGTTATGAGGCCCCTCTGGTTGTGAGGCCTTAGGCGACCGCCTAATTTGCCTAATTAGAGAGCCGCCTCTGCCTAGGACCATATAGGCACCAAGAAACTGGAGGTCAATCAGCCACAGATCAAGGGACCCCTAGGAACCCCTGTTGAGAATGGCTGCCTTATACTTAAAGTGGAGTTCCACCTGGTTAACCACCCTTTTGGTAGCTGCTGACTTTTAACAATCGGACACTTGCCTGTCCCTCGCTCCATCGATGTGGCCACTCGAGGGCTCGCTCTTCTCCCCCTCCCCTTGGCGGCACTGGCATCACAAGTGTGGGCTTCCGGCATTGGCTTCAAAGCCGGGCACGCACTGCGCATGCGTGAGTCGCGCTGCGCCTTGTGAATGAACTTTCTTCCGGAGCCGCGGCTCTAGGAGAGGATGTGGAACTGGGACTCTGGGAAAACCAGGTCCCCGCCCCCCTTAAAACGGAAGTTCCACTTTCAGGTAGAACTCCGCTTTAAGGCTTTGCCATGTGCCATTGGCCCCCGGATCTATACATGGACCATCAAATTGAAGGTCAATCAGCCACAGCTCAAGCAACCCCTGGAAGAACCCTAATTGAGAATGGCTGTCTTATGCTTAATGCTTTGCCATGTGGTGTTGACCCCTGAAACTATACAGGGACCATTGGATTGGAAGTCAATCAGCTACAGCTCAAGAAACCCCTGGAGGAACCCTAGTTGAGAATGGTTGGGATAAATGCTTGGTTTTGTCCAGGGGGATAGGAATAGACACAATTCTCCTCGCTCCTTTAGTGGCTGCCCTCACTGACGCCCCCAAGATATGGGTGGGCCCTCCGAGATCTCATGTACAATGTAAGCCTGCTGGTCCAGCATTCTATGATGTTAAAGAGCTGTGGTCAGATGAGCAACAAAGAGGGGAGGCTTTTGGGGACCAGTTTTATGTAGAGGAGGTAGCATATGATAGGTATCTTACCTTGTTCCTTACCCCCAGACAAAATGAGCATTTAACTTTTTACAAGGAGGAGTCACTGCAGGGTGAAGTTTTAACTATACCCAGAGTTTAGTATTAAAGAATATTTTTTTTTGTTTTCAAAAGAGTTATTAAGATTTTACAGTGTCAAGGCAGATCACCGTTCTGTCATAGGGGAAGATGGAGATCTTGTGTTTCTGCTAAGCAGGAACACGGATCTCTTTCTTCCCTCAGTCAAAGCACCTCTCCCCACACGGTTAGCAAGCACTCCCTGGGAACAAATTTAACCCTTTGATCGCCCCCGATGTTAACCCCTTCCCCGCCAGTGTCATTAGTGCAGTGACAGTGCATGTTTTTTTAGCACTGATCACTGTATTAGTGTCACTGGTCCCCAAAAAGTGTCACTTAGGGGTTGATTTACTAAGCTGAAAAGTGCAAAATCTGGTGCAGTTCCGCAAAGAAACCAATCAGCTTCCAGGATTTGTTGTCAAAGCGTGATTGAAGAAGCTGAAGTTAGAAGCTGATTGGCTACCATGTGCAGCTGCACCAGATTTTGCACTCTCCAGTGTTAGTAAATCAACCCCTAAGTGCCCGGTTCACACAGGGGTGACTTGCGATCCGACTTGAGTTGCCTCAAGTCGCCCCAAGTCGCTCGACATTTGAAATCCCATTGAAATGAATGGGAGCCGTCTTAATATACACGACTGAAGTTGCCCCGACTTCAAGGCGACTTCTGAAAAGGTTCCTGTACTACTTCTAGGCGACTTCTATCCGACTTGTGCCCATAGGATTCAATAGAAGTCGCCTCCAAGTCGGATCCCCATCTACATGGAAGTGACTTTACAGTTAAAAGAATAGAATTTATTTTTAGGCAGCCCCCTCCCTCCCTTCTCTGATTGGTCAAGGCAAAGTCGTGTTGTAAAGTCGCCTGAGGTCCTTGAAGTCGCGCTGAAGTCGCCTAGCGAAGTCGCACCGAAGTCGGGTCGCCCCATGTGAATGCAGGCTTGGTGTCAGATTTGTCCACCGCAATGTCGCAGTCCCACTAAAAATCGTTGATCGCCGCCATTACTAATAAAAAAAAAAAAAAAATTCCATAAATATATCCCATAGTTTCTAGACGGTATAACTTTTGCGCAAACCAACTAATATACGCTTATTGGGATTTTTTTTACCAAAAATATGTAGCAAAATACATATTGGCCTGAACTGATGAAGACATTTGATTTTTTTACATATTTTATTGGATTTGTATTATAGCAGAAATTAAAAAATATTGTTTTTGTTTTCAAAATTGTCGCTCTTTGTTTATAGCGCAAAAAATAAAAACTGCAGAGGGGACCAAATACCACCAAAAGAAAGCTCTATTTATGGTAAAAAAGGGACATCAATTTTATTTGGGTACAAAGCCGCACGACTGCGCAATTGTCAGTTAAAATAACGCAGTGCCAAAAATTACCCTTTAAAAAAAAAAAAAATAATGCAGTGCCGAATCACAAAAAAATGACCTGGTCATGAAGGGGGATAAACCTTCCGGGGCTGAAGAGCTTAATGCAAAAATAAAAACAAAAAGGGTTTTGCCCATAGGGTACAAACCCGCCGCGGTGCAGTTTTATGGGGAGACATCATGGCAGCTCCCATACAGCAAAACATGAAATAGTCTAAAAAGCAGGGTCATGGAACATGTTTAACCACTTCAGCTCTGGAAGGATTCCCCCCTTAAAATGATTGTAAAGCTTTGTTTTTTAAAAATAGATAAATAAATAACAAACATATTATACTCACCTCCTCTGCGCAAGGGTTTTGCACAGAGTGGCCCCAATCCTCCTTTTCTAGGGTCCTCTGCAGCGCTCCTTGCATTGAGTGCCCCCACGGGGGATGCGGTTCCCTGGGGACACTCATGCGGGCGCACTCCCGAGTCCTGCTGCTGCATCCATTGACACAGACAGCGGGAGTCGGACCCGCCCCCTGGCTCCCGCGTCATTGAATTTGATTGACAGCAGCAGGGGCCCTGCCTTGCTATCAATCTATCCAATCAGGGCCCAAGACACTGGCTGGAGCGGGTGTGCTCGTCCCTGACGCGGGAAAGACTGAGTTCAGATAAGTAAAAGGGGGGCTCTGGGGGGCTGCTACACTAAAGGAGGTTTTTTCACCTTAAGTGATTGTAAAGGCTCTTTTACATGTTATACTTACCTCCTCTGTGTAGTGGTTTTATACAGAGCAGCCCAGATCCTCCTCTTCTTGGGTCCCTCTTTGGCTCTCCTGGCCCCTCCCTCCTATCGAGTGCCCCCACAGTAAGCAGCTTTCTATGGGGGCACCTGAGCCAAGTCTCAGCTCCCTGTATCCTTTCAGACACAGGGCCCCCGACCTGGCCCCATCCTTCTCTTCCCTGATTGGCTGACTGAGTTTGATTGACAGCCACGGGAGCCAATGGCGCCACTGCTGTGTCTCAGCCAATCAGGAGGAGTGTCCTGGAGGGCTGAGGGGATCGTGGACATCACTGGAGAGAAAAGGGGCTCAGGTAAGTAATTAGGGGGTGCTGTTTTTTTTTTATCCTAATGCATAGAAGGCATTAAGGTGAAAAACCCCAAAGGGTTTGCAACCCCTTTAACCACTTCCCAACCGCCGTATGCAGAATAACGGCCTGGAAGTTATCCTGACTGGGCGTCATATGACGTCCTCAGGATAATATGCCGGCGCGCGCCCAAGGAGGCGCGCATCGCAGTGATCGGTGGTGTGGGGGGGGGGGTCAGTCTGACCCCCCGCATTACCTATCTCGGTAAAGTGCTTCCATCTGAAGCACTTTACCATGTGATCAGCTGTGACCAATCACGGCTGGTCACAGTGTAACACAGGAAAGCCGTTTATCGGCTTTTCCTGTACTCGGGTCTGCAGACCTGAGGAGTGGAGAGCCGATCGGCTGCTCTCCTGACAGGGAGGGTTTGTGCTGATGGTTTATCAGCACAGCCCCCCCTAGGATCGCCACACTAGACCACCAAGCAGCCTGCCCAGGGACCACCAGCAATGTGCCCACCTAGGACCACCAGGGAGCCGACCAGGGACCACCAGGGAGCCGATCTGGACCACCAGGGAGACCACCCTAGACCACCAGGTAAGGGGCACAGTGCCCAATATGGATGGCACTCAGTGCCACCTTCAGATGCCACCCTAGACCACTAGGGAATGGACCCCTATCAGTGCATCTGCCCACCAGTGCCCCTATCAGCGCATACCAGTGCCACATATCAGTGCCCACCAGTGCCACCTTCCAGTGCCCATCTATCAGTGCTCATCAGTGCCACCTATCAGTGCCCAGTACCGCCTATGAGTGCCAATCAGTGCCGTCTATGAGTGCCCATAAGTGCCACTTATCAGTGTCCGTCAGTGCTGCTTATCAGTGCCGCCTAACAGTGCTCATCATTGCTGCATATAAGTGCCTCATCATCAGTGCCACCTCATCAGTGCCGCCTCATCAGTGCCAGTCATTACTGCCTCATCAGTGCCCGTCAGTGTAGCCTCATCAGTGCCCATCAGTGATGGAGAAAATGTACTTATTTACAAAGTTTTGTGAGAGAAACAGAGATTTTTTTTTTTCAAAATTTTCGGTCTTTTTTTATTTGTAGCGCAAAAAATAAAAACTACAGTGGTGATCAAATACCACCAAAAGAAAGCTCTGTTTGTGGGAACAAAATTATAAAAATTTTCTTTGGGTGCAACGCCGCAAGCCTGCGCAATTGTCATTCAAAGCGCAACAGCACTGAAAGCTGAAAATTGGTCTGGTAAGAAAGTGTTATAAGTGCATGGTATTGAAGTGGTTAATGACCAGGTCATTGTTTGCGATTCGGCACTGCGTCGCTTTAACTGACAATTGCGCGGTCGTGCGACGTTGTACCCAAACAAAATTGACGTCCTTTTTTACCCACAAATAGAGATTTCTTTTGGTGGTATTTGATCCCCTCTGTGTTTTTTTTTTGTGCTATAAACAAACAAAGAGCGACAATTTTGCAATATATATATATTTTTTGCTTTCTGCTATAATACATATCCAAAAAAAAATATACTGTATAAAAAAAAAACAAATGTATTCCTCAGTTTAGGCTGATATATATTCTGCTACATATTTTTGGTAAAAAAAAATCGCAATAGGCGTATATTGATTGGGTTGCGGAAAAGTTGTCGCGTCTACAAACTATGGGATAGATTTAGGGACTTTTATTTTTTTATTGTTTTTACTGGTAATCGCGGCGATATGCGATTTTTAGTGGGACTGCGACATTGTGGGGGAGAAATGTGACCCAAAATGACACTTTTTGGGGACCAGTGACATTATTACATTGATCAGTGCAGTGATCAATGTATGCAGTGATCAATGTATAAATGACACTGGCAGTGGAGGGGTTAAACACTAGGGGGGCGATCAAGGGGTTAACTGTGCTCCCTAGGTGTGTTCTAACTGTAGGGGAGATGGGCTGCTAGGGACATGACAGAGATTGCTGCTCCCGATGACAGGGAACAGTAGATCTGTCGTGTCCTCTGTCAGAACGGGGATCCACCTTGTTTACATAGGCGGATCCCCGTACTAGGCGATCGCGGGTCGCCGGCGGACATCGAGTCTGCCCAACCCACGGGCGCGCTCCCACAGTGTGCAGAGGACGCGAGCACACGCCGCCAGCAGCATACTCGCCCGCAACAGTACAGCTACGGCGATTCGCGCAAGAGAGCCGACCTGCTGCCATATAATGACTAAGTGAAGTGATTAAAGAGTAACTGGTACAGAGGCAGAACTTCACAAATTCCCCCGTTTGATCTCCGTACATCACAAGGATTTTTAACAAACTTTGTTGCAGATTCCTTCCTTTTGTTACTCTGAAGAAATCCCTGTGTGTTTGTCTGTGTCCCTGTGTAAAGTGAGTCTAATGGAAGTGGTTTCATAATTATACATCAGCTGCTGCACCTATAGGGTTCTAATGAAGAAAGTGGCAGGGTCTGCATCCCTTTAGTTGTGATTTCCCTTTGGGAGTATCTCATAAAAAATGACATTTTTGTTGCAGGGGATGCCTGAAATTTGATTTGTATCTTAGTGCAGACTTCTGGGAAAATTGGTGAGCCAATCACACGAGCAGGAAATGATGTTTCTGGGGAGTGGTCAGGACACATTCTGTGTACAGAGCGCCCCCAGGTGGCCATATTGTATTTACAGACAATGACAGAGCTGCAGATTGAAAAGGAAAGATCATTTTTAATAACATTCAATGACAATATGACTTGTGTTGCAATTGTATACGCTAAATTCCTTTTTATTTGCTATTTTATTCCCCACGAAGGTGGCGTTGCCCTTTACAGTGTGAAGAGTTTTGTAGTGAAGGATTTGCGTGCAGAGAATTCCTCCTTCCCATGACAGATTGTATTAAGTTTTTATTTTTTCCAGGAGTCACGCCCTTAAAGTGGAACGAATCCTAACAAAATGTTTTTGATGCTCGGTGATACAGCGAGCGTTGTGCTCCTCCTTGTCTCTCCCTGAATGTAACAAGGATAGAGAATCAGCTAGACCACGGATCTCCAAACAGAGCCACGCTGAACAGTTCACCAATACTGGCCAGCCGAAAAAAACATTTTATAAATGAAAAAATACAATGTATATGAATGAATGCGTTTTTACTCATCATGATATGATTCAGAACAGTGAGAGAAACTCCAAGAAATTCCAAATAAAAGTGAGCCTATCAAAGACAATGATGTAAAGGGGGGACTCTGATGGGGATTCTCATGTAAGGGGGGACACTGATGGGGATTTTCATGTAAGGGGGGACACTGATGGGGACTCTCATGTAAAGGGGGACTTTAATGGGGACTCTCATGTGAGGGTGGACTCTGATGGGGATTCTCATGTAAGGAGAGACACTGATGGGGATTTTCATGTAAGGGGGACACTGATGGGCACTCTTGTGTAAGGGGGGACTCTGATAGGGACTCTCGTGTAATGGGGGACTCTGATGGGGACTTTATGTAAGGGGGACTCTGATGGGGACTTTATATAAGGGGGACTCTCATGTAAGGGGGGGCACTGATGTGGACTCTCATGTAAGGGTGGATTGTGATGGGGACTCTCATGTAACGGGGGGTTTCTGATGGGGACTCTCATGTAATGGGGGACTCTGATGGGGACTTTCATGTAAGGGGGACTTTCATGTAAGGGGGGACTCTGATGGGGACTCCCATGTAGGGGGGGCTCTGATGGGGACTCTCATTTAAGGGGGAACTCTGATGGGGACCGTGCTCTTAGTGGGAACTTTAATGGAAAATCTGATATAAAAGGGGACTTAAGTGGGTACTCCCACATAAGGGAGGGATTCTGCTGGGGACCCTACTGTAAGAGGGACTCTCAGATAAGGGGTTACTCTAATGGGGACCGTAATGTAAGGAGGGACTCTGATGAGGACTCTCATTTAAGGGGGAACTCTGATGGGGACCCTGATCTAAGGGGGGGCTTTAATGGGCACTCTGATGTAAAGGTAGACTTTAATGGGCACTCTGATGTGGACTCTGATATAATGGGGGACTTTAATTGGCACTGTCACATAAGGGAGGGCTCTGCTGGGGACCCTACTGTAAAGGGGAACTCTAATGTAAGGGGGGCTCTGATGGAGAATTCTCACACAAGAAGTTACTCTGATGGGGACCCTGATGTAAGGGGGACTCTGATGGGGACCCTGATGTAAGGGAGACTCTGATATGGGACCCTGATGTAAGGGGGACTCTCATGTAAGTGGGTACTCTGATATGGGACTCTCATGTAAAAAGGATTCTGATAGGGACCTTGATGTAAAGGGGGACTTTGATGGGAGCTCTCATCTAAGGGGGGACTCTGATGTAAGGCGGACTCTGATGGAGACTCTCATATAAGGGGTTACTCTGATGGGGACCCTGATGTAAGGAGGGACTCTGATGGGGACTCTCATGTAAGGGGAGACGTTGATAGGGACCCTGCTATAAAGGGGGACTTTGATGGGCACTCTGATGCAGACTTTCATATAGGAAGGGACTTTAAGGGGGACTCTCATGTAAGGGGGTGCTCTGATATGGGACCCTGTTGTAAGGAGGGGCTTTATTGGGGACTCTCATGTAAGGGGAGACTCTGATGGGGGGGATTGCTGATGGGGACCTTGATGTAAAGGGGGACTTTGTCGGAAAAACAATGGCTCTACCCTCTGTTTTTTTTTTTTTATTGCCCCCTGGCTCTCTGTCATCAACAATCCAGACTGGGAGTATCATGACAAAATGGGGAAGCAAAGTGGCATGTCAGAATGATCAGTAGATCTAGGGAGCTGAAGTTATATGCAAATCTTGACTTTTCTGTAAAAGTTGGACCTGGCCCCGCCCCTGCAGAGCATTCCTTGTGCTCTGTTAATATGATGGGCGGATGCAATAATTAATAAGCATGCTTGACAGGTAGGGAGTAGGGTGTAGGGCCAAGATCCTCACATAACTTCAGCTGCCTATCTTTCTAGGTGTTTCCTGATGCTTTGAATACCTCTGATTATGTATTTTTGTTAATCATATACTTGGGAAAATAATTGCAAATCTCTTTGTCCTGTGAAACTGCAAGTACATTTGTTTTGTGAGAACGAATGTTACTAGGCTAGTTTAAGGTATGGAGTAAGGAGTAGAGCAAAAAATCTTCACATAACTTCAGCTGCCTATCAGTGGCGTAACTAGAACCTTCAGGGCCCCAGTGCAAGAAACCATGAAGGGCCCCCTGATCCCGGCCAAGCCTGGTGGCAGAACACCAGGGCCGGTCGCAAGTGCAACTTTTGTGAACTTTGTAGCTCAGCCACTGGTGTCAGTAGCTTTTTTTTTTATAATATTATTTTTTTTTAGGAGCCCCGTTGAGGGGCTTTGGTGAAATATCAGGAACCTAATCAGACCTCTGATGTTCCACCTTTGAAACAGAGAGAAGAGACTGAGCACACAGCCCTCAATCTCCATCTCTGCAGCCTCAGCTGCACTGAATGAATGGACAGGGATAGCTCTGTACAAAGCTTCCTGCTCATTAACAAACTGAAGCATAGCAAACACAATTTACTAAGTTTCAGTTATGAATGGACAACGTCTGTGATTGCTACAGATCACTGGCACTCCATTCAGAAAAAGAAGGGGCTGGTAAATTATACATTTACTGGCCCCTTTGCCTCTCCCCATCCTGACAGATCATTTGGGGGGCGAGGGAGGGGCCAGGAGGGCCGGAGAGCACCGGGGGGGGGGGGGGGGTGCA
>BLSH010029243.1:959445-970335 GCA_018402905.1 Glandirana rugosa
GCCCCCTGGAAGATTTACCCCCCCCCCCCTTCATGACCAGGCCATTTTTTGATACAGCGATGCGCTACTTTAACCAGCAATAGCGCGGTCATGCAACGCTGTATTCAAATAAAGTGTATGTAATTATTTTCCCCACAAATAGGGCTTCCTTTTGGTGGCATTTGATCACCACTGCACTTTTTTTATTGTTTACTCTATAAACTAAAATTTTTTTTTATAAAAATAAAAAAATATATTTTTTACTTTCTGCTATAAAACATATCAAATAAACAAATTTAAAAATCAAGTGTCTTTATAAATCTAGGCCAATATGTATTCTGCTACATATTTTTGGTACAAAAAATAAAACAATAAACGTATATTGATTGGTTTGCGCAAAAGTTATAGCGTCTACAAACTAAGGAATATATACTGGAATTTTCATTTGTTTTTTAAATTTTTATACTAGTAATGGCGGCGATCAGCAACTGTGATATTGTGGCGGACAAACTGACATTAACTGACACTTTGTGGGAACCAGTGACACGAATACAGCGATCTGATAAAAATATACACTGCCACTATACTAATGACACTGGCTGGGAAGAGGGTTAAACATCTAGGGTGATCAAAGGGTTAAATGTGTGCCTAACCAGTGTTTATGTGTACTGTATGTGCTGCTTTTACTAAGGGATGTGATGGATTTTATCCCCTGCTTTGCACATCCCTGCTAACAGGACGGAGCTCTGTATTGTATGCATATGCAGAGCTCTGTCCTGTGTCTCTCCTTGATGATCAGCGGGTGCCAGTGGACATCCATTGCCCGGCACTCGTTGATTGGCTTCTGCTGTGACTATCTAGCAGAATTGGCACGCCAGCAGAACGTTTGAGCGCCCATTAGGCCCCATACACACGGACGTTTTTTAGCGCTTTTTTCGCCTCTCCATGTTATTCATTGGGCCCATAAAAATGCCAACATTTTTGAGCTGTAGAGGGCGTTGGCGTTAGTGAGCTGAAAGTAGAACCCACGGCCAGCGCTTTCCGAGGCTGTAACGTTTTGACACCGTACCGACGTTAACCGGCGTTTTCAGGTTAAAAAATAGCAGAGGGATGTTTTTTCAAACAAAACACCTATTGACGCCGACGCTCACTAACTCATTAACGCCGATGCAAAACGCCAACGAAATCGCGTTTTTGACACAGATTTTTCCCTGACTTCGGGCCCGACGTTTTGCTTATTTTTTTTAGCGCAGAATCACGTGTATATATATATATATATACACACACACACACACACACACATATACACACACATATACACATGTGATTCTGAACACGGCGGCCGTCCTGTTGCAGTAAATCTGCTATGGGGCGGTCGGGAAGTGGTTAATGATTGCAGAGTTGCAGTATTTGGAGCTTATTATATGTGAGCGGAGTTCCGCTTTAAGCGGTAGGACACGTTAACCCTCTTGCATTATAGAACGTATGCTTGGCCAATGGTTGAAATCGCTTGGCTGAAATTTACAGAGAGCGGCGCAATGTTTGCAAAGTGTTAAACAGCACGTTTTATAAAACTGCCTCCCGGCACATCTCTCATCTCAGGAGCGGGCCGTAAATTCTGGGCCAGTTCTTGAGCACAAAAGCCAGCGGAGATAAATATTGAATTTTGTGTTAAAGTGCTGGAATCGACAAAACTTCCAGCTATTTCCAAACTCTCTTTCCATAAGTTTTCAGCGGCAAGGCTGCGGCTGACAAGGGGTCGGGGGGCCGGGAAGGGCTGTATCTCTCGGACTTTTCCCGGGCAAGGTTAAGGTGCTCCGGGGTCCTGATGAATGGTTCCTATTTGTCATGGGAAGAAGTTATAACTCCATCCTAACGGCTGGTAAATCACACAATCCCTGGCTGAGGTCTGCAACTCCTATACTGAGAATGGATAGGAGGAAACTGCCTTGGCAAGCATACCGCTTGGCATCAGAGGGTCAGGCATTGCGCAGACATCGTACCATTGGTTTTATGTAGCGGCATCTTTGGACTTAGAATGCGGCAGGCACTAGAGGGGTCACAATGATGTAGAAAATGCAGTGACAGCGGTGTGCACTCAGCCGGCTGCCTTTAGGTCAGCGATAGGCAACCTCGGCCCTCCAGCTGTGGTGAAACTACAAGTCCCATGAGACATTGCAACACCCTGACAATCACAGGCATGACTCCTAGAGGCAGAGGCATGATGGGATTTGTGGTTTCACCACAGCTGGAGTGCCGAGGTTGCCTACCCCTGCTTTAGGAGATGCTAGCCTTCACCAAGCCTTAGTACATTCCATCATGATTTTATTAACCATTTGGCGACTGTATACAGCGACAAGGCGGCGATCCTGCACTTTCAGGTTTGGGGGCGCGCATTTGCGTTGCCGGCGGCCTGCACCTGCTGTGATAGGACACAGTGGGAGCCAATCAGTGGACTCAATGTCTGCTGGGACCCGCCGATCATTTGGGACAGAAGCAGATCAGCAGTGTGCCTCTGTAAGCCATTCTGTCAGTAGGGAAGGTAGTGATCCTGTGCTTCTGCAAAGCAGGGACACAGATCATTGCCTTCCCCTAGTACAAGCACCTCCCCCACAGTAACAAGCACACATTTAACCCTTTGATCGCCCCTGATGTTAACCCCTTCCCAATGTCATTAGTACAGTGAGTGAATATTTTTAGCACTGATCACTGTATTGGTGTCACTGGTCCCCAAAAAAAGTTTCAGTTAAGTGTCCGATTTGTCCGCCGCAATATAGCAGTCCTGCTATCAATCACTGATTGACGTCATTACTAGTACAAAAAAAAAATCAATAAAAATATTCCACAGTTTGTAGACGTTATAATAACTTTTGCGTAAACCAATCAATATTAATTTATTGGGATTTTATTTACCAAAAATATGTAGCAGAATACATATTGGCCTAAATTGATGAAGAAATCATATTTTTCCATTTTTTTTATTGTGAAATGTTTTGTAGCGGAAATTTAAAAAATATTTTTTTCCAAAATTGTCGGCTATTTATTGTTTATAGCGCAAAAAAATAAAAAACACAAAAATGATCAAATACCACCAAAAGAAAGCTCTATTTGTGGGGAAAAAAAGGACATCAGTTTTGTGTACAACGTTGCATGGCCGTGCAATTGTCAGTTAAAGCGGAGGTCCGTCTGAAAAAAAAAAATTAAAAGTCAGAAGCTACACATACTGTACACATACTGTAGCTGCTGACTTTTCCAGCGATGTCGGCACCCGCCGCCGATCTTCCGATCGGGTGCACCCGCGTCCATTGCGGGTAAGGGAACCCGGACGTGTAGCTTTACAGCTTCACGCCGGGCACCTTACTGCGCATGCGCGAGGCTCCACTGCTCTGCTATTGGCCAGGCGGCCAGTAGCAGAGCGATGAGGGAGGCGAGCTGCTGACGTCAGCGGCTCCCGGATGTGTGGAAAAGGACACCCTGTCTAAAGACAGGTGTCCTCTTCCCCGGGGGGGAGGAATCCAACCAGCGGAAGTTTCACTTTTGGGTGGAACTCCTCTTTAAAGTAACACAGTGCTGTATCGATAAAAAAAATGTTCTGGTCATGAAAGAGGGTCAAACCTTTCAGAGCTGAAGTGGTTAATAACTGCAAAAGCCCCAAAACTAGTTGGCTGTAGCTTATGCTGTTCAAGTAGAATTCTGAGTACCACCCAACTTGTCTTCAAAATGCTGGAGTGGGCTGAAGACAGGTAAGTTGTCAGGGTCCGGATCTGAACCTGCGACTCCTGTGATGTCTGGCTGTGGCTGTTCTCGCTCTGCGATTTGGGATGCTGGACAGCTTCCTGTGGGATTTCTTATGACAATTTAGCCCTGCCTCTCATTTCTGCTGAACCTTCAACTCTTTGCTCCTCCCCTGAACTTCCTGATTTAAGCCACGTCTCTGCGCTTCCCGTTTGCCAGATTATTATGCTCTCTCCAGCCGATATCTGGCTCCTTTGCACACCTGCAGCTGCCCTCATCTCCCCCACCATTCCTTATCGAACCCTCGGCTTGTTCCTTGCCTACGTTTCCACTTGATCCCAACTACCAACTACTTGTTACCGACCTTTGCCTTGTTTGCCGACTACCCTTCTGCATGATCCCTAACTGCTATATTGGCTAATGAACCCCAGCTTGCTCACCTCCTGATGGGGCAATCCTGAAGACAGCGACCTGGTACTAACAGGCAGCAAAACCCATCTCCACCATCAGGAATTCTGGTGAATACTGGTTAGTACTTAGACTCTGCATCTTGGGTGACCCAACATCATGCACCAGGGTGACCTGCTTGTACACTTATCCAGCTGGTCAATGGGAGCTTCTCTACAGCTACATTATAGCTACTGGTCTCTAAGTCTGACCCCTGACTGTGACTTAAAAGAGAAGTATGGGATTTATTTTTGTTCCCCATTTATACTTACCTAGGTGGATGCAGCATCCGTCCCCCGGCGTCTCTACACTGAGAACCGAGGCATTGAACACCGCCGATGCCTCGGTTCTCACTGCTCCCCGAGCAGAGAGCTGCTGGCTGTCAATCAGCAAACCCTCCTCTCTGCTCCTCCTCGTTCACTGGAGCACTGAGCTGTGGAGGGGACGGAGTGGTCATCTCAGCGGCTCGCTGAGAGGCTGAGACGGCTGTCGGTCCAGGCACCTGGCGGATCCAGACTCCTGAAGTCGGGATGACGCGGTGCCTGGCCCGACTCCTGTGACGTCAGCAGAGATCGGACCTCAGCCCGCTCTCTGCTGAAAACCAATTGCACTCCTGTGATCCATAGGAGAAGCCCAACCAAATGAACTTTGGTTGGAATTCTCCTTAAAGTATATACATCTTTCTTCACAGTCTAGTCACCGCAGGTGTTAGGAGGGGTGAGGGAGCATTTCTGAGACTAGTTGGGCTTTGCATAGAATTCTACTTTAACCATTAAAATGTTTCAAAAGGCCAAACAGTGAGATGAACTTTTGTAGCAGGTGCTCAACTTTACTATCCGGCAGGAGCTTACTTTATCGCTTTCAGGGAGGTAGCGGAGTAAGAAAAGAACAGGGTCTACCGATACGTTCATCTCCGTCCAGGGGCGGACTGACAACCCATGGGGCCCCCGGGCAATAGAAGATCATGGGGCCCCCCCTGTGTCCCTGTCCACACTCAAGCAAAACAAAACATCACCTACCAGGGGCGGACTGACAACCCATGGGGCCCCCGGGTAATAGAAAATCATGGGGCCCCCGTGTTCCTGTCCACACTCAAGCCAAACAAAACATCACCTACTTATTGCACTGCGCCCCATTACATAGGTTCGCCCCTACAGATGTGGGAAAGGTGTCCTGAGTGCCCATGCTAGCGTGCCCCTGTCAGGCCAGGTACTGGAGCTCAGTGTTGGAACTTGGTCTGGCACTGGGCTCCAGGATCAGCACAGATTCCTTGGGACTGAGGTACCAGGAGCCTCTCATGGGGCCCCCCACTGGCCAAGGGCCCTCGTACCCTTATGGTCAGTCCGCCCCTGTCTCCGTCACGTATCTGCTTCTTTGAAGGAAAAATGATAGATCCACTGAAGCCAACATCCATGTCTGTTGGTCCAGCACTAACGCACCCATCAAGCATGGTTTAATTTGGGCATAGGTTTTTAACTCTGGTGATGGTGATTTTAGTACTGTGCCCAACTGCAAGTGTATGAAGCATGTCTAAGACCTCCAACTTTTGCATAATCCTTTAAGTAGAACAAAAAGGCAAAACTTTTTTTAATCTTGGATATAGTAGGGAAGGTTATAACCCCGATCAGGTTTTTTTTTTTTGGCCACCTGTGTCCCATTGGCGAGATTCACTTTCACTTCCTGTCCTATAGGCAAAACAGGAAGTGAGAGGAGTCTTGGAATTGGTGATTTGGCCTCCACAGAGCCCTGATCTGACCATCATGGAGTCTCTCTGGGATTACATGAAGAGATGGGAGAATTTGAGGCAGCCGACATCCACAGAAGATCTGTGCTTAGTTCTCCAAGATGTTTGGAACGACCTACCTGCCGAGTTCCTTCAAAAACTGTGTGCAAGTCTACCTCGAAGAATTGATGTTGTTTTGAAGGCAAAGAGCGGTCACAGCAAATATTGATTGGATTTTTCTTCTCTTCATTCACCTTCCATTTTGTTAATTGATAAAAATAAACTATTAACGTTTCTATTTCTGAAATCGTTCATTTGCAGCATTTTTTTTGCACCTTCCCAAAACTTTTGCACAATACTTTATATGGATAACATTTCTACATACCGAGATATATAGATAAAAACATGGTGGATTTTTAAGAAAAATAAACTTTATTGATACCAATGATAAAACATTGTAAATGTTATATAGCAAAATAACTACAGTTTAATAAAAACTTGGACTAGACATTTATAACAAATCAGCATAATAATCTGACATTGTAAAGCTGTGTGCACGACGCTTCCATAAGCTACATCTTGGAAGACTGATGCCAATGATCTCCTCCCTCGGTCTTTACTGCCCTCCTCCTTAGCTTCCCTGGAAATGATCTTTTCATAGAAATCTGCATTCTCTGCCTCCCTTTTCTCCAATTTCTTTCCTGCAATTATACACAATCTAGCAGAAAGAATTTAAAAAATGGCGAGCATTTTATAATAATGGCACTCAACTCTGCATGTCTGTTCCAATGGTTTTAATGAGAACCAAATTCATATTAAAGCGGAGTTCCACCCAGAAATTTTTGGCATCCACTCGTAATAATAAATAGATGCAACCTTTTGTTTCCTTACTTTCAAACCGCCTAGTAATTCCATGCATTTTTTACTCACAATTCCGTTTCTCTCACTGCCAGACTTTTCCATTTTAGGTGAGGGCATCTGAAGCCCATCCTGGGTCTCCTGGCATCTCTTACTGAAAGGTGGGTAACCATCATGCACTCCTCAATCTCGGTCCGCCTTAAATCGTGTCATTTCCTGTCTGGAAATAACACGATTATACAGTACAGGGAAGCCCACTGACTCCTGGGAAATGATGAGTCACATCTCCCAGGAGGCCAGGCAAAGCAGGAAGTGAGGAGAAGAGCCTAGGACCTAAAAGGGGCAGATTACAGAGACCACCTAACAAGTGACTTAGGGGGAGTATAACATTTTTTTTTCCTTCAAAAGTAAGTCTATATAGGCAAAGGACTTGAATGGTGTAAAAAAAAATTTCTGGGTGGAACTCCGCTTTAATGTTAATGAGCATTAGCCAAGGTCCCTGCCTACAATTCCAACTCCAGGCTCAGATTCACGGCTTTGTGTTTATTCCGTCGTTGATCTTTGTCTCCTCCCTTCCTTAATCACCAATATCTGCAGCCTTAGACCTAGAGCCTGACAATGGTGCCAAGAAATATAGCCAAATAAGACCTTTACTAAAGCTTAAAGAGGAGCTCCGGGGTCCTGCAGAAAAAACTAAATGTCAGCAGCTACAAATACTGTAGCTGCTGACTTTAAGAGCCGGTTCCCACTACAGCGATCCGACTTCAGGCACGACTTTGCAGGCGATTTGAATGCAACTTCAGCACGACTTTGTGCGACTTACAACGCGTCTGAAAGCGACCTCAATGGCAGGCGACTTTGCCTGTGGCCAATCAGAGAAGGGAGGGAGGCTGTTGCCAGGGTAATTTGCTTTTCTTTTTCCTGTAAAGTCGCTTCCATTTAGATGGGGGATCCGACTTGGAGGCGACTTCCATTGAATTCTATGGGCACAAGTCGGATAGAAGTCACCTTGAAGTAGTACAGGAACCTTTTCTGAAGTCGGAGCGACTTCAGTAGTGTACATTAAGACTGTTCTCATTCACTTCTATGGGATTTCACTTGTCAAGCGACTAGGGGTGACTTGAGGGTGACACAAGTCGCCTCCTAAGTCGCTGTAGTGTGAACCGGCTCTTAATATTTGGGCACTTACCTGTCCAGGAACCCAGCAGGGTCTCTTCACCCCAGCCAATTTTTTAATCAGCTATTGGGTGCTGCTGCTGCCGCCATCTCCACTAAGGGGAAGCATCAGTAAAGCCGTGTGGATTCATAGCCAGTTCCCTACTGCGCACGTGTGCTGCGCGAAGCGTACTGTGCTCTCTGATTGGGCCGGCTGTGGGGGAAGGAGGACGGGGACCACATATGGCAGCGGAGGGGGAGAGGAGGCAGGTAAGTGGAGCTTCCCCTTTTGGATCAAGCTCCACTTTAACACGAGTTACAATCTGACTGTACAATCAATGTTACAGTGGAAGTAAACTCTTTTCTTTATTTTTACCTAAAAGTAAGCTTATAATAAAGCTTACCTGTAGGTAAAATAAATATCTCTAAAAGGTGAACCATTTTGGAGATATTCTAGCAAGCAGCGGCTGGTGACATCACCAGTGCATGCGCTTTGAAGGAACGGCATAGCCGTGCGCTGCAGCCGAGACTCCCGCACGCATGCGTCTCTGCGGCTTGTCCAGTCAGATGGTCGGAGTCCCAGAACCCAGAAGGAAGACCAGATGAAAATGGAAGCCTCTGCAGTGGTGACAGCACGCCGCTGGAGACAATACAAATGGGGTGAACAGTACTGGAGACAGCTCATACAATCCACATCCCAGATATGTATATACGGAAAAAAGAAATTAAAGGACAAGACAGAGGCCACAACTCATGCCGCTGGAGGGCTTAGTTCTAAAGCAAGTCTTTCATAATGTGCTGGTATGCAGTGCATACTAGCACATTATGCCTTTACCTTGCAGGGTTTGTTTTTTTAAATGCCTTTACTACTCCTTTAAAGCTACCAGCAAGTGTGCAGTGCAAAGGCCAGCCTGATTGTATACAAATGGATTGGATAGTGTAGGTAGGTCCTCATATTACATAGAGATCTAAAGTGGATTTTACAGAGATTGTATGGTCAGACTGTAAGGTATATGGTGGGCCTAAGGCTCATTTAAAATTTAATAAAGTTTTATTTAGTGCAACATTAATTTTGTAAAAAAATAAAAAAGTTCTTTCATGACCCTCTAAATCCACACGCCCTCTATTATTTCCTGCCCCTTACAGGATGTCTGGGCAACAGAAGTCTATAGGGCAATTCTAAGTAGAAATGACAGGTCAACCCAAACTGAGACTTCATGGTGTAGGACTCCAAAATCCAATCTGAAACTTTATGGTGTAGGAGTTGGAAATCCAAACTGAAACTTCATAGTGTAGGACTCTGAAATCCAATCTGAAACTTCATGGTGTAGGACTCCGAAATCCAAACTGAAACTTCATGGTGTAGGACTCCGAAATCCAAACTGAAACTTTATGGTGTAGGACTCCGAAATCCAAACTGAAACTTCATGGTGTAGGACTCCGAAATCCAAACTGAAACTTCATGGTGTAGGACTCTGAAATCCAATCTGAAACTTCATGGTGTAGGAGTTGGAAATCCAAACTGAAACTTCATGGTGTAGGAGTTGGAAATCCAAACTGAAACTTCATGGTGTAGGACTCGGAGATCCAAACAAACTTCATGGTGTAGGATCCTGAAATCCAAACTGAAACCTCATAGTGTAGGACTCGGAGATCCAAACAAACTTCATGATGTAGGACTCGGAAATCCAAACTGAAACTTCATGGTGTAGGAGTTGGAAATCCAAACTGAAACTTCCTGGTGTAGGACTCGGAGATCCAAACAAACTTCATGGTGTAGGATCCTGAAATCCAAACTGAAACCTCATAGTGTAGGACTCGGAGATCCAAACAAACTTCATATTGTAGGACTCGGAAATCCAAACTGAAACTTCATGGTGTAGGACTCGGAAATCCAAACTCAAACTTCATGGTGTAGGAGTTCAAACTCCAATCAAATTGATTCAGCTTGTGTACCCAGGCGAGGAATGTACACCTATATATACAGTAAAAGTCTGAATCCCGTAAATGAAGATTTATCTTGATACAGGATATTAGCATTTTCAGAAGTTTGTTTGCAATGGTCCTGTATTTGTGTTATCACCCCTCTAATTAAAGTCATAATAACATGCTGGAAGCTACAAAGTTCACATTAACAGAAGTAGGAAGTGACCGGAAGGGAAAGTCAGAGGAGGTTTAAGTCCCAGACCGTAGAAACATCAACATGCGGGAGGACAACCCAATTGTTGTTCAAACATCAAATCCAAAGTGGCAATGTGCAAAATTTCACCGATTCCTCAATGACCTTGGTAAAATTATAGGAAAAAAAAAACAAATATTAAAAAGCATAAATACCTGCATGTTCTTCCTTTTATCAGTATCACAGATCATGCAGCTGAACCTCCAATAATGTGGTGCACCTCATTCAATGCAGAAAGTGAAAACATGGACGTTTCATTGAAAAGACAGGACAGACATTACAGAAAATAATGAATCTTCATCAACACAATATAAAAAACATAAGGAAGAGGATTCCTGCACATCTGTGGGCCATCATTTCTCACAAGCAGACCGTTCTATGGAAGTCCCCACGGTTTTGTTTCTTAGGAAGAATTTTAAAAATAAGGCAAAAGGAAAGGAAAACCTTTGAATTATGAATGATAATTCTGTTTGACACAAAAGATAATGGACTGAGAATGTGGACCTCAGTTTTTTTAAGTAACTACCAAACAATTTTATGACCATTCTCACCTCTGCAACTCTCCTTTGCGGTTTGCTTACATCCTGGCTGGCTGATCTCCAGTACAACGTCTGCACCGGCACAGCTTTCTGGTAGGGTGCTATAAGGCCATGGAAGAAAAAAAGAACAAAGGACTTTATTGGTTGTAACCCCAAAGAAAGTGAACACTCAAAAGATACAAAAAAAAAAAAAGTTTGTTAACATCAATTCAATTACAATCTTCATAAAAACATGTCCAGTGTAAAGTACATTCCCCACATAGGTAAAAGCACAC
>BLSH010029243.1:973446-991373 GCA_018402905.1 Glandirana rugosa
AGAGCCCCTTGGGGACTTTTAAAAAAATATAGATGTCGAGCGCCTTGTAACTACACTAGTCGCTCGACATCTATATTGTTAATAAGAATTTTTATCGTGATTTATCTTATTTATTATTTTAAATGGAGGAATTACACTTTTAACACGAAACGAAAAAACGTGTCTTAGACTACGAGGTAAGACCCTCTCCTGCCTCCCCTGTACGGTTCTCTCCTGGCCCCCCTGTACTGTGCTATACTCTCTTGCCCCCCTCTTTACTGTTCTCACCTGGATCCCCTGTACTCTGCCCTGCTGACCCCCTGTACACGGCTTATCCCAAGTTTGGCCCAGAATGGAGCATCAGATTCTGTGCAAAAAAGCAAAGCACAATTTTCACATTAAGGAGGTAAATTTTATTATTTATTCTATTTAGTGCTATTTTTAAGAATAATTGTTATATCTACAGCTCGCTGATCACATCAATGTTCCGCGAGCTGTAGATATAAAAAAATTTTCAGGGGTTCCCCGAGATCTCAAACTTTTGCTAGGGGTTCCTCGAAGTTAAAAGGTTGAGAAACACTGCACTAGGCATTTGCCCAGCTCTCCTGAACACCTTTCTCCTGGCACGAGAAAAGCAGTGTCAAGGCGTGTCGAGCGCTTGGGCATCATTTCATTCCACTGGCCAGAATAAGAATTTATTCCGGCCATTGAATTGAATTAACGTTCAAATGCTAAATACGGCTTACGTTAAAGCGCATTTACACACTTTAAGGAGCATCAATTGTTTTTCTGCCAAAACGCTGCTGCTCCTGAATGTGCTGGCAGTGGGTTTTTTCTGCCTCTAAATACCCCTTCCTCTAAATGTCTATGTGTGCATGGACACGTAGGCTAACATTGAGTGGCCTTTAGAAGCAGAAAGGCAAAAAAAAAAAAAAAAAAAAATCAAACGCTCTTAAAAGTAGCGTTTTTAACGCCCAGTGTGCACGAGGCCTAAAAAGTGGCTGGAATGTAAGCAGGAGGTGCAGGTATAATTGTGAAGCAAGCATGCACCTAGGTAAGGGGGCCTAGGAAGCCACCATAAAGTGGCAGGCCACATCCTGACCCCTATGAAAGTTGTATCTTTTTTTCACACAAAGAGCTTTCTTTTTGTGGTATTTAATCACTGCTGGGTTTTCTTTTGCTAAAAAAAAAACAAAAAAGAGAAGATTTTGAAAAAAAAAAAAGTTTTATAGTTTGTTATAAAATTTTGCAAAGAGGTCATTTTTCTCCTTCATTATTGTGTGCTGATGAGGCTGCACTGATGGGCACCGATAGGCTGCACTGGTGGGCATTGATAAGGCGGCACTGAGGGGTGGCACTGATAGGTGACATTCATGAGACACTGAATGGCAGCACTGATGGGCATTGAAAGGTGGCCCTGGTGGGCACTGATAGGTGGCACTGATTGGCAGCACTGATATGCACTGGCAGGTGGCACTAGTGGGCACAGATGCAGACGGCTCTTCGCGTTTGGGACCGATGTCCCTCTGACAGAAGCCAGCGATCGTCTTTTTTTTTTTTTTTTCTGACAGCATGAGGGAAAAAAAAAAAGCAGATTACTGATCTTCGGTTTACATCACCTGGTAAGGGGCTGGGAGCCGGTGATCAGAGTGTGCTGCGTCGGCCCCGCAGGGGGTGCCCAGACAGTGCATGCTCGGGGAGGAGGTACATGGACGCCCTCCCGGCAATTGAGGCCCGCACTGAAGCTATATTTCAGCTATAGCACGGGCGGGAGGTGGTTAATAAGAAGCTGGACTCTTCAAATGACTCCTGAGATGTGTAAGGATCACCAGGTTGTCCTTGCCATCTAGGCAACGTGTGATGTGGAGAAGTTTTGCTGTTTTATTTTTTCCATAAATAACCACTTAAGGACCCAACCTTTTTCTGACACTTGTTGTTTACAAGTAAAAAACACATTCAGTGTTGATGGGGGAATCGAGTGATTTTCTTGAAAGAAAATGGCCTAATTTATGGCCAGCCTTAGATGAAGAGGTGCTTAAAACTAAGAGACAGAGACTCCTCATGTAGCTGTCTGGTGTGAAACGAAGTCTAGTGCAGGCAGGGATGCCGGCCTGGCATCCAAAGTTACATTCATTGCCCTACCACTTGTTTAACACGCGCTGTCCTTCCAGACATTATTACCATAGATGGGACCAGTGTTCTTCTACTTACCTCTATACCGAAAGCATCTGCCTTTTCCTTTTTCTTCCTTCACATACTGAAAGAAAGAAAACATCAGGGGTACCAATGAATGGAATGACCAGAGCCAGGGATGCCCAGCATCATTCAACATGGAAGACTGAGTGAGGAAAAAGAAAGCTCCAGCTCCTGTTCTCCACCTGTAGAGAACTCTCCAGACGCGTTTCGCCCTTCTCTGGGCTTAATCATAGAAGCCTCTATGAGTAAGCCCTGAAAAGGGGCAAAACGCGTCTTAGGAGTTCTCTACAGGTGCAGAACAGGAACAGATGCCACATGGAGTCGGTGTCTGTGTGCAGACGGCCACTATTTTGTTGAAGTCTACTGGAGCCTGATAAGCCAATTCTGTCTGTCTTTCACCAGTCTTTCTACATGCTGATCTGACTGATGCAGGTTTGGGGGCATTCGAGCGATAGTATCTTCATTGTTTTGGGCTATATATGGAAGACTGACATACTTGGAAGTGCAGGACGTCATGGATCCAACAAGGGGACAACCTAGGGTTGCCACCTCATCCCTTTAAAACTGAACACACATTAATTACACAGGTTGTTCCGTGGCTGATTAAGGTGGTAATTAAACTCGGTGCCTCATCTGCATTAAATTAGCCTCAGAACAACCTGTGTAATTCATGTGTGTTCGAGTTTAAAGGGATGAGGTAGCAACCCTAGGACAACCTGAGGGGGTGCCACCACAGTGTCCTGCACCCCTGGTTGAATGATACAGAGAGCAGGGCTGATGTCATCATGTCAACAGATATATATCTTATTTTACTGCATGGTGCAGGTCAGTAATAAGACCGGAGTCTATAACTCTCATACAACGGTGACTTATCTGACCCTTATTGGCACCATATCCACTGAAGTATGCTACAAGCAAGGCTATACCTGACGGTATTATGTTTATGAGATCTAAATTATGGGGGTTTGAGCTCTTCCCTGCTCTCTTACCACATTTCCAGACCATGTGCAAACTCTTCTGATGGTGGAGGGCTTGGGTCAGTTTTAATTGGTATCTGATTACCTGAGTCTGTTTAAGCACAGAAAAAAATCTTAAGCCCCGATGAAGGGTTTAGTGTGTGCCCCTGAGATGCATTGGATTTATTCTTTTATGTATCATTTTACCATTAAATCATTTTTATCATTTCTTTTGGATGATTGATTGATCCACTTCTTGGAATATACACTATTACCAAAAGTATTGGGACGCCTGCCTTTACACGCACATGAACTTTAATGGCATCCCAATCTTAGTCCGTAGGGTTGAATATTGAGTTGGCCCACCCTTTGCAGCTATAACAGCTTCAACTCTTCTGGGAAGGCTGTCCACAAGGTTTAGGAGTGTCTATGGGAATGTTTGACCATTCTTCCAGAAGTGCATTTGTGAGGTCAGGCACTGATGTTGGATGAGAAGGCCTGGCTCCCAGTCTCCACTGTAATTCATCTCAAAGACTCTCTATCGGGTTGAAGCCAGTTTTTCCTCCACCCCAAACTCACTCAGCCATGTCTTCCCAGAAGAGTTGCAGCTGTTATAGCAGCAAAGGGTGGGCCAACTCAATATTGAACCCTAGGGACTAAGACGCCACTAAAGTTCATGTTCGTGTAAAGGTAGGTGTCCCAATACTTTTGGTAATATAGTATATATATATAGTGGGAGATTAGCTTGTGGGGATCATCTTTTCTGAGGAAAATAGTCAATGTATAGGCAACTTTCTTTCAAATCTGGCGGCTTGCCAGGTTTATTGGTAAAGGGCTGGAAAGTTAAAAACAAACAAAACAGAGAATAAGTCTTTGCCGTCCGGCGCTAAACTAAACAGTATCATTTCCTCACTATACAGTGTGGGGCTGGCCCGACACCCACAAAACAAGCCAAAAATGCAAACCTTGTCTTTTAAAGTCCAAACAGACATAGATCCCTCTCTGAGTTCCAGGTCAGAGCTCAAGTGAGATCTCTTCCTGATTATTTAAGCCATCTGCTGGTGGACTCGAGTGGTCCGGGACGGACTTAGTTTAATCCAGTCCAAACTAATGCATACGAGGCGACAGGTAGCATCTGTCTACCACTATATACCGTATATACCGTATTTCTCGCACCATAAAGACACACTTTTTTCCCCCCAAAAAATGGGGGAAAGTGTCCCTGCGTCTTATGGTGCGAATGCTGCAAAACACACCCCCCCCCCCCGTCACTGCCGGGAGCCCGCATTACACTGAGCACTCGCATTACACCATAGAGCGCCGCTGTGTTGCCTCTCACACAGTGAGAAGACAGAGCAGCCCCAGCGGCCAAATGAAGTACTGCTGCGGTGGCTGCTCTGTCTTCTATCTGAATGGGGTCTGGCTGCAGAGTGGAGCTCCACCAGGTGCATGTATGATGACATCATCACAGCGCGGCGGTGCCAGGAGATTTGAATCTCCCTCTCAGCTCTGTGTCAGGCTGCATTTCAAAAACACAGGTATGGCTGCATTTGATTGGCACTGGTATATGGCTGTATTTTATGGACTCTGGTATATGGCTGCACTGGTAAATATTTTAGCACACCATTTGGTTCAGAATATTTATTGTTTTTCTCCTCGAAAACCTAGGTGCATCTTATGGTCAGGTGCTTCTTATGGTGCGAAAAATATGTTATATACAGTATCTCAAAAAAGTGAGTACACCCCTCACATTTTTGTAAATATTTTATTCTATCTTTTCATGGGACAACACTGAAGAAATGACACTTTGCTACAATGTAAAGTAGTGAGTGTACAGCTGGTATAACAGTGTAAATTTGCTGCCCCCTCAAAATAACTCAACACAGCCATTAATGTCTAAACCGCTGGCAACAAAAGTGAGTACACCCCTAAGTGAAAATGTCCAAATTGGGCCCAAAGTGCCAATATTTTGTGTGGCCACCATTATTTTCCAGCACTGCCTTAATCCTCTTGGGCATGGAGTTCACCAGAGCTTCACAGGTTGCCACTGGAGTCCTCTTCCCCTCCTCCATGATGACATCACAGAGCTGGTGGATGTTAGAGACCTTGCGCTCCTCCACCTTCCGTTTGAGGATGCCCCACAGATGCTCAATAGGGTTTAGGTCTGGAGACGCTTGGCCAGTCCATCACCTTTACCCTCAGCTTCTTTAGCAAGGCAGTGGTCATCTTGGAGGTGTGTTTGGGGTCATTCTGCTGGAATACTGCCCTGTGGCCCAGTCTCCGAAGGGAGGGGATCATGCTCTGCTTCAGAATGTCACAGTACATGTTGGTATTCATTGTTCCCTCAATGAACTGTAGCTCCCCAGTGCGGGTAGCACTCATGCAGCCCCAGACCATGGCGCTCCCACCACCATGCCTGACTGTAGGCAAGACACACTTGTCTTTGTACTCCTCACCTAGTTTGCCGCCACACACCTCTGATACCATCTGAACCAATTAGGTTTATCTTGATCTCATCAGACCACAGGGCACGTTCCAGTAATCCATGTCCTTAGTCTGTTTGTCTTCAGCAAACTGTTTGCAGGCTTTCTTGTGCATCAGCTTTAGAAAAGGCTTCCTTCTGGGATGACAGCCATGCAGACCAATTTGATGCAGTGTGCGGCGTGTGGTCTGAGCACTGACAG
The DNA here is from genome assembly GCA_018402905.1 of Glandirana rugosa. Taxonomy (NCBI): domain Eukaryota; kingdom Metazoa; phylum Chordata; class Amphibia; order Anura; family Ranidae; genus Glandirana; species Glandirana rugosa. The sequence continues at coordinate 979,262 of BLSH010029243.1, forward strand.
GCTGACCTCCCACCCCTTCAACCTCTGCAGCAATGCCGGCAGCACTCATACGTCTATTTCCCAAAGACAACCTCTAGATATGATGCTGAGCACGTGCACTCAACTTTTTTGGTCGCCATGGCGAGGCATGTTCCGAGTTGAAACCGTCCTGTTAAGCTGCTGTATGGTCTTGGCCACCGTGCTGCAGCTCAGTTTCAGGGTATTGGCAAACTTTTTATAGCCTAGGCCATCTTTATGTAGAGCAACAATTCTTTTTTTCAGATCCTCAGAGAGTTCCATGTTGAACTTCCAGTGACCAGTATGAGAGAGTGAGAGCGATAACACCAAATTTAACACGCCTGAGACCTTATAAGACTAATGAGTCATATGACACCGGGGAGGGAAAATGACTAATTGGGCCCAATGTGGACATTTTCACTTTCACTTAGGGGTGTACTCACTTTTGTTGCCAGCACTTTAGACTTTAATGGCTGTGTGTTGAGTTATTTTGAGGGGACAGCAAATTTACACTGTTATACAAGCTGTACACTCACTACTTTACATTGTAGCAAAGTGTCATTTCTTCAGTGTTGTCCCATGAAAAGATAGAATAAAATATTTACAAAAAATGTGAGGGGTGTACTCACTTTTGTGAGATACTGTATATATTCACCATGCAAAGGCAGCTCTGTGCTTTACTAGGGTTGTCAACTGTTGGGAGAAGAGGTGACAAGGACCTTATGCATGATGTGACTGGACTCGGGGCTTTAGAAAAAAAATAGTAGTTGGCACCCAGAGGTAAAACTGGATGGATGAGGAGCTGAGCCCGGAATAGGACTAGCGGTATTTAAGCCACTCTAACACAATCATCACTGCCTCCTATTGCAGTGTCCCTCTTTGTGTAGGATTTATAAAAAATAAATGCAGCAAATATCTCATTTAACAGCCAAGATTGATCGGCTGGCTTTCTCCTTCCTCCTCTGACAGATGCAGCGGGAGGGGACGGGATTCCTCTGCTGATGTCAGTCAGGAGGGGAGGATGAGAGGAGGAGAAAGCTGGCCGGTCATGTGATCGCAATCTCGGCTGTGGAAGGAGGTATTTGCAGCATTTACATTTATACATCATACACAGAGGGGGACACTGCAATAGGAGGCAGTGCTGATGGCGTATACAGGTTAGCGTTATGCAAGTAGTAGGAGGGGGAAGGGGCAGCACTGTCACAAGCAGACATGCAGAGAGGAGGGGGAGCACACAGGAGCAGAGAGGAGAGTAGATAGCAGGCTGCGGATGACGGAGTCACGTACGGATGACTCCGGTGTCAGTGCTCAATTCCCCTATCTATCGTAGTCGAAGTACAGGGGAGGGGTATAGCCAGGCAGGATCAGGAAGTTTTTTTTAGGTGTTACAGAGAGCCAAATGACACACCACTAGCACTGTGTCATTACATGCTTTAAAGGAGCAGGATCCATTTTTGTTTTGGGTTCACATACGCTTTTAAGGTCCAAATGCAAAAGGTCAGTCGGTAGTATCAGTGGTGGCAATAATAAGAAAATGAGGTGAAATTTCCCCCAATGGAAAAAAGAGACCAACATAAAACATACTGACAGACGTTTTAACTCCTTCTAAACAAAATGAAGACACAAACTTAAAGGGGTTGTAAAAGTCTCCTGGTTTTTCACCTTAAAGTGGTTGTCAACCCGTGACCTCCAGGTAAGTCTATAATAAGACCTACATGGTTCAGGAGATATACAGAGTACTAGATGTGCCCACATCGTCGGGCGCATGCGCAGTGAAGAAACTGCCTCCGTACCGTTCCTTCACTGTGATAGTGCCGTGACTGGCGGCTCCCGCGTTCATGCGTGGGAGTGAGGTCACGTGACTCCGGCCAGTCACAGAGCCGGAGATCGCGGCCCCGGAAGGAAGAGGGGCAGAAGATGGACGAGGCCTGCACAGGGGACATCGCAGACTTCCAATGCAGGTAAGTGGCACATAATGGGCTACTATGCAATGCATAGTAGCCCATTATGCTTTTACATTGCAGTATAACATAGAGAATGTAAAACCCATCAGGGTTTACTTCCTCTTTAATGCATTCTATATATTAAGGTAAAAAAACTTTTTAGTGCAGCAGCCCCCCCCCCCCAGAGCCCCCCTTAACTTACCTGAGCCAAACTGATCCCGCGCCGGCTCCGGTCCTCACTGCTCATTGGATGGATTGCTAGCTAGGGAGCCACTGGTCCAAATGCAAAAGGTCAGGCTGTAGTATCAGTGGTGGCAATAATAAAATGAGGTGAAATTTCCCCCAATGGAAAAAAGAGACCAACATAAAAAATACTGACAGACGTTTTAACAACTCCTAAACAAAATGAAGACACAAACTTAAAGGGGTTGTAAAAGTCTCCTGGTTTTTCACCTTAAAGTGGTTGTCAACCCGTGACCTCCAGGTAAGTCTATAATAAGGCTTACCTGTAGGTTCCCTGCATATCTTCTCAACCTGCATGATTCAGGAGATATACAGAGTACTAGATGTGCCCACATCATCGGGCGCATGCGCAGTGAAGAAACGGCCTCCGTGTCGTTCCTTCACTGTGATCGTGCCGTGACTTGCGGCTGCAGCGTGCATGCGTGGGAGTGAGGTCACGCGACTCCGGCCAGTCACAGAGCCGGAGATCGCGGCCCCGGAAGGAAGAGGGGCAGAAGATGGACGAGGCCTGCACAGGGGACATCGCAGACTTCCAATGCAGGTAAGTGGCACATAATGGGCTACTATGCAATGCATAGTAGCCCATTATGCTTTTACATTGCAGTATAACATAGAGAATGTAAAACCCATCAGGGTTTACTTCCTCTTTAATGCATTCTATATATTAAGGTAAAAAAACTTTTTAGTGCAGCAGCCCCCCCCCCCCAGAGCCCCCCTTAACTTACCTGAGCCAAACTGATCCCGCGCCGGCTCCGGTCCTCACTGCTCATTGGATGGATTGCTAGCTAGGGAGCCACTGGTCCAAATGCAAAAGGTCAGGCTGTAGTATCAGTGGTGGCAATAATAAAATGAGGTGAAATTTCCCCCAATGGAAAAAAGAGACCAACATAAAAAATACTGACAGACGTTTTAACAACTCCTAAACAAAATGAAGACACAAACTTAAAGGGGTTGTAAAAGTCTCCTGGTTTTTCACCTTAAAGTGGTTGTCAACCCGTGACCTCCAGGTAAGTCTATAATAAGGCTTACCTGTAGGTTCCCTGCATATCTTCTCAACCTGCATGATTCAGGAGATATACAGAGTACTAGATGTGCCCACATCATCGGGCGCATGCGCAGTGAAGAAACGGCCTCCGTGTCGTTCCTTCACTGTGATCGTGCCGTGACTTGCGGCTGCAGCGTGCATGCGTGGGAGTGAGGTCACGCGACTCCGGCCAGTCACAGAGCCGGAGATCGCGGCCCCGGAAGGAAGAGGGGCAGAAGATGGACGAGGCCTGCACAGGGGACATCGCAGACTTCCAATGCAGGTAAGTGGCACATAATGGGCTACTATGCGATGCATAGTAGCCCATTATGCTTTTACATTGCAGTATAACATAGAGAATGTAAAACCCATCAGGGTTTACTTCTTCTTTAATGCATTCTATATATTAAGGTAAAAAAAACTTTTTAGTGCAGCAGCCCCCCCTTAACATACCTGAACCCAAACCGATCCCGCGCCGGCTCCGGTCCTCACTGCTCATTGGATGGATTGATAGCTAGGGAGCCATTGTCTCCCGCTGCTGTCAATCAAGTCCAGTGACACGGGAGCCAGGGGGCTCCCGCTGTATGTGTGAATACACGCAACAGCAGGACTCGGGAGCTCGCCCACACGGGTGACCACCAGGGAAGGCGCTTCTCTGACGGGTCACTCGATGCAGAGGAGGAGCTAAGATTGCAGCTGAGGGACCCCAGAAGAGGAGGATTGGGGCCACTCTGTACAAAACCACTGCACAGAGGAGGCAAGTATGACCTGTTTGTTATTTAAAAAAAACACACAAAAAAACGGGCCTTTAGGCCTCATACACACACGGGCGTATCTTTAAAAATAAACAAAACGTCGGGCCCGACATCAAGGAAAAAAAAAAATCTGCGTTTTTCGGCGTTATGCATCGGCGTTAGTCAGCGTAAGTGAGCGTCGGCGTCAATAGACGTTTTTATAAAAAGAAAATCATCCCTCTGCTATTTTTCAACCTAAAAACGTTGGCGTCAAAAAACGCCAGAAAACGCCGGTACAATATTTGTTGGCCTTTTGCGGCGTCGTCGTCGAAAAAATGCCAAAACGTTACAGCCTCAGAACGCGATGGCCGTGGGTTCTACTTTCAGCTCACTAACGCCGACGCCATCTACAGCTCAAAAACGCCGACGTTTTTATGGGGCCATTGACTAACATGGAGAGCTGCAAAAAATGCCAGAAAACGCCGGCGTCAAAAAAAGTCTGTGTGTATGAGGCCTTAGTATCACTAAATAATGTTCCGCATACTTACACAATATAGTGCTACATGCAGGTGCTCACAGTTAATGCTATGCACAAGGCTTCACATTACACGGACAATGTAAATATCAGATAATCAATTAGTGGACACGGAAAAATGCTATAATAGAACACGCACAATGGAGCTCTCTCAGCAGGATGTCATGTGAGGCCAGTGATTGGAGGAACGTGCTGGTGGAAAGCTTTCAATTTGCTGGGTCACATTGGTGATAGAGGACATATACAGTATATGTCTCCTTCAGTGTAAAGATATTACTATGGACTCTATGTACAACAGTGCCCCCCCCCCCCCCCAATAGCTCATACCTAAGGTCTAATAAGGTATAAATGTGGTCGAGTGCTTTAATTTACGGATCTCCGATATTAACCACTTCCTCCGGAAGATTTACCTCCCTTCATGACCATTTTGTGAAATACGGCACTGCGTTACTTTAACTGACAATTGCGCAGTCATGCAACACTGTATCCAAACAAAATTTAGCTTATTTTAACAAAAACAACCAAAAGGCGTATATTGATTTGTTTAAGCAAATGTTATAGCGTCTATCTACAAACTATGGGATATATTTATGGAATTTTTATTTATTTATTTTTTTTACACTAGTAATGGCAGCGATTAGCGACTTATAGTGGGACTGTGATATTGCGGCGGGCAACTTGACACTTTTATGAACCAGTGACACTAATACAATGATCAGTGCTAAAAATATGCACTGTCACTGTACTAATGACACTGGCTGGGAAGGGTTTAAACATCAGGGGTGATCAAAGGATTAACTGTGTGCCTAGCCAGTGTTTTTGTGATGTGTGTGTGCTGCTTTTACTAGGGGAAGAGATGGATTTTATTTCCTGTTTTGCAGAGACACAAAATCCATTCCTTCCCCATCAGAACAGAGATCTGCCTTGTTTAAATAGGCAGAGCTCCATTAGGTGTCTCTGCCCGACAATTGGTGGGTGCTGGAATACTGCCTGTGCCTGGTACCTGCAGATCGGCTTCTGCTGTCACAGCACACAGCATAAGCGGCCAGCTGGCGGTGTGGGCGCCCCCTGTAGGCGGAGGTGCAGAATCAGGTATTCGTAACGGATTCTGCACAGGAGTGACACCCTGTAGTAGTAAATCTGCTATGCAGTGGTCCAGAAGTGGTTAAAGGGACTTCATTACCAAAATAAATACTGAAAAAATTTCAGTTTTGCTTCCTGAGCCACTGAACCCCCTCTATTGAAAAGAAATAGTCCTCCAAAGTCTGTTGAAAAACCGACACGTCCAGGAGATTCCATCTCTCATTCCCCCACTGCTGCGCAATGTGGTTCCTCTCTTCAACCCTCTCCTTACTACTGTATTCTGTAGCTCTCATCCCCTGATCCCCCTTCCCTGTGACAGCGGGCAGAGGTTCCTCTCCCTGTACTCCCTGTCACTTTTCAAACTTGGTGCAGCTGCTTCACCCCCACAGCACTGTCATTCATTCACATGCATCTGTGAATAAGAAAACTACAAGCCCTGCCTGCCACAGAGGCAGACAGCTTGCAGTTTTCAATGAACTGCGAAGGAGTTGATGAGCGCCCACATAGTTCATTCACAAGCCCTGCAGCTTTCCAAACTGACAGCCCCTGCAGGGGTACAGGCAGAAAGCAGGCATTACCCGCGTTATCCTCTGATCACGGGTACAATGCTTTGCAGGCTCCTGTGGGAAAAAATAAAATGTGCATTTGTTATAAATTCACAAAAGCTAAACGTAGCCTTTAAATATGCCCAGCAGTATCATTCTGTTCATCCCCTCTTAAGAGGATGACTTGTGCATGCAGAAAAATAAATACTCATTTTCTTCACTTACTCAGGACTTTCGTTTTCTGCATTTCTGCTCTCAGGTCCAGGGTTAGATGCTCAGTGCCAGAAACAATTGCCAGTTCACTGTTGCCCTCTAGAGCCTAGAAAAGGGAGAATATGTTACAGGCATTCCTTATAGCAGCCTTTCTCAGCCTTTTTAATACAGAGAAACCCTTGAAATAACTTTCTGGTTTCAGGAAACCCCTGCTAATGATTACATCTACTGTGCAACTTGTGATACATTAGTGTGATGGTCAGAGGGAAGAATGCTCCTAGCACTTGTGATTATTGGGAAGAATTGCCCATTTACAGATTGCTAAAAAGATCAATGGTGTCAGTGGGAACTTATCTGAGAGGTAGAAATTGCTCAAGGAACCCCTAGAGATCTCTGGAGGAACCCTGCTTTAAAAGAAGATCATCGGTGTAATGCCACAGCTCAGGAAACCCCTAGCAACCTCTGGAGAAACCCTAGTTGAGAAACCCTGCTCTAAAAGATCATTGGTGTAATGCCACAGCTCAAGGAACCCCTACCAACCTCTGGAGAAACCCTAGTTGAGAAACCCTGCTGTAAAAGATCAATCTGTGTAATGCCACAGCTCAGGGAACCCAGAGGAACCCTAGTTGAGAAACCATGATTTAAAAGATCATCAGTGTAATGCCACAGCTCAGGAAACCCCTAGCAACCTCTGGAAAAACCCTAGTTGAGAAACCCTGCTGTAAACGATCAATCGGTGTAATGCCACAGCTCAGGGAACCCAGAGGAACCCTGGTTGAAAAACCCTGCTCTAAAAGATCATTGGTGTAATGCCACAGCTCAAGGAACCCCTACCAACCTCTGGAGAAACCCTAGTTGACAAAACCTTGCTGTAAAAGATCAATCAGTGTAATGCCACAGCTCAGGGAACCCAGAGGAACCCTAGTTGAGATACCCTGCTGTAAAAGATCATTGGTGTAATGCCACAGCTCAAGGAACCCCTACCGACCTCAGGAGAAACCCTAGTTGAGAAGCCCTGCTGTAAAAGATCAATCGGTGTAATGCCACAGCTCAGGGAACCCAGAGGAACCCTGGTTGAAAAACCCTGCTCTAAAAGATCATTGGTGTAATGCCACAGCTCAAGGAACCCCTACCAACCTCTGGAGAAACCCTAGTTGAGAAACCCTGCTGTAAAAGATCAATCTGTGTAATGCCACAGCTCAGGGAATCCAGAGAAGCCCTAGTTGAGAAACCCTGATTTAAAAGATCATCAACGTAATGCCACAGCTCAGGAAACCCCTAGCAACCTCTGGAAAAACCCTAGTTGAGAAACCCTGCTGTAAACGATCAATTGGTGTAATGCCACAGCTCAGGGAACCCAGAGCAACCCTAGTTGAGAAACCCTGCTGTAAAAGATCATTGGTGTAATGCCACAGCTCAAGGAACCCCTACCGACCTCAGGAGAAACCCTAGTTGAGAAGCCCTGCTGTAAAAGATCAATCGGTGTAATGCCACAGCTCAGGGAACCCAGAGGAACCCTGGTTGAGAAACCCTGCTCTAAAAGATCATTGATGTAATGCCACAGCTCAAGGAACCCTAGTTGAGAAACCCTGCCTTATACACTAAATGTGCAAAAAGTTATTGTAACCACCCAACCATCACACTTGAATGAGCTTGTGGGACATTCCATAGTCATTGTTATAAAGTTGCCCCCCTTTGTGTCTGTAGCCTGCACTCTTCTGCAAAGGCTTTGCACAAGATTTTGGAGTGTGCCTGTGGTAATTTGTCCCCATTCAGCCAAAGGAATATTCCTGCGGCCAGGTTCTGATTTTGGAAAAGAAGAAACAGAATTCCGTTATAGACAATCTGTCACTATGCCCATGTTGTCCACAGGCCCAACCCCTGATGATACTCTCCTTTGCCCCCATTCAGTATCAATATGTGGCATGAGCCCGATTTTTAAACACCCAAATAAGGAGCTGATGTAATATAAAGATCAACTGGCAGTAGGTAGTTGAGGTCATATATAAAAAGGTATAGTGGACTATGCAGAATGATCACATCCACCCATAGATAATAATAAAGAAGAATTGGTAAATTAAAGATAAAGGACAAAAATGTAGAAAAAGACATGGGAATTTTCAGGTGCTGAAACCTCAGAAATCAACACCATATGTTTATATGTTATAAAATCATATATTTATTAAAGCTTACAGTATGTATAATAATTAGTCTCAAGACCAAAATGTGCACCACAGCTGCAAAGGAGTGATTGTGCCATCATAATACAGAGCAACCTGAACAATATAAAAAGAGACCAGCAGTTACAGAATAGTGTGATAAATATGTTACATAAAGAGTATGAATCAAATAAAATGGAAAAATGGGGAAAGGGCTTAGTCTCAACGCGTTTCGAAGATTGGGCTTCTTCAGGAGATATTAAGGTGAAGGATCACATATAAGTACAGTTAGGTGGCCCTGCACAAACAAAACCTAAAAGCCAAGGGAGGAGTGGAAACCCGGGCAAAAGCTACCCTAAAGAGGCTGGGTGGGCAAGAAGGCGTTCAAACCAAACTACTATCACCGACTAGGCACCCGCTGAGAGGAAGGTCCCATGTATATGTTCAAATATCAGACCATAAGGCTCTCCTTTCTGAACAGCTGTAAACATGCATCTCCCTCTAAAGCCTAGTGCACACCATCAGGTTTTTTCTATTCAAATCAGCGGGGTGAACAAAAAAAAAAAAAAAAACCGACAGCTCCGACCGGAGCTGCTGTACTAACGATCCGACATTGGGTTCTGACAGGAGAACCGCCCTCCCCCTCACCAGAACACCTCAGTCAGCATTCTCAGCCATTGGTTGTGAGCGCTGATCGGGAGCCGGGCGGCTGCTGGTTTTCCAGCATGCTCATCCGACAGATGCTCAAGTTCAGTAAAATTTGATGGTGACCGTTTGGTGTTGAGGCCAAATAGTTCAATTTTAGTCTCATCTGACCAAAACACCTTTTTCCATGTGGCCTCAGAATCTGCAAGGTGCGTTTAAGGTGGTCATCCACATGTTTGCGGTGTCCCCCACATGGCTTCTTGCAAACTGGACTTCTTATGGCTTTATTTCACCAATGGCTTTCTTCTTGCCACTCTTCCATAAAGGGCAGATTTGTGGAGAGCATGACTAATAGTTGTCCTGTGGACAGATTCTCCCCCCTGAGCTGTGGATCTCTGCAGCTCCTCCAGAATTACCATTGGGCCTCTTGGCTGCTTCTCTGATGAATGCTCTCCTTGCCCGGCCGGTCAGTTTAGGTGGACGGCCATGTCTTGGTAGGTTTGCAGTTGTGCCATACTCTTTCCATGTTCGGATGATGGATTGAACAGAGCTCTGTGAGATGTTCAAAGCTTGGGATATTATTTTTATAACCTAACCCTGCTTTAAACTTCTCCACAGCTTTATCCCTGACCTGTCTGGTGTGTTCCTTGGCTTTCATGATGCTGTTTGTTCACTAAGGTTCTCTAACAAACCTCTGAGGGCTTCACAGAACAGCTGTATTTATACTGACATTGAATTACACACAGGTAGACTCTATTTACTGATTTGGTGACCTCTGAAGGCAATTGGTCCCACTAGATTTTAGTTAGGGGTATCAGAGTAATAAGGGGGCTGAATATAAATGCCCCCCCCCTCACTTTTCACATATTTGTAAAAAATGTTGAAATCCATTTATCATTTTCCTTCCACTTCACAATTATGAGCCACTTTGTGTCGGTCCATCACATAAAATCCCAATAAAATACATTTACGTTTTTGGTTGTAACATTACAAAATGAGGACAATTTTAAGGGGTATGAATACTTTTTCAAGCCACTATAAACCCCATTGAACATCTGTGAAATGACTTGAAGACTGCAGTCCACAGACATAAGTGAACTTGATCAGTTCTGGGCAAATATCGCAAAGTCTAGGTGAGTAGCGTTAGTAGAGACAAATCCCAACACACTAAAGGCTGGAATTAAAGCAAAATGTTGGTTCAACAAAATACTGACAAGGGGGTGGGGGGGGGGATCCTTTTTCCAACTCAGTGATTCGTTTTTTTTTTTTTTTTTCTGTTGGTGTTATATTTTTCACGTGGAAGTTGGATAAAAAAATAATACAGCTGGATACAACAAAACAAAACCTGCATCTGACTTCATTTCGGACTGCAAAGCAACAAAATGTGTTTATTTTAAAGAGGTGGGTGATTCTTTTCTATACCCACTGTATATATTCTCCTGTGATTTTTTACTCTCTATGAATACATTTTTATTGTAATATAGTTCTGTATTTATGGCACCTTAAAAATCCATATAATAGGTTCCTTAATGGAGTATTTCTGAGTGGGATGTGGTGCATGGATAGATCCAAACCATTATCATTTGGCATTAGGAATGACATAGGAGCAGAAATCCTTATTAATAGATGCTAATAACACAAAGTGACACAAGGCTCTTCTGATTTGTCGGGCACCGGGTGAAATAATATGTGATTGATATCCACGTAATTATTTATGTCACATTGTACACAATTATGGGACATCACCGTCTTTGAAAGGGAATCTATAGGAGCGATGTCCTTTGACCCCACTGGTGGGGGTGGCGCAATGTTATAGCGATCGCTGTGAATTGTCAATACAACCTTCCTCTTAATGTTGAGAATGGTCACAGAAATGCTGCTGACACACAAATTACGTGCCAAAATAAATGCATCAAAATGCAGCAGAGATCGGTCTTATTTAAACATCTTGAGGCTGACCTTTGAACTTGTCTGCAATCATTTCCTGACATGTCACGATATGCAGCAACAGTAAATAGTGCACCTTTTAGCATTAAAAAGCAAACTTTGAGCTCCAGTCGGAGACTTTGCCTAGCCTAAGGTGAGGTCATGAGTCTGCTGCAGGCAAGAGAAAGCATTTCTTCAGTCTCCTCTCCTCTGTGGGCAGACTGCAACATTCACAGAAGTTGCAGCAGGAGCGGATCTGTGTGTCCTGATGTGAAGGAGAGCCTCCTGAAGTGAAAGGGAGTCTCCTGACGTGAAGAGGAGCCTTAACCCTTGAAAGGGAGCCTCCTGACATGAAGGGGAGATGGTTGATGTGAAAGGGGGGCTCCTGATGAGAAAGGGAGCCTCTTGACATGAAGGGGAGATGGTTGATGTGAAAGGAGGGCTCCTAATGTGAAAGGGAGCCTCTTGACATGAAGGGGAGACTCCTGAAGTGAAGGGGGCCTCCTGACATGAAGAGGAGCCTTCACTCTTGAAGGGGAGACTCCTGATGTGAAAGGTAACCTTCCTTACATGAAGGGGGGATGCTTGATGTGAAGGGGAGCCTTCTAACTTGAAGGGGAAACTCCTGATGTAAAGGGGGCTCCTGATTGGAAAGGAGCCTCCTGACATGAAGGGGAGATGCTTGATGTGAAGGGGGACTCCTGATGTGAAGGGGATCCTTTTAACTTGAAGGGGAAACTCCGGATGTAAAGGGGGCTCCTGATGGGAAAGGAGCCTCCTGACATGAAGGGGAGATGCTTGATGTGAAGGGGGACTCCTGATGTGAAGGGGAGCCTTCTAACTTGAAAGGGAAACTCCTGACGTAAAGGGGGCTCCTGATGGGAAAGGAGCCTCCTGACACGAAGGGGAGATGCTTGATGTGAAGGGGAGCCTTCTAACTTGAAGGGGAAACTCCTGACGTAAAGGGGGCTCCTGATGGGAAAGGAGCCTCCTGACACGAAGGGGAGATGCCAAAGGGGAAGTTCAATCTTCCGAGGGGAAGTGTAGTTCGTAGAGGGGAAGCAC
>BLSH010029243.1:996729-1029066 GCA_018402905.1 Glandirana rugosa
ATGAGTTTATGACAAGCCTTGATCCACTTTCAATTAGTGAGTGCATTTTTATTGTCTTTTACTCTTTTTAAATAAATCTCTACATCTAGATAGAGGCGCCCTCTTGTGTTTGTTTTATGTTAGATGTGTTCACCCAATGAGGTTATCTGTACTCTTGAGGGCTGTGTCTCTGCTCCCTTTATGGCGGTTCACACCAGGACTAGGGTCAGTGGGGGTTTGAGGGTTAGGGAGGGCGGCTTTGGAAGGGGGGAGGGGTGTCCCTTGCTTTTGGGTGGGTTGAACTGGCAGTGGATTTTGCGGGGTAGGGTGTGGCTGTGGGGGGGGGGGGTATGTACCTGCATCTTGTGACCTTGCAGTGGGCAAAGTAATCATTTGATATCCTGATTTTGTAGGTTTGCCCACTTACAAAAGAAATGAAGGATCTATAATTTTTATCATAGGTGTATTTTAAATGCTAGAGATTGAATATTAACCAAAAGTCCAGAAAAAAAAACACATGATACAAATGTTATAAACTGAGTTGCAGTTCAGTGAGTAAAAGAAGTATTTGATCTTCAAGCAAAACATGACTTAGTAGTTGGTGAAGAACCCTTGTTGGCAAGCACAGAGGTCAGATATTTCTTGTAGTTGGTGACCAGGTTTGCACATCTCAGGAGGGATTTTGGTCCACTCTTCTTTACAGATCTTCTCTAAATACTTAACGTTTCTTGGCTGTTGCTTGGCAACTCAAAGTTTCAGCTCCCTCCATACATTTTCTATAGGATTAAGGTCTGGAGACTGGCTAGGCCACTCCACAACCTTAATGTGCATCTACTTATGTTTTGAGTCATTGTCAAGCTGGAAGACCCATCCACAACCCATCTTCAGTGTTCTGGCAAAGGGAAGAAAATTCTCATCCAAGGTTTTACAATACATGGCCCCATCCATTGGCAAAGTCGGCCTGCACCTTTAGCAGAGAAACAGCCCCAAAGCATAATGTTTCCACCTCCGTGCTTGACTGTAGGGATTTTGTTCTTAGGGTCATAGTCAGCATTTTTCTTTCTCCAAATACGGCGAGTCGAGTTAATGCCAAAGAGTTCAATTTTAGTCTCATTTGACCACAGCACTTTCTCACAATCCTTCCCTGAATCATTTAGACATTCATTGGCGAATTTCAGACGGGCCTCTATGTGTGCCTTCTTGAGGAGGGCCAAGAAAGAAAACCATCAAGGGTGGGACTATATCGGCACTAAATGATATAAATTATAACAATGGTATTATAATATTGGTACATATAGAAGTAGAAGGACATGGTACAAAAGGATAAAGTTGAATAAATGAGCAAATAGATGAAAAAGGAGGCATGTCTTTAGAAGGTTTAAAAAATCATCACGGACCACCATCACCAGCCGCAGCCAGGGCGGTCAGAAATGCATCCGGGGACAAGGCCTGCAACAGTTCAATTGTGGGGCCCTGCCTGCGGCTGGTGATGGTGGTTCGTGATGATTTAAGCCTTGCTCAATTGGAAGATGGCCTACAGTGGTCACTCCAGGCTTCCTCTGATGAAGGAAAATTCCGAAACACGTTAGGTGCCTGTATTGTACCATATTCCATCTGTGGCGTGCCATTTATTCAATTTTATCCTTTTGTACCATGTTCTTCTACTTCTATATGTACCAATAAACTTCTTGTTTTTACCACATTGTTATAATTTATATCATTTAGTGCCGATATAGTCTCACCCTTGAGGGTTTTCTTTCTTGGTTTACCACCAGGGATGATGGCACTATTAGTCAGTGAGCATGCCTTTCCATGTATCTTCTTGAGGAGGGTGACTTTATGGGCGCTGCAGGATTTCAATCCATTGCCGCGTATTGTGTTACCAATGGTTTGTTTGGTGACTGTGGTCCAAACTGCCTTGAGATCATTCACAAGCTCCTCCCGTGTAGTTCTGGGCTGATCCCTCATTTATCTCATGACCATCCTCACCCCATGAGGGAAATCTTGCATGGAGCTCCAGACAGAGGGGGATTGATGGTTATTTTGTATGTCTTCCATTTTCGAATAATCCCTCCAACAGTTGTCTCCTTCCCACCAAGCTTCTTGCTGATGGTCTTGTAGCCCATTCCAGCCTTGAGCAGGTCTACAATCTTCTCCCTGACGTCCTTTGACAGCTCTTTGGTCTTGCCCATGATGGTGAGGTTTGAATGGAAGAAAGAGATTCTTATACAGGTAACAAGTTATCATTAGGAGCTCCTTCTTACTTTGCCAGGACTAATCTCTGTACCACATGGGCACTTACTGTAGCCAGTGTGTGGGATCCAGAATTATTGTTGGTTGGTTGGAGATCAAATACTTCTTTTACTCACTGAACTGCAACTCAATTTATAACATTTGTATCATGGGTTTTTTTTTTTTCTGGATTTTTGGTTGATATTCTGTCTCTATCATTTAACCACTTCCGGACCGCCGGCCGTCGTTTGACGGCGGCAGTTTGAAGTGGAATACCGTTGTTATGGTAGCAGATAGCTACCATAACCCCGGTATCTTTTTTTTCAGCAGGCGATTCCCTGCAAGATAAAAGTGGTCTTAGCGGCGGATTCGCCGCGAGATCACTTTTATCAGCGGCGGGAGCGGTGCCCCCCCCTCTCGCCGCTTACCGGTCATCTCCGCCGCTTACTGGACCCGCCAGCAGCGGCGGAGATGATCGCGTCCGTCCCCCCCCAGTGTCCATGAGCCGAGTGAGCGGCTGAAGCCGTTCACCCGGCTCCATAACAAAGCTGGGCGGAAGCTACGTCACAAGTTTTTTTTTTTTTTTATGCATTTAAGTGTAAATATGAGATGTGAGGTCTTTTTGACCCCGGATCTCATATTTTGGAGGTCCTGGCATGCTTTTTTCTATTACAAGGAATGTTTACATTTCTTGTAATAGGAAAAAAAGTGAGCAAATTTTTTTTTTAAAAAAAAGAAAGGTGTAAAAATAAAAATTAAAAAGTAAAATAAATAATTAAAAAAAAAAAAATAATTTTAAAGCGCACCGTCCTTGCGGGCTCACGTGCAGAAGCGAACGCATACGTAAGTCCCGCCCACATATGAAAACGGTGTTCAAACCACACATGTGAGGTATCGCCGCGATCGTTAGAGCGAGAGCAATAATTCTAGCCCTAGACCTCCTCTGTAACTCAAAAATGCTAACCTGTAGAATTTTTTAAACGTCGCCTACATCTGATCCAGCTATACTATTGTAACTACTGCAGTGTAATTGCATATACTTAATTGATGACATGCTTTGTAATGCTGAATTGTCAATAAAGTTATCTGTTAAAAAAAAAAAAAACGTCGCCAATGGAGATTTTTATGTTGCAAAGCTTGTCGCCATTCCGCGAGCGGACGCAATTTTGAAGCATAACATGTTGGGTATCATTTTACTCGGCGTAACATTATCTTTCACAATGTGGAAAAAAATTGAACTAACTTTACCGTTTTATTTTTTAACTAAAAAAACTGAATTCTTTCAAAAGAAAATCGCGCTTGTAAGACCGCTGCGCAAATACGGTGTAACAAAGTTTTGCAATGGCCGCCATTTTATTCTCTAGGGTGTTAGAAAAAAAATATATATGATGTTTGGGGGTTCTAAGTAATTTTATAGCAAAAAAACCTGGTTTTAACTGATAACCGTCGAACTCCAAAAAGAGGCTCGGTCTTAACCACTTGCCGACCGTCAATCGGCAATTGACGGCGGCAAAGTGGCGCTGTAAGGCGAATCGCCGTCATATGACGGCGGCCGCCAGATCGCTCACTGTGTCCGGAGAGGGCCAGGGAGCGGGTGCGGCGGCTTCGATTGCCGCTGGCCACCCGCGATGCCCCCACGGAGTGAAAGAACGGAGGTCCGTGTAAGTAAACACGGACCTCCGCTCTGTGAAGGGGGAAGGGCTGTGATCACAGCCTTCCTGTACATGGAGGCTGTGACCACTTCCCTTCCCCAGCTAGGACAGGCCCCTTACAGTTAGAACACGCCCAGGGAACACAGTTAACCCTTAGAGCGCCCCCTGCAGGTTAACCCCTTCACTGCCAATGGCATTTACACAGTAATCAGTGCATTTTTATAGCACTGATCGCTGTATAAATGCCAATGGTCCCAAAAAAGTGTCAAAACCGTCCGACATGTCCGCCGCAATATCGCAGTACCGCTAAAAATCGCAGATCGCCGCCATTACTAGTAAAAAATAAAAAAAAATAAAAACCCCAAAAATGAATTCTCATCATCCGTAAACGCGGCAACTTTTGCGCAAACCAATCAATAAACGCCGATTGTGATTTTTTTTATCGCAAATATGAGGAAGAATATAAATCGGCCAAAAACGGTGAAAAAAATTGTTTTTTTTACATTTTTTTTTTGGATTTGAATTTTAGCAAAAAGTAAGAAATTTGGGTTTTTTTGCAAAATTGTCGCTCTTCTTTTGATTATAGCGGTGATCAGAAATGACGCAGCGGTGATCAAATACCACCAAAAGAAAGCTCTGTTTGTGGGAAAAAAAGGACGCAAATTTTGTTTGGGTACAACGTCGCACGACCGCGCAATTTTCAGTTAAAGCGACGCAGCGCCGAATCGCAAAAAGGGCTCCGGTCCTAAAGCTGGAAATCCTTCCGGTCCTTAAGTGGTTAAAGTGGTTAAAATACACCTATGATAAAAAATTATAGTCCTTTATTTCTTGGTAAGAGGGCAAACTTATCAATCAAATAATTATTTTCTCCACTGTACTTTAACATTTTTTATACTGATTAATAAATATAGACATGTAGCTAATTTGGTGCCAGACACTTTGCTCTGCGTCTAATTAAAGCTCCATGGGCAATCAATGGAAGGGGTGGTAAGCGTTTTCTGTGACTGTCACTGTACTATGTGTGAGGTTAGAGGTTAGCGTATCTCTAAGTGGTGCAGAGCCTTTAAATAACCTTTGCTATGATATACTGCGGACACTCGCCCCGCTTACAATAAGAATAACAGTATTAAGTTCTAAATGGATACCGGGGCCCCCTGGAAACCGGAGCCGTGCAGCGGTGGTCCCTCCCATCTTGATCCCGCACAAGGCCTGATTACAAGTGGCATTTACCAGGCACTTAGGTTTGCTGTTTACTGCATTCCCGCGGCTGCGACAGATGGCTGCCAGGAGAGGAAATGTCAACGTGCGGGCATTATACGAGATGTAAATTGCTTTGGGGCTGGAAAGTTCACATGGAATAGCTGATTTCGTGTTATCTTATGCCCTAGAATGCTATACGTTTAGACTGCAGCTCATTCCCGGTGATGCTTAAATACTTGTTCCATTCCCGGTATGCAGCCAGGCCAGCATCGCTGCGGTGGGCGGGCTCTAATTAAAGCTCAGTTAGGCTGGGCCAATCAGAATGATTCTGGCAATTCGTGGGGTGTCACTTTCAACAACTGAATGTGACGGGCGGGGGGGGGGGTTGTTAAACTAATTTAGGCAGGCTGATTTAGAGTGGAGCCATCACTTTGCTGAACTAACTAAATCATATCTGGAAACATCCTGCCAGTTTGTATCAAAGTGCTTCAAAGTACTCACCTTTGTGCTCCTCTGTCCTATGTGCAGATGGGGGGGCACCAGGGGCGGGACAAGGGGTGGACAGGAGGGGGCGGCTGCCTTGGACACAATGGTTTATTGCAGGGATAGGGGTGCCCTGACCCTAACCCTAAGGGAAGGGGAGGTGCAGTTTGGCATCTTTGCCCTGGGCACTGGGTGACCTTGTCCTGGGACAAGGGGTGGGCAGAAGAGGCAGCTGCCCGGAACGCAATGGTTTATTGCAGGGATGGGGGTGCCCTGACACTAATTGAAGGGGGGGTGCACGTTGGCATCTTTGCCCTGGCAACCGGATGACCTGGGACAAGGGGTGGACAAAAGGGGTGGCTGCCTGGAGCGCAATGGTTTATTGCTAGGATGGAAGCGCCGTAACCCAAACCCTAAGGGAAGGGGGGGTGCAGTTTGGCAACTTTGCCCTGGGCACCAGATGACCTTGTCCTGGGACAAGGGGTGGGCAGAAGAGGTGGCTGCCCTGGACACAATGTTTTACTGCAGGGATAGAGGTGCCCTGACCCTAACGGGAGGGGGGGGGGTGCAGTTTGGCATCTTTGCCCTGGGCACTGGATGACTTTGTCCTGGGACAAGGGGTGGGCAGGAGGGGCGGCTGCCCAAAGCGCAATGGTTTATTGCAGGGATGGGGGTGCCCTGACCCAAATTGAAGGGGGCATGCCGTTTGGCATTTTTGCGTTGGGCATCTGATGACCTTGTCCTGGGACAAGGGGTGGGCAGGAGGGGAGGCTGCCCTGGGCACAATAGTTTATTGCAGGGATGGGGGTGCCCTGACCCTAACTCTAAGGGAAAGGGGGTGCAGTTTGGCATCTTTGCCCTGGGCGCTGGATGACCTTGTCCCAGCACTGGGGGCTACAGATTAGTTTAGTGACCATGCTGGAGGAGGGGTTCCTTATACACCTGCTGGAGGTCCCACGCACGCATGCACAAGGTGACGGTGCCAACTAGTACTGAAGTCCTCAAGTCGTGAGACACTTTGGGTCGTTCAAGTGAATAAAAAGGCAAAACTTTTAGTTTCAGTTTTGAGTGTGGAAGAGCTAGAACCTCTGTCAGGTTTTTATTGCTGTGTTCCTGCAGGGAAGGGTCACCCTCCTTTGTACTGGTGACCGCTGCCATTGAGACAAATGAGTGGAAATCCACATTTTTACAGTTGTCACCAAGACCTGAGGTGAGGGTAAATCATCCAACGGGGACACCTGTTGCTTGGACAACTGTCTGAAGCTGGCTACACATTATACAGTTTTCCTTTAGATTTACCAAAAGCATAGAATAGGAGGTCAAACCTAAACCCTTTCAATGTGTGGGCAATCAGGCAGGGCATTGTACCACATAGTCAGAAGGAAATTGAACAAGAAAATTGTACAATGTGTGGCCAGCTTAAGTTAGAATCCCCTTCACTTTGCAAGGATTTCCGATTGTATTGTGTTGTGTCTCCAGGACAGGAAATTAAGAGAATTTCCCAATCAGGACACAAAAAGCAAACCTATAAACCAACAAAGGTTGTAACCCTTCCCTACTTTACCAGAAATATTACCCATCTATATACACTCACCGGCCACTTTATTAGGTACGCCTGTTCAATTGCTTGGTAACACAAATTGCTAATCAGCCAATCACATGGCAGAAACGTAGGCATCTAGATGTAGTGAAGACAACTTGCTGAAGTTCAAACCAAGCATCAGAATGGGGAAGAAAGGGGATTTAAAGTGACTTTGAACGTGGCATGGTTGTTCGTGCCAGACGGGCTGGTCTGAGTATTTCTGGGATTTTCACACACAACCATCTCTCGGGCTTACAGAGAACGGTCCGAAAAAGAGAAAATATCCAGTGAGCGACAGTTGTGTGGAGAGAAGAATGGGCAGACTGGATGGAAATGATAGAAAGACAACAGTAAATCAAATAATCACTTGTTACACCCAAGGTATGCAGAATACCATCTCTGAGTGCACAACACATCGAACCTTGAGGCAGATGGGCTACAGCAGCAGAAGACCACACCGGGTGCCACTCCTGTCAGCTAAGAACAGGAAACTGAGGCTACAATTGGCACAGATCACCAACATTGGACAACAGAAGATTGGAAAAACATTGCCTGGTCTGATGAGTCTGGATTTCAGCTGCGACATTCAGATGGTGGTGTCAGAATTTGGCACATGGATCCACCCTGCCTTGTATCACCGGTTCAGGCTGGTGGTGGGGGTGTAATGGTGCGGGGGATATTTTCTTGGCACACTTTGGGTCCCTTAGTGCCAAATGAGCATCGGTTAAAACTCCACGGTCTACCTGAGTATTGTTGCTGACCATGTCCATCCCTTTATGACTGCAGTGTCCCCATCTTCTGATGGCTCCTTCCAGCAGGATAATGCACCATGTCACAAAGCTCCAATCATCTCACCACTGGACAATGAGGTCACTGCACTCCAATGGCCTCCACACTCCCCACATCTCATCCAATAGAGCACCTTTGGGATGTGGTGGAATGGGAGATTGGCATCATGGATGTGCAGCCGACAAATCTGCAGCAACTGTGTGATGTTATTATGCCACTATGGAGCAAAATCTCTGAGGAATCCATCACCTTGTTGTATCAATGCCACCAAGAATGAAGCAAGGTGTACCTAATAAAGTGGCCGGTGAGTGTATATTGTAAACTGAGCTGCACATGCCAGAGTTCAGCTTTAAACTACAAATCAGATCTCAGTAATATAATTTTATTTATTTATTTCAGGTACTTATATAGCGCAGTCAATTTACGCAGCGCTTTACATATATATTGTACATTCACATCGGTCCCTGCCCTCAAGAAGCTTACAATCTAAGGTCCCTAACTCACATTCATACATACTAGGGACAATTTAGACAGGAGCTAATTAACCTACCAGCATGTCTTTGGAACGTGGGAGGAAACCGGAGTACCCGAAGGGAACCCACACAGGCACAGGGAGAACATGCAAACTCCAGGCAGGTAGTGTCATGGTTGGGATTCGAACCAGTGACCCTTTTGCTGCCTGGCGAAAGTGCTACCCACTACACCACTGTGATTTTAAAATATATATTTAATATATTTTTATATAATATTTTATATTAGAATAAAAAGCTACCCCCAGCATTGCATGCTTATTAGTCTTCGTAATATCCCAACCTTCGCAGACAATGTATAAATGATATCCATGAATGATTAGATGGAGCAATCTGTATTCGCTTCTCCAGGAGATTGAAGGAAAGAGCATTTCATAAAACAAAACACATTTTAACCACTTCAGCCCCGGAAGAATTTACCCCTTCCTGACCAGAGCACTTTCGATACGGCAGTGCGTCGCTTTAAAGCGGAGATTCACCTAAAAGTGGGAGTAGTTTCGCTCGTCGGATTCCCCTCCTTAGGTGTCACATTTGGCATCTTTGACCGGTGTCCTTTTCCCCACATCTGGGAGCCCGGGCCGCTGACATCAGCAGCCCGGGTCCCTCCTCCTCCCTCTCCGCCGAAAGGCTCCACTGCCGGGTTCCCTTACCCTCAATGGCGGCGGCAGCACTCAGCCAGCCGATCCGAAGATCGGTGGGCGGTGCCGACATCGCTGGACTCCAGGACAGGTAAGTGTCCTAAAGTTAAAAGTCAGCAGGTAAAAATACAGTATTTGTAGCTGCTGACTTTTAATTTTTAAAGGGGAGGCGGACCTCCGCTTTAACTGACAATTGCGTGGTCGTGCGACGTTGTACCCAAACAAAATTGACTTTTCTTCCACAAATAGAGATTTCTTTTGGTGGGATTTGATCACCTCTGCGGTTTTTGGGGGGGGTTTTGAACCATAAACAAAAAAGAGCAATAATTTTGGAAAAAAAAAAATATTGCTATAGTAAATATCCAAAAAAAAAGTAAAAAAAGATAATTTTTTTTGGTAAATAAAATCCCAATAGGGGATATATTGATTGTTTTGTGCAAAAGTTATTGTGTCTACAAAATATGGGAATAGATTTATGGTATTTTGTATTATTATTATTATTATTTTTTTTACTAGTAATGGCGGCGATCTGCAATTTTTTTAGCGGGACTGTGATATTGTGGCAGACAGATCGGACACTTTTGACACTTTTTTGGGACCAATGACATTTATACAGCGATCAGAGCTTTAAATAGCCACTATTTACTGTGTAAATGTCACTGGCTGGGAAGGGGTTAAACTGTAGGGGGCAATCAAGGGGTTAACTGTGTTCCCTAGGTGTGTTCTAACTGTGTGAAGCTGGGCTGGCCGAGGCATGACAGATCTAACTGATCCCGGTGACAGGGATCAGTAGATCTG
Source organism: Glandirana rugosa (assembly GCA_018402905.1). NCBI lineage: Eukaryota > Metazoa > Chordata > Amphibia > Anura > Ranidae > Glandirana > Glandirana rugosa. The sequence goes on from BLSH010029243.1 coordinate 1,006,613, forward strand.
TGACATGTCCCCTGTCAGAACGGGGAACTGCTGTGTTTACACCGGCAGATCTTGGTTCTGGCTCTGTAACAGGCGACTGCTGGTCGCCGGCGGACATCGAGTCCGACCCCCTGCACACTCACGCAGCATGCGTGCTGTCGCGCTCCCGCCCGCAACTGTGGCTGCGCACGCCGCCATGCAGCTACAGCTATTCGCGCAGCAGTGCCAACCTGTCGCCGTATAAGGACGACGGCCGGTCGGCAACTGGATAATATCCATATGCAGCTTTATCCAAATTCCCACTTATTATAAACAATACAAATTTATTTTAAAATACTTTTCAGGGGTTGCTTTACTAAAATCTGGTGCAGCTGTGCATGGTAGCCAATCAGCTTCTACAGAGGCGTAACTAGAACCTTCAGGGCCCCAGTGCAATAAATTATGAAGGGCCCCCTGACCCCTGGCCAGGGCCCTTCCCTCTTCCCACTGATCCTGGGGCCCTTTACTCCCATCGTGGGTCCTTTTATTATGGTACTGCAGTGGGGCCCTTTCACAAGTTCTGCAGCAGGCCCCAGGGAAGCACACAGGGGCCCTGGGAACAGTAGAAGACAAGTAAACTGGATAGAGGAAAATGGAGGAGATTGGGTCCTCTAAATGCCACCCCTACCATCCCTCCTATTCAGGTGTACAAGGGAGGCACATGGACCCCCTGGACCATGGGGCCCGGTTGCAATTGCAACCCCTGCAACCCCTATTGTTACGCCCCTGAGCTTCTATCTTCAGCTTGTTGATTTAGGGTCCTTTCACACGCACGGACCGTTCAGGTTCGCCTGTCAGTTTTTCAGGCGGACCCGAATGGACACTCCATTGTCCTCTATGGAGTGACGGATGTCAGCGGTGACATGTCCGCTGACACCCGATCCACTCCATACAGACGGATAGAAACCCTATTTTCCATCGGTCTGGCGGATCGTCGACAGACGGTCCGTGTTCATCCGATCCCCCATAGAGAAAAGCGGAGCTCTGACAGGTCCATTTCTGCACAGAGTTCAGAGACGGTCCTGTCATCCGCCGGCTCATCGGGGATCAACGGATGGATCCCCGCTGAGCAGTGGAGCCCATCCATGAAAGGGCCCTAAAGCTTTGACTATAAAACCTGGAAGCTTGCACTCTCCAGTTTAAGTCTCCATTCACACTCATGTGACTTGTTCATGCGACTTTGGACACAAAGCCCCATGACAAATCGCAGCGCATTGTTTTCAATGGCACCCGTTTAGATCGGTGCTACTTAAAGTCACAGCAGCTTTGAAAAGGATGTTTGTTCGGGTGACAGCTAAGACGGCATTGTCCTATATTTTGGAGATTTCCCCCAGCAGTCTCCGGTAACAGGAGTTTGATTTTTGGTGGTAAGGCTCACCCTCGCCTAAAGGCATGCGGACCATAGAGCTCATCTCATTAGAAGACTGAGACTGGAATCCATTCTTTGATTTAGAAACCATTGCATAAATTTACTAAAAACACCATTGCCAGTGTAACTGTATACCGGCAGCATTCTAATTTCCTTATCATTTGATGAAAGCAGAACAGAAATTGTAACTTACTCATCACTTTCTTCAGCTGCAGGCTGCCCTCTGCTGGTCTCTTCAGGCTCTGCGTGCTCCTCAACAGCTGGATCTGTACAATAAGAGAAAGCAAGGCAAAGTGTTAGCACAGAAACAATGCACATATTATATACATGTATGCTTGGAAAACCACAAGCATCTGATCTTTACACACTAGTGTGAATAAAAGAGATTGGAATATTTATAGAGCTTTGGGCAATACAGAATGAAGCTTAACCACTTAGCCCCTGGAGCCTTTTTTACATTTGTAGTTTACAAGTTAAAATCAGTTTTTCTTTGCTAGAAAATTACTTAGAACCCTCAAACATTATCTTTTTTTTTTTCAAATACCCTAGAGAATAAAATGGCGATCGTTGCAATACTTTTTGTCACACAGTATTTGCGCAGCGGTCTTTCAAGCGCAATTTTTTTTGAAAAAATTCACCTTTTTGAGTTAAAAAATAAGACAACAGTAAAGTTAGCCCAATTTTTTGTATATTGTGAAAGTGGATGTTACGCTGAGTAAATAGATACCTAACATGTTACAGTTGAAAATTGTGCGCACTCACGGAATGGCGACAAACTCCAGTATTTAAAAATATCCATAGGCGACGCTTTAAAATTTTTTAACGGTTACCAGGTTAGAGGTGCAGAGGAGGTTTTTTGCTAGAATTATTGCTCACACTCTGGCGATTGCTGCTATACCTCACATGTGTGGTTTGAACACCGTTTTCATATGCAGACTTACGTATTTCTTACGTTTTCTTTGCTGCGCGAGATCGCAGGGACGGTGGCGCTTTAAAAATGTTTTTACATTTTTTTATTTATTTTATATTATTTTTTTATCACGGTTCGTTTAAAAAAAAAAAAATCTGATCATTTTTATTGCTATCACAAGGAATGTAAACATCCCTTGTGATAGTAATATATGGTGACAGGTACTCTTTATGGAGGGAGGGGGGGATGTCCCCTCATGCTGCCTGGGAGAACGACCGGACGGCTCCTGAGCCGGATTGGCTGTCATCACCGGATAGCCAGCTGCCCGCTCTAAAAAACGGTACCAGGGTATAGCCTGTAGCTGCAGACTATACCCCGATACCCCCACTTAAAGCTGCCGCCGTTTATAAACAGTGATTCGCGTTAAGTGGTTAAAGTGGCGAAAATAATTAACTTGATCCCCTACAGATTTTGTAAGTTTGCCCACTTACAAAGAAATGAAAGGTCTATCATTTTTATGATAGGTGTATTTTAAAAGAGAGACAGAATATCAATCAAAAATCAAAAATGTTATAAATTGTTTTGCAGTTCAGTGAGTAAAATAAGTATTTGATCCCCAAGCAACCAACAAGAATTCTGGCTCCCACAGACCGGCTACAGTAGGTGCTCATGTGGTACACAGATTAGTCCTGGCAATGTAAGAAGGAGCTCCTAAGGACAACTCGTTATTTGTATAAAAGTCACCGGTCCACAGAATCTCTTTCTTCCATTCAATCCTCACCACCATGGGAAAGACCACAGAGCTGTCAAAGGACGTCAGGGAGAAGATTGTAGACCTGCACAAGGCTGGAATGGGCTACAAGACCATCAGCAAGAAGCTTGGTGAGAAGGAGACAACTGTTGGAGTAATTATTTACAAATGGAAGAAATACAAAATAACCATCAATCGCCCTCTGTCTGGAGCTCCATGCAAGATTTTGCCCCATGGGGTGAGGATGGTCATGAGAAAAGTGAGGGATCCGCCCAGAACTACACAGGAGGAGCTTGTGAATGATCTCAAGGCCATGGCTTGAAATCCTGCAGCGCCCGCAAGGCCCACCTCCTCAAGAAGGCACATGTACAGTCGTGCCAATGAACATCTAAATGATTCAGATAAGGATTGGGAGAAAGTGCTGTGGTCAGATGAGACTAAAATTGAGCTCTTTATCATTAACTTGACCCGCTGTGTTTGGAGAAAGAAAATTGCTGACTATGACCCTAAGAACACCATCCCTACAGTCAAGCACGGAGGTGGAAACATTATGCTTTGGGGCAGTTTCTCTGCTAAAGGTACAGACCGACTTTGCCACATTGAGGGGCCAATGGACGGAGCCATCAATGTATGAGCCATGTAATATCTTGGATGAGAACCTTCTTCCCTTAACCAGAACATTAAAGATGAGTCGTGGATGGGTCTTCCAGCATGACAATGACCCAAAACACACCGCCAAGACAAGGTGCATATTAAAGCGGAGGTCCGCCACCCCTTTAAAAATTAAAAGTCAGCAGCTACACATACAGTAGCTGCTGTCTTTTAACTTTAGGACACTTACCTGTCCTGGAGTCCAGCGATGTTGGCACCACCACCGATCTTCGGATCGGCTGGTCGAGTGCTGTCGCTGCCATTGAGGGTAAGGGAACCCGGCAGTGGAGCCTTTTGGCTTCACACAGGGCCCCTAACTACGCATGCGCGAGCCGCCGCTGCGCTTTCTCAGGAGGCGGAGAGAGGAGGAAAAGCCGGGCTGCTGATGTCAGCGGCCACCGCCCAAGCTCCAGGATGTGTGGAAAAGGACACCTGTCAAAGACAGGTATCCCCCCCCCCCCCCCGAAAGGTGCCAAATGTGACACCTGAGGGGGGGGAGGAATCCAAGGAGCGGAAGTTCCACTTTTGGGTGGAACTCCGCTTTAAGGTCATGAAGTGGCCTTGCCAGTCTCCGGACCTTAATCCTATAGAAAATGTATGGAGGGAGCTGAAAACTTCAAGTTGCCAAGAGACAACCAAGAAACCTTAAGGATTTCGAGAAGATCGGTAAAGAAGAGTGGACCAAAATCCCTCCTGAGATGTGCAAACCTGGTCACCAACTACAAGAAACGTCTGACCTCTGTGCTGCCAACAAGGGTTTCTCCACCAAGTACTAAGTCATGTTTTGCTTGGGGATCAAATAATTATTTTCTCCACTGTACATACATAGTACTCATTCTACTATGTGTTCTTACCTGAAGAAAGGCGGTAGGATCATAGCCCAAAACTTTTGTAATTGAACAATATGTAACACTTGCAATTCTTTGACTTCTTAACAAAATTTTAAGTGCAGCAACCCTTCTCTATTAAAAAATATATATATATATACATACACACACACACACACACACACACATCTATATATATACATATATATATACACACAACCAACAAAACAAAAGTGAGTACACCCCTAATCGAAAATGTCCAAATTGGGCCCAATTAGCCATTTTCCCTCCCCGGTGACATGTGTTACAAGGTCTCAGGTGTAAATGGGGAGCAGGTGTGTTAAATTTGGTATTATCGCTCTCACTCTCTCATACTGGTCACTGGAAGTTCAACATGGCACCTCATGGCAAAGAACTCTCTGAGGATCTGAAAATAACAATTGTTGTTCTACGTAAAGATGGCCTAGGCTATAAGAAGATTGCCAAGACCCTGAAACTGAGCTGCAGCACGGTGGCCAAGACCATACAGCAGTTTAACAGGACAGGTTCCACTCAGAACAGACCTTGCCATGGTCGACCAAAGAAGTTGAGTGCAGTGCTCAGCATCATATCCAAAGGTTGTCTTTGGGAAATAGACGTATGCGTGCTGCCAACATTGCTGCAGAGGTTGAAGGGGTGGGGGGTCAGCCTGTCAGTGCTCAGACCATACGCCGCACACTGCATCAAATTGGTCTGCATGGCCATTCCAGAAGGAAGCCTCTTCTAAAGATGATGCACAAGAAAGTCTGCAAACAGTTTGCTGAAGACAAGCCTACTAAGGACATGGATTACTGGAACCATATCCTGCGGTCTGATGAGACCAAGATAAACTTATTAGGTTCAGATGGTGTCAAGCGTGTGTGGTGGCAACCAGGTGAGAAGTACAAAGATAAGTGTGTCTTGCCTACAGTCAAGCATGGTGGTGGGAGTGTCATGGTCTGGGGCTGCATGAGCGCTGCCGGCACTGGGGAGCTACAGATCATTGAGGGAACCATGAATGCCAACATGTACTGTGACATACTGAAGCAGAGAATGATCCTCTCCCTTCGGAGATTGGGCCGCAGGGCAGTATTCCAACATGATAACGACCTCAAACACACCTCCAAGACGACCACTGTCTTGCTAAAGAAGCTAAGGGGTAAAGGTGATGGACTGGCCAAGCATGTCTCCAGACCTAAACCCTATTGAGCATCCTCAAACGGAAGGTGGAGGAGTGCAAGATCTCTAACATCCCCCAGCTCCGTGATGTCATTATGGAGGAGGGGAAGAAGGCTCCAGTGGCAATCTGTGAAGCTCTGGTGAACTCCATGCCCAAGAGGGTTAAGGCAGTGCTGGAAAATAATGGTGGCCACGCAAAATATTGACACCTTGGCCCCAATTTGGACATTTTCACCTAGGGGTGTACTCACGGCGGTTTAGACATTAATGGCTGTGTGTTGAGTTATTTTGAGGGGACAGCAAATTTACACCGTTATACAAGCTGTACACTCACTACTTTACATTGTAGCAAAGTGTCATTTCTTCAGTGTTGTCACATGAAAAGATAGAATAAAATATTTACAGAAATGTGAGGGGTGTACTTACTTTTGTGAGATACTGTATATACATACATACACACACTTTCAATAGAAAGGATGAAAGAGACAAGGACATGGGACCCCAATATGTATATATAAAATTAAAAAAATAAAATAAAGAGGAATGATGCCGCTACACTACCCCCATACCATGTCCATACTCTGCAGCGCTAACGACCGTCTGCAGCGAGGAAATGAGATTCTGGCTATATCCATGAGCACACTTAAGAAAAGTAATCAGACTCCTGCCAGGCGTGGATTACACACTGACACACTCAGATGGAGGAGAACAGTTAAATACGCAGCTTGAACAAAGTTTATTAAAACCAATATCATTTACACTTTACATTACCGGCTTTTCTGCTTCTGTTCACAGGGCCGGCGTACAGATCGCATGCTAAATTTTCTGTCGCAGCAAAATAACTTTTCTGTTTTAAAGAGCACCTGTCAACTTCTAGCAAAGAGTCATTAAAAAAAAATATTATAGTGTTTCAGCTTTTATTGTGACACTTTCAAACAATACATACTGTAAGTGCCGAATTTGCCGCCTGCTGAGCTTTAGGTTTTTAAACAAAAAGCTGCAAGTAATCCCATTAGCGTGATATATTTTTTTTTAGGGCCTTTGCATTTTAATGCAACATATGCACAGGTTTACCATCGTTTTTAATGATTCCAGCGCATTGGCTTGGTGTGCGTTTGTTGAAACAAATCCTGTTTTGATGTACCAATACCTAGTAAGGGGCCCATTCATGGTAATGACTGATCACATCAAAGCATCCGCCCGAAAAAAAAAGAACAGCCCCATGGGGATCGATTTATAAAACATTTGTTGGATGAATGTCACAAGCAGAGGCATCGTTAGGGGGTGACTGGGGCTATAGCCCCAAATCTGGGTGCCATAGCCCCGAGTCTCTCAGGCAAGGGTCCCCAACCACAGGGCCGCGGCCCACTACCGGGCTGTGGCCTCTGCATGTGGGCCGTGAGTGATGTGTGCAGGCAGCACAGGAGAGCCAGAGACAACATCTCTCACCGCCTGCCCTGATTACATCACCTCTCACTGCCCGCAGTGCACGCTCTCTCTCTGGTGACCCTGGTGTAAGGGAAGGCTCTCTGGGGAATCTGAGGTAAGAAAAGACTGACTGGGGACCCTGATGTAAGGGGGGGGGCTCTCTGGGGACCCTGATGTAAGTGGGTGTCTCTCTGGGGACCCTGATGTAATAGGGGGGGCTCTCTGGGGACCCTGATGTATGGAGGAGCTCTCTGGGGACCCAGGTGTAATGGAGGGACTCTCTGGGGACCCTGAAGTAATAGAGAGGCTCTCTGGGGACCCTGATGTAAGTGGGTGTCTCTCTGGGGACCCTGATGTAATAGGGGGGGGGCTCTCTAGGGACCCTGATGTATGGAGGGGCTCTCTGGGGACCCTGGTGTAATGGAGGGGCTCTCTGGGGACCCTGAAGTAATAGAGAGGCTCTCTGGGGACCCTGATGTAAGCAGTGGGGGACTCTCTGGGGACCCTGATGTGATAATATATATATTATATACATGTGTATGCCCGCCCAAGCGTACGAGTTTCTTTACTTCCCTGCTATGGGCTCTAGCCCAAGATCTTTTCTAGACCTAGAAACGCCCCTGGGTCACAAGCATTCATCTAGACTGCATACATTTTCCCTGAAGTTTCTTTAAGACCCCTTTCATACTGGGGCGGTTTTCAGGCATTTAAGTGCTAAAAATAGAGCCTGAAAACCGTCCCCAATTCACCCCAGTGTGAAAGGCCCAGTGCTTTCACCCTGGAGCGGTGCGCTTGCAGGACGCTAGGAAAAGTCCTGCAAGCAGCATCTTTGGGGCGGCTTGAGAGCGGTGTATACAGCGCTCCCAGGCCACCCCTGCCCATTGAAATCAATGGGCAACACTCCTGAAGCGGCTGAAAACCGCTTGGGGGGTTAAAATCGTCCCGCTGCCGCCCTAATGGCGACGCCAATTTTTGGAAAAAACACAATTCAATTAAAAAAATAAAAAACAAAACAGTAAAGTTAGTCAAATTTTTTTGTATAATGAAAGATGATGTTACGGTGAGTAAATACTGTAGATACCGAACATGTCACGCTTTGAAATGGCGCACACTCGTGGAATGGCAACAAGCTACGGTACTTAACTATAGGCAACACTTTAAAAATGCAAAATGGTTACCCTGTTTAGAGTTACATAGGAGGTCTAGTGCTAGATTTATTGCTCTTGCTCTAACGGTGAGCCTGCATTCACATAGGGGCGACCCGACTTCGGTGCGACTTCGCTGCGCGATTTCAGCGCAACTTCAAGGACCTCAGGCGACTTTACAACGTGACTTTTGCCAGGCGACTTTGCCTTGACCAATCAGAGAAGGGAGGGAGGGGGCTGCCTAAAAATAAATTCTATTCTTTTAACTGTAAAGTCGCTTTCATGTAGATGGGGATCCGACTTGGAGGCGACTTCTATTGAATCCTATGGGCACAAGTCGGATAGAAGTCGCCTAGAAGTAGTACAGGAACCTTTTCAGAAGTCGCCTTGAAGTCGATGCGACTTCAGTCGTGTATATTAAGACGGCATTTCAATGGGAATTCAAATGTCAAGCGACTTGGGGCGACTTGAGGCAACTCAAGTCGGATCGCAAGTCGCCCCTGTGTGAACGGGCACTGATACCTCACATGTGTGGTTTGAACATTGTTTACATTTGCAGGCGGACTTATGTATGCGTTCCCTTTGCCGCGCGAGCACGGAGGGATGGGGCGCTTTAAACATTTTTTTTTATTTATTTTATTTTTTAGGTTTTTTTTTTGATCATTTTTATTGCTGTCACAAGGAATGTAAACATCTCTTATGACAGTTACTAGGCAGTGATAGGTATTAATGAAAATGGTGAAGCGCAATCCTAAATATGTGAAATACCAATATTATACTGATACACTGTCACCTAGTGACTAGAGTGCATGTACAGAGCCACAAATCAATAAATACCATCACACCTTCATTTACAATACTTAAGTGTCAAACAACAATTATATAATGATGCATACACAAAGAGAAAAAAAAAGTCCATTCGTGTGCAAATTACAAAGTGCTAGTGCAAAAATGCTAATAGGAGTGTCCATTCATGTGTAGACATATAAAAGCAAAGTGCTGGTGCATAAACTGCAGATCGCAGTGTAATTCCAGGTGATCAGCAGCACAAGTCTTCAGCGTGACAGCACGCCCCTACACCAGTTTCTCTATGTGCGACCCCAGATGGGTCTAATCGCACATTCCCCTTAGGGCCAAATCCTTATGGCAAACCGGATCCAGTATGCACTCAAGAATCAGGGCAAACACATTGGTGGTGTGTGGGATGAGAAAAGCTCAATAGTGCTTTATCGTTCTAAAAACAGCATTACGATAAAACGTATTGAACTCCCATTAGGTGGTGTACAAACTCTGGTACACACAGGCAATGCATGTATCAGCTAGCCAGGTGTGCGGTCTGATGGTAATCCCCAATGCCGCTGCTATCCCTCGGCTGCTTGTATCCAAACGATTACACCATGTAAAGCAGTGTGTAGCAACGTCAATAGGTTCCCCCGACGCGTTTCGTCACAGGCCACGATCGCGGTGTACAGAGGCAGAACGGGGATCTGCCTATGTAAATAAGGCAGATCCCCGTTCTGCCAGATGACATGACTGAGATCTTCTGTTCCCAATGATCTCTGTCATGTCCCAGGCAGCCCAGCCCACCTACAGTTAGAACACACCCAGGGAACAAACTTAACCCCTTGATCGTTCCCTAGTGTTAAACCCTTCCCTGCCAGTGTCATTTATACATTGATCAGTGCATTTTTATAGCACTGATCAATGTAATAATGTCACTGGTCCCCAAAAAGTGTAATTTGGGGTCAGATTTTGTGCCGCAATGTTGCAGTCCCGCTAAAAATAAATAAAATCGCAGATCGACGCCATTACCAGTAAAAACAATTTAAAAAAATAAACAGTAAGGCTGCATTCACACCTGGGCGTAGCGTTTTCAGGCGTTTTTACCGCAATTTTTGCCACGATTTTGAACAGGTCAAAAGGTCACCAATGTAAAAAGTAGAAAAACACCCAAATCAAGCTACAAAAATACCTCCAGAACTTTTTTGAGCTTCAGGCATATTTGAGTGGAGATGTGAGCCCTTCAGGCTTCAAGCTACAAAACGTTAAGGTGTGAATGGGGCCTAAAAACAATAAAAAAAAAAAAAAAATAAAAGTCCCTAAATCTATCCCATAGTCTGTAAATGTGGTAACTTTTGTGCAAACCAATATACGCTTATTGCAATTTTTTTTACCAAAAATATGTAGAAGAATATATAATTGACCTAAACTGATGAATAAATTAGATTTTTTTTCTGGAAAGGTTTTATAGCAGAAAGTAAAAAAAAATGTTTTTTTTTTTTCAAAATCGTCTGCCTTATTTTTAGTTTATAGTGCTAAAAAATAAAAACTGCAGAGGTGATCAAATACCACCAAAAGAAATCTCTATTTGTGGAAAGAAAAAAGGAGGTCAATTTTGTTTTGGGTACAAAGTCGCACGACCGCGCAATTGTCAGTGAAAGCGGAGCAGTGCCGAATCGCAAAAAATGGCCTGGTCAGGAAGTGGGTAAATCCTTCCGGGGCTGAAGTGCTTAAATAAAACCTGTTTTTATTACCTACCTTATTATTAAACCCAATGAAGTCATCACTGGGTCTCCGTGTGCTTCTCTATGCATTGCAGGCAGCTCATTGCTGGTGGGAGGGCGATTTATTTGAAGTGCTTTTTTTTTTTTCCTTTAGATCTGCTCAGTGATGGGTAAGTGAGGACACTAATACCAAGCTGTCAGCTTGTGGCACAAGGAGACCAGGATATGTAGGGTTTTGCTGATTGCACACCTATGGGCGGGCTTCATAAACTTTCCTGGGATAGAGCTCAGGGCTCCACCCAAGCAGACAGGAATTCTGGCCGAGAAGTCAGGAGGATTCTGCCCTACAGACACAACATCTGTGTATGAGTGTCAGGAGGACACCCATGTTTCCTAGGAGAGAGAGGCTGCAGCTTGCAGTGGGAGCAAACGCTCTGAGGAGCAACCCAAAGGCCTAGGTGCAGCGGTGCTGCAAGTCAGTAAGCCAGGAGGCTGAATGTATGAACTATGCAGTAATGGTGGAACCCCCTGCGAGGGAAATTGGTGTTGAATTTTCTTTCCTTTTAATAAAAGTGGGCTGCCATGCCCTTTAAATGCAGTCTGGACTGACAAGTGTTCCTAAAATTGCATGCATCATTTGAGTTGAATCACCCCGATTTCTTACAATGGACACGGATACAAATGGAATTTAGTGGAGTTCTCCTTTAAGTGTGTGCGCCTTTATATATTTTAGATATGGAGTTTGGTGAATGCCATTCTCCGTGTATCTGCTGTAGGTGGCTCAGAGAAGAGGTCATCACAGAACAATACACCCACCTTGTCTCCGTTTCTTCCTGGCAGGCCGTCCTACTTTCCGCTCTGAATCCTGTGAGGGGCTCATCCGACGAGTCCCGGTGAGGGGAGAATAGGCACTGGGATCCTGTGTGTACAGAAAGTTACCATTTTCAGACTATTAAATAAAACCATAATTACCCCCAACCCTATACATTGTATACACACACAGCAATATGTGACATCACTGAGAATGCAGGCTATCCATTCACTAGAGATTGGTGACATCACTGAGAATGCAGCCTATCCATTCACTAGAGACCGATAACATCACAGAGAATGCAGCCTATCCATTCACTAGAGACCGATAACATCACAGAGAATGCAGCCTATCCATTCACTAGAGACCGATGACATCACAGAGAATACAGCCTATCCATTCACTAGAGATTGGTGACATCACAGAGAATGCAGCCGATCCATTCACTAGAGACCGGTGACATCACAGAGAATGCAGCCTATCCATTCACTAGAGGCCAGTGACATCACTGAGAATGCCACCTATCGATCCACTAGAGACCGGTGACATCACTGAGAATGCAGCCTATCCATTCACTAGAGGCCAGTGACATCACTGAGAATACAGCCTATCCATTCGCTAGAGACCGGTGACATCACTGAGAATGCAGCCTATCCATTCACTAGAGACCAGTGGCATCACTGAGAATGCAGCCTATCCATTCACTAGAGACCGGTGACATCACTGAGAATGCAGCCTATCCATTCACTAGAGACCAGTGGCATCACTGAGAATGCAGCTTATCCATTCACTAGAGGCCAGTGACATCACTGAGAATGCAGCCTATCCATTCACTAGAGACCAGTGACATCACTGAGAATGCAGCCTATCCATTCACTAGAGACCGGTAACATCACTGAGAATGCAGCCTATCCATTCACTAGAGACCGGTGACATCACTGAGAATGCAGCCTATCCATTCACTAGAGGCCAGTGACATCACTGAGAATACAGCCTATCCATTCACTAGAGACCAGTGGCATCACTGAGAATACAACCTATCCATTCACTAGAGACCAGTGGCATCACTGAGAATGCAGCCTATCCATTCACTAGAGACCAGTGGCATCACTGAGAATGCAGCCTATCCATTCACTAGAGAGCGGTGACATCACTGAGGATGCAGCCTATTCATTCACTAGAGACCGGTGACATCACTGAGAATGCAACCTATCCATTCACTAGAGAGTGGGGACATCACTGAGAATACAGCCTAACCATTCACTAGAGAGCGGTGACATCACTGAGAATACAGCCTAACCATTCACTAGAGAGCGGTGACATCACTGGGAATGCAGCCTATCCATTCAATACAGATCTATGACATCACTGAGAATGAAGCCTATTCATTCACTAGAGACATTTCTGTACACAGACTTCTCCAGTGAACATTGTTAGTATCACAACTCTCACATTCATGGTGTATACTCATTTATTTGGTGATTCTACATTATGGAAAATCAGGAGTGAGAGATACCATAATTTTAGTACATTAGGGGAAGCTGGAAATTCATTGATGATGCTTCTTCATAGAATTAATTGAGCGATATAAAAATCTGCCATGTAAATCAGCTTATCCATGTGCAGAAAATTAGATTTTTGTACTTACAATAAAATCCATTTTTTGGCGTCCATTGGGGGATATATGAATTCAGATACAGTCAGGTTATACTGCCGCCTACAGCAGGATTGGACAATGGCAAAAATTGTAGGCCAGCCCTCATGTATGACACCGCCTTTACCCAGCATGCCTTAGCTTTGTGGTAAACAATACCAAGAGTACAGTAGGGAATGACTCCACTGGGAAGGGAATACTGAACCTGAGCCAACAAGAGGATGATTAACAAGAGCCCACTAAAAACAGATGAAACCATCAACTCCCGAAGATGGAAGAACGAACACATAACCTGATGTTGTAAAAGGAAAAAAATACTAGGGATAACCCCCAGAAGGATCAAGGGAAACTGGTAAAGAAAACAGGACTATGCTAGAAAGTCTAGCCAATGAATATGGGAAGGCCTGAGGCCTAACCTTTATATTCAAGGGGAATGAAGTTTGTGACTAAAGTAGGTCAGACAACCAACTCTCTAAGTGAAGTACACCACAAAATATACAGGGTTAGTACATCCCAATAGCCCACAATGGCATGAAGTGATTCCAAGACCACTGGAGAACTCAAGGGTTTTAATCCACTAAGTCAACTTGACAGAAGACGGAGGGTGCTAGTAAGACATCGCCATAAGGATACACAGGAATGAAAATTGGAGCTCAGCCCCAGACTGGTGAGAGTGGAACCACCAAAAGCCGCAGAAGATAAAAACGTAAACATCCTGACACTGGGGCTTGCAGAAGAATGCTACGGAGCTTGGCTAACCACATCCACAGCAAAGAGTATTAGAAGTTCCTGATCCCACCAGGTCCAGCAAATCATCAACAGTCATGCAGGATGAGGTGGGAATGTTAGCTGAAATGTTAAGAGCATTTACTGGATTACAGGCAAGTCACAAGGTAAGGTATATAAGGACCTTTCCCAACAGGCTGCTGATCAGCCAAAGAAGGAGGACCAATGCCAAGGTGAAGAAGTCTCACAAAGTCCTTTGGACATATTTTGTCCCCAGAAGAGAGTACCTGCAGCACAAAACTAGGGTGTGCCACCTGCTGACAATCCAGGGGGCAGAGGTCCCTGCAGCAACGATCTGCCTGACACGTAGGATAGGAGTCACACCCATACACCGAGATGGTGTCCCAACAGAGTCTGAAGCAGAAAACGTTATCAAGGCGAGTTGCCTTGACATGGAGGAAACCATTTGATTAGAGCAATTAGACCGTAATCCTGGGGATTGAGGTACTCCAGTGCCTGAAATGCCCAAAGTACAGAGTGAAGAAACTACCCCAGTTACCTGGAGAGGGTGAAGGGTTACAGCAAGGACTAACTTATTCACAGTTACAGGTGTGTAGGCCTGCTCAGAACCCAAAACCCACCCCTGAAGGTGCCCCCCCAACGCCCTCACTACTTCAATGGAAGATGAGTGAACTAATGGTACACAAGGTGGGGCTGAAGATGAACCTTCTTGCCAAATGGTGACAGATGGCTGCCAAAACTGGAACCCCGCAAGATTTGATCTGGCCAAATTGTGTAGGCGCTGGGACCTTTGGGAAGATGCTGACTACAAGAATCCATCAAGCTGACTCTCCTTACAGTGAGCCGCCAGAACATACAGGGATCCGGATCCTTATCCAAGGAACAGCTAGAGCTGGTCTCGGACGACCATGTAGGTCAGGGAGTTCATATGGAGAGGAGGATATGAGAGATACTGTGCATCATAGAGGATTGTTCATGCCTCAAGGACAGGGGGTCTGAGAAAGGGAGTGTGAATCAAGCATAGTTCCATAACCTTACATAACATATGGATTGGAGCAAGAGGTCTAGAAGTGGGAGGGATCCAGAGAGACTGGGGAAAGTGCAGTGTCCTGTGTTGCAGTACAGAAGATTTAATAAGGAGCAACTTAATAAGGGCACCAGAACAAAGGATTAGCCTGTGGGGTAAAAGGTTGGCTTTCTACATCTGAATGCCAGGAAGACAAGGTACTCAAGGGCCTGCCAGGATGCACAGTCAGCCCCCACTTGTAGAAGTGGAGGCAAATTTTCATGCAGAAGGCTCTTCAGAGGGGTAACGGAAGTTACAGCCCTACGGGTTAATTGGAAGTCAGGCTCATAGGACCTGAGGACACCTACTGCAGAAGTAAACAATGTACACTAGCTGACCTCTCCGTATACCTCTACTGTGTTGGAACAGGAGCATGCTCTAATCTGCCGTGACATTACTAATCATAGAGTCAAGTGCAAGGTCTGAAGTGGCAACGTCCCTCAATGGCCCATCAAGTCAGGTGCTCTTTGGAAAGGTCATCAGTGTTCCACTAGTGCAACCAGAGTGCCTGTGCACATCTGTATGGATATCAGACCCAGACAGGACAGAAGTTTAGATGCTTGAAACAAGTCATCACAACTAAAGGATCAGGTTCTGTACATTTGCTAAACCCACTCTCAGAAACAGAGGTCTACCTCAGTGGAGGAGAGATTTCTTTGGAGAGAAATAACCCAGTCTGACAGATTAAGGTCACTGCCAACACAAGACAGAGGGTAGAACCTGCCAGTTCAAACTGGGATTTTGAGGGGGATTCTACCTGTCGGTAGAGTCTTTAAAAGGTAAGCAAGGCTTCCACCCGTCTAGCAGTGTTGGCAGTAAAATGGTTAATACACAGTGAGAACAGTCTACCATTTAACTTCAAACTCTCAAAGAGAAACATTTACAGCACACTCCCAGATGGGACCCAGGACCCTTCAGGATATTGAGGGCCCTTAGGACAGGGCAGGAGGTGCGGCGCCACCAGATAGAACTGAGAAGGACTCCAATGAAGTAGTTCCTATAACTATAGGGGTACCGTGTTCCATATTAGAGATGCTGGTTCCCTCAGAATCACTTGGAGAGTATGGGCTGAGGCCACCCGTAGACACAGGATTGTTCCCTATGTGCCTACTGCACCCATGTAGTGGTAATTCAACTAGGCCTACAGTGAGAGGCAAGGCTTCAGTTACTCACAGACTGGTGCTGATGATGGTCTGGCAGCCAGAGGTGACCAGGTCTTTGTAGGCAGGTAGTGGGAACCGTCTGGACTTCCCCGTGCTGCTTACAAACAGGATCAGCAGAATGGTCTTCCTCTATGCTGAATGGCAAAATAGAAAGTGCAAATAGTGGGGTAGCTCCTGATGCTATAGCCTTAATGGCTTTACTCTTAAAGTGAGTCTTTAGAGACAAGGGTCACAAACTGGGGTTTTGTCACGACTCTAGACCTGAAAAGTGCTCTGTGGCAAACTTTTACCAGTATACCCAGATCTGGAAAGCACAACAATGCAGCCCAGTGACCCACAATAAATGCTTAAGGGTCCCAGCTCAGGCTTTCAAGGTCCGATGAGTTGGATGCCACTTACTAGTGAGGGTGCAAGCTGAGGAAAGGTCCAGACCCAAAGCATACTGCAGAAATAGGAATAGATAGCCCTGCTGACGCAAACCTCCCCCAAGTAGTTAGCAGGTAAAAGCAGCCTCAGCGCAATTCATCCAGACCACAACTCCAACATGTTTCTCCCTGCCCACGGGGCTTAATCATTGAGATCATGGAGAATGCAGGAATACGAGGTTCATATTTTGGGCTAGCCCTGCACATTCAGTCCAGCAAGGTCAGGGTAACAAAGTCACCCTGAGGAAAGGCCAATCCAGATAGCTGTTTTGTCAAGACCAGCTCAAACAGCGATGTACCAAAGAATTTTGACTGAGGTCAGTTCAAAAGTTTGTAGGCAGGTACTGTTTATTTTCTCCACTGTAGGTGGCGCCCAACCACAGCAGCCCTGCAAGCTGGAGGGGAAGTCAAGAGGAACATGGTTCCTCTATGGTTTCCTGGGGAAGCTATCTGATTGGATGCTACCGCCCCATGTGACTCAGGCAGTCATCTTGGGTATGGCAGAGCCTATGTAAGCCCCTGGCTCTCTGGCCTGGCACGCATTTCACATGTGGGTAGTGAAGGGACAGGTCACTCGTCTGACAGGGACAGTGGTTAGCAGCAGGGAGAGGTTCCAGATGACTAGGGAAAGGATAAGGACACTGCATCCTTCCTGGACACCTCCCGAGTTGGGCATGGACTGGTCAGGCTACATTCTGCCCCTCAAGACACATGCTGTCGGCACACCCAAGACCTGCTCTGCTATGCATAGCTGTTGCATTCTGTGGGTGTTCCTGGTCAGGCACCTTCCCACCAGTTTTGTTGTGATTTGCTGAACTTCTGCAACAGGAAAAAAAAAAGATTGGTTAGGCTTGTCTCAAGGGGGCTGAAGAAAATGTCCATCCTCCTTGGACACTAGCAAAAAAAAAAAACAAGGTATGTTGGGCAGAAAAGGGGTTATGGTGGGGGCTGGCTTAACATTTTTTCTGTTTGCCAGTGTACATTCCTCCTGCAGGTGGCAGTTTAACCCGGATCTACATTTCTCTGTCCCTCAATACATGACAAAGAAGTGCCATTTTTGAGAGGAGTTCACCTTTAATACACTCAAGCGTGAAGATCACCCAGCAACATAAGACCTATAGTCACGTAAGCCCTGACCAATATCTCAACTGATGCTCGTTACCATCTCCTTACTATTAGAACCCACATTTCCGCCCATCGCTGGCATGAGAGGGCCATCATCTACTATACCATGATACATTTGGCACCACGGCAGATCCATTTGGCACCTGCCTGACGCTGTGACGGTATCTACAAACATAACAGTGATAGTTCAGTTTTATTTTATACCACTGTAATGACAACATAATTTATCGAAGCAGTGCTATTTTTATGGCTTAATTACGGGAGATTAGCCGAGGTAAACAATTATGGTGTCCGCATAAAAATGCCTGCCTGGGTTCCATCTCCCGTTCGCACATTCTAATCTGCTCGATGTAACATTATCATAATTCCATATTGTTTCGAGTGGTGGTCGATGACAAGACGGCTGCTGGGGTAATTACACTGCTCAGAGCTGACAAATGACTCCCCTTCAACTTCTAACACATTCTATTTGCAAAATGACTACGGGGCGCACAGAAATACACTTGTCTTTTCAGTTATTATGGGTCGGTCCTGTCGACAGCCCTTAAATCCAACATGATGAACCCCCCCACCTTCCCCAATGTTAGGCAGAGTATGCTTGCTATGTCAAGCTACTAATACAATCTAGATTGATTAAAAACAGTGGCAGATGCAAAGTTTCTGGATCCTGTTGCAGGCAATTTAACTCTTTGGAACTGCAAAAAGTAGGAGATATTTTAAAGAGATCCTGTTGCCAGAGCATTACCGGGAACAACCCCCCTCCCCGAGACAAACCACCAACACTAATGAAATACCTGAACACAAACGTGCCTACAGTTACAAGCAGTGGCGGCTGGTGTTCAAGATTTTGGGGGGGTGGCAGCAATCCAACGCCAATAACCCCCCCCCCCCCCGGCAAGAGATGGACAGGAATGTGGAGACCCCCGCGGGAGACGGACGTGAATGCGGAGGCAATCAGGGGCCTCCTTACCTTAGGAAGGAGGCAGATCAGGCAGACATGGATCTGGGCTGCAGCTCCTCGCTGCGGGGCCATTGCTTCTCCTCCAGGCCAAAACAGGAAGTGGGTCCTGGCTGAGACCTGATTGGCCGAGAGTCCTAAGACTCCCTGGTCAATCGGGTCTCAGGAACTGCTTCCTGATTGTCCAGGAGTGGAATCAGGAAGACAATAGCAAATATTCACTTGCTTTCGTTACAAGTGGGTGAGCTCAGGGTGTAGTGCTCTGTGCCCCGATCCCATCCTTTATTTAAGCCAATTAGAGCCTCAAGCTCTAATCATGTGCTTAAAAAAAAAAACCCCCATTGAAATCCATGCGTCTGGCGCCTGCATGTAGATTAGGGGGCTGGACGCATGGAAGGGGGGGGCAGCACCCATGCTCTCCATATGGACAGGCCGCCACTGGTTACAAGCCTCTGTATTGTTGGTTTTCCCAACCCCACTGGTCTGCCCACCCCCTACTTGGAAAACCGTGCAACCCGTTACAACCAACTGATGACGTCTGCAGTGGTATCGACCAACCGATGACATCTGCGCCTGACAGTGAGCATGCGCTGTACAAGATCTAGTGAGGTTTAGTATTGTTTAAATCAGCGTTTCACAACTTTTTCTCAGTCAAGGCACCCTTTAAAAATTATGGACAATCTCGAGGCACCCCCCAAAAATGACGGAAAGTCTTGAGGTGCCCCATTCTAAAATGTAAAAACTTTTCTAACAGTTTTACATGATTCAACAACAACAACCACACAAATAGGACACCCAATGTTAGAGGTGATTTATTCTTCCAAAGCAAATACCCTTTTGCAAATTGGTACTGACTAGTATTCCAATGTTTCCCTTCTCCCTCAGCTAATGTGACCCCAACACTGATGGAGAGGGTCAAACAAGGATGCTATGCAGGTGACTGACATCCTCCTTAGCAGCTGATGAGGTCATTGGTCGTTAGGATGCTTGGCAGCAAGAAGGTTGTAATGGTGCACAATGAAAACCTGTGGCTTTGTGTAACTAAAAGGCAGCCTTCCTCCACCCAACAGCCTGTATACAATTTTTTGCCAATTTTTAGGCATTTTGCCAAGACACTCCTGAAGAAACCTCAAGGCACCCTGGTTGAAAAAGGCTGGTTTAAATGTTGCCATGATGTTTGCTACATAAAAAACATAACTCTCCACCCCCCAAAATCTCACTGTTTACACACGAGAGTCACTGGTGACGTAGTCTTCCCAGGGGGTAGCTGTGGGGCTACATCAACAGTGCCCCCAAAAACCAGAAAGTCAGAACAAATAAGGCCTTGTTCACACAGGCGTACTATAAAATATGCCCATGCAATTGCCGTATTTGCCGGCATGGGGATGCACAAGTGTTCTGTGCATCCCCATGCAGGCAGTCCCATTAATTTCAATAGGGGCACAGCAGCTGCTCTCGTTTTGCCAGCCATGAGTGCGGGCGCACCAAACTGAATGCACACGGTCTGCGTTTGGGGCTGCGCACTCACGTGACTGTCTTAAAGGGTTACTAAAGGAAAGAATTTCATGCAGAGCGTGGCTGGGCCGCGCACCCCTGCTCTCTCCTCATTGGCTCACTGGCTGTGATTGACAGCAGCAGGGGCCAATGGCGCCTGCTGCTGCGTGAGCCAATGAGAGAGAGACCTGGGTGAGTCCCTGCTCTCATGCATATCGCTGGATGAAGGTGGGGGTTAGATGCAGTAAGTATAAGGGGGGCTGGGGGGTTGGAAGCTGCACCCAGAAGGTTTTTTTACCTTAATACAAATAATGCATTAAAGTGATTGTAAAGGCACCTATTTTTTTAAATAACAAACATGTCATACTCACCTCCTCTGTGCAGCGGTCTTGCACAGAGTGGCCCCTAACCCTGTCTTCTGGGATCCACCAGCGGTGCTCCGGGCTCCTCCCCTTCTCGAGTGACCACCACGCTTCCCTGGGGTCACCCGTGCGGTCACCCGTACAGAGTCCTGCTGTTGTGTGTATTCACACAAACAGCGGGACTCGGCCCCGCCCCGTGGCTCACTGGACTTGATTGACAGCAGCAGGAGCCAATGGCTCCCCAGCTATCAATCCATCCAATGAGAACCAGAGCAGCTCAGGTGAGGTTCATTTTGGGCTCAGGTAAGTAAAGGGGAGTGGGGGGGGGGGGGGCTGCTGCAGGTGAAAAGGTTTTCACCTTAAAGCATAGACTGCATTAAGGTGAAAAACCTTGAGGGCTTACATCCACTTTACAGTACAACTAAAGGCAACATACATATTTTAGTACATCCTCATATAAATACCTGAAAGTTACACATGGTAATAAACATAACTGAAATGATTATTTTCCTACCATGTAGCTACAATTCTGGTCTGTAATCCTCTATTCATTTCCTCTTTGCTATACACTGCTAGAGATGATGGGAGGAGTTCAGCAGAGCAGAGCAGAGCTCAGATGTCATTTCCTTTCAGTGAAGTATCTTGTCTATCCCACAGTCATCCTTCTATGATGCTCAGCATTTTTTACATATTTTACAATCAATAGCTGGGTGTGTGCTATGTAAGACAGTACAGGTTACTTTGCACACAGATCCGTCTATTAATCTGTCTGCTTCTCCCTGCCTGCTCTCCTCTGGTAATTTGTAAACTGGCAGAACAAAATCCAACCTAGGAGCTGGCTGTATAGATAGAGCAGTGGGTGGGCAAAGGTGGGACATAGGTGGAAGGGGGCGGGGTTTCACAGACCGATCATTGGCGGAACCTAAACTGGACTTTTGTGTAGAATGAACGACTGAGATTTCCATGTATATAGGAGCCCCTCCCCCAGTGATGTCAGGACGTTTCTGCAGAGAGAGACAGACGCAAATGGGGACAACATGGGGGTTCTGTTCAACACAGGCAATTCGAAAACCAGGAAGTAAAGTTGTTACCTCACTAAAGGAAGTGCACATGAGAGCTGGAGACAAGGTAGAGATCTCACCATCCTTACTGTTTTTGCAAAACAATGACATGTTTAACCACTTCCCGCCCGGCCTATTGACAAATGACGGCCGGACGGTGGCTATCCTGACTGGGCGTCTTTTGACTTCCTCAAGATAACCCGTGATCGCACACCCACGGAGTGGTGGTGCCGTGGGTCACTCTGACCCACCGCATTACCGACCGAGGTAAAGGGCTTCCATCGGAAGCTTTTTACCATGTGATCAGCCGTGACCAATCATGGCTGATCACAGTGTAAACAGGAAGAGCCATTTATCGGCTTTACCTCTACTCAGGTCTGCAGACCTGAGTAGTGGAGAAGATTCCTTCTCTGAATAAACACTTTATGTGCTCGGTGCTCAAAGTGACAAATGGTGGAATGATATCCAGTAATAGTGAGTTGGTGCACTTACCGGAAGCTGGTAAGGCACCAGCAGTAGATGTGTAGATGCGCACTTCTCAATCCTGGATGGTTTAGTGACAGGTGACAAAATGAGTGCTCCACAAGGTGAATGAACGAAAAGGTGAAGTGTATGTGCTTATCAGAAGCTGGTAATCAACCAGTGGCAGAGGCGTTGCTAGGGGGTGGCTATTGGGGCTATAGCCCCGAGCCTGGGGTCCATAGCCCCGAGTCTCTTACAGGGTGGGTGCAGTTCTGCAATTAGCAGGTATGTCCCGAAGGACAAATGTGACACTAGTCGGTACTAAC
>BLSH010029244.1:657-16892 GCA_018402905.1 Glandirana rugosa
CAGAGAACGGCGGTCCGCCTTGTTAAGGCCCCTTTCACACATAATGGACCGTTTGTCCGTCTTTCATCCATCCGTTGATGGATGAAAAACGGACATCAATGCAACTCTATGGAAAAACGGATGACAACTGATGATCATTCATTTGCATCAGTTTTCATCCGCTTCCGTCAGCATCCGTTTTTATGAACGGATGAAAGTCCTATTTTTCATCCGTTGAAAAAAGGATCGGACGAAAAACGGATGTAAGCTGACGAACGGTCAGTTTTTCATCCATTTTTGCATTGGTAGTGAATGTAAAAAAAAATAAAAAATGATGAAAAACTGATGACCACTGATGAAAAAACGGATCAAAAAAACGGATGAACTGATGAACCGTGTGTGTGAAAGGACCCTTACAGACCGCCGTTCTGTCTCTTTTTCTGAATGATCGGCGGGTCCCGGCGGACATCGCATCTGCAGGACCTACTGATTGGCTCCCACTGTGTCCAATCACAGCGGAAGCAGGGCGGCGCGTCTGCCCCAAACCTGGAAGTGTCAGATTGTGTACTAGGTACGTGATCTGGTGCAGAGCGTCCGCCCGGCCGCAGTATATGTGTGTGGGGCGGTTCGCTAAGTGGTTAAATAGCCGAGTTGTTTAAATATCAAAATTGAAACTTTTAGATGTGATTTGCACTGTAAAATTTCATATAAAGCAGTGTCAGGTCTCTGCAGTGATGCTCTCTGTGTGTGGAAGCAGTGGTCTCTCTCCCTGTATAGAAGCAATGGTCTCTCTCCCTGTATGGAAGCAGTGGTCTCTCTCCCTCCCTGTATGGAAACAGTGGTCTCTCTCCCTGTATGAAAACAGTGGTTTCTCTCTGCGTGAAAGCAGTGGTCTCTCTCCACGTAAATCAAGTGGTCTCTCTCTGTATGGAAGCAGTGTTCCCTCAGCAGAGGACCTATACACTTTCTGCTGAGTTACACCTATAGCACTGTAATGAGTGAAGCCCATTCTCTCTGCTGATTGGAGAGCTCTGGTTCTGTTGAAGGGGCATGTCAGACCTCTGCAGAGAAATGCTCTCTGTGTGGAAGCAGTGGTCACTCTCTCTCTATCCAAGCAGTGGTCTCTCTCTCTCTCTCTGCATCCAAGCAGTGGTCTCTCTCTCTGCATCCAAGCAGTGGTTTCTCTCTCTCTATCTGCATCCAAGCAGTGGTCTCTCTCTCTCTGCATCCAAGCAGTGGTCTCTCTCTCTCTGCATCCAAGCAGTGGTCTCTCTCTCTCTCTGCATCCAAGCAGTGGTCTCTCTCTCTCTCTGCATCCAAGCAGTGGTCTCTCTCTCTCTCTCTCCATCCAAGCAGTGGTCTCTCTCTCTCTCTGCATCCAAGCAGTGGTCTCCCTCTCTCTCTGCATCCAAGCAGTGGTCTCCCTCTATCTCTGCATCCAAGCAGTGGTCTCCCTCTATCTCTGCATCCAAGCAGTGGTCTCCCTCTCTCTCTGCATCCAAGCAGTGGTCTCCCTCTCTCTCTGCATCCAAGCAGTGGTCTCCCTCTCTCTCTCTGCATGCAAGCAGTGGTCTCCCTCTCTCTCTCTGCATCCAAGCAGTGGTCTCTCTGCATCCAAGCAGTGGTCTCTCTGCATCCAAGCAGTGGTCTCTCTGCATCCAAGCAGTGGTCTCTCTCTCTCTGCATACAAGCAGTGGTCTCTCTCTCTCTGCATACAAGCAGTGGTCTCTCTCTGCATACAAGCAGTGGTCTCTCTCTCTCTGCATACAAGCAGTGGTCTCTCTCTGCATACAAGCAGTGGTCTCTCTCTGCATACAAGCAGTGGTCTCTCTCTGCATACAAGCAGTGGTCTCTCTCTCTGCATCCAAGCAGTGGTCTCTCTCTCTGCATCCAAGCAGTGGTCTCTCTCTCTCTGCATCCAAGCAGTGGTCTCTCTCTCTCTCTGCATCCAAGCAGTGGTCTCTCTCTCTCTGCATCCAAGCAGTGGTCTCTCTCTCTCTGCATTCAAGCAGTGGTCTCTCTCTCTCTCTCTCTGCATCCAAGCAGTGGTCTCTCTCTCTCTCTCTGCATCCAAGCAGTGGTCTCTCTCTCTCTCTGTATGGAAGCAGTAGTCTCTCTACAGAGGTAACTAAAGCCTCGTACACACGAGCCGATGGTTGGTCAATCGAATGTCCAACTTTTTGTCCAAATTGGCTGTCCGTGGTTGTGTGTAGTGTACTGACGTGAGTCAAGTAATCGGCCAGCAAAGTGAACGCAGTGACGTGTTCCGAGTGTATAACGAGGAAGCTCAGGGGAATGTGATTTGTGAATTAGGAACCCAGGTTACCGACTGAACACTTCCTGGATTCCGCGTGTTTAGCACTTCCAACTTTTTGTTGGCCAACTTCTGTACACATGAGCCAAAAATCGGCCAACTCCTTGTTGGCCAACACAAGTTTTCTCGTCTCGTCGTCCAACTTCTGTTGGACAACCATTGGAGATCGGCTGTAGAATTGTGCGCACACACGATCGGATTATCGGCCAACAGTTTGTTGGACGACCGTTGTTTACCAACCATCGGACCTTTAATCACCACAATGAGTAAAGTCCACCCTGCCTGCTGATTGGAGAGCTCTGGCTCAGCAGGGGGGAATGTCAGACCTCTGCAGAGAGACCACTGCTTCCAGACAGAGAGCAAAGGTCTGATCACAATGGTTTAGGGGTGGCCTCAGTGGTGTGTTGGGGGTTCCATTGATAGTGAAGCACCCTGCACTGCATATAATGTGTTCCATGTAAATGGGTCCCCAAATCTAACCAATGGGGCAGAGGGTGCCCCCAGAGGGGGGGGGGGTAACCCTCATCCAGCAAGGAGAACACGGAGCCCGGGGAGAGGGGGAAGCCTGCCCCATAGAGGGGGGACTCGGGGAGGGTGATGTGATGGGGGGGGGGGGGGATGCGATGGGGGGAGAGATGGGGGGAGGTCACACTCACGGCATGGCGCGAAGTCCCCCCTACAGCCGCTTTCTTTCTCAGCTGGGCGCTGCGTGCACCGCTATATCCCTTCCCCCGGGAACATCTCCCCCCATACTTCCGCCCCGCCCTCCCCTGACATTCCTCCACGCTCTTAGAACCACAGTACTGTAGATGATAAAATTAAGTTTTCTAATCTGATGGAACGCCGCTTCATTTTTGTGTGAGACGCAGCCAATGAAGCGTGGCAGGGATTGGGTGAAGTGCCCACGCCTGAAGCGGCCATCTTTGTTTTGGGAACGCAGAGTGGCTTCCGGCCCCGCGTTCCCCTGGTAACGGGACAGCCGCGGTGAGCAGAAGCTCGGGGAACATACAGCGAGGTGAGGTGGGCTTGTTGGGGGGCCTGGTATGGTGTTCCTGTCTGCATTGGGCCCCTAGGGGCCACAATGTCCTGCCAGGCTCCTAGGTGAAGTATATGGCTCATAAAGAGGACCTGTCATATAGGGCATTGTATCCACCACAGGACTGCTGCATGTCTGTGGCTGACTCACTGATGTCTGATATGAAAGAGAATTCATAGAGTGATACAGATCCAATATTCATAGAATTCAAATCTAAATCCCAAACCTATTGTATATTGCTGCTTACAGGCCTTAGATGTGGCAGCTGCATTTGTTTTCTTCTTTTCAGGCGCCAGTAACACACTTCCTGTCCTAGGGTGACAACTCACTAACCAGTAATACACTTCCTGTCCTAGGGTGACAACTCACTAACCAGTAACACATTTCCTGTCCGAGGGTGACAACTCTCTAACCTGTAATACACTTCCTGTCCTAGGGTGACAACTCACTAACCAGTAATACACTTCCTGTTCTAGGGTGACAACTCACTAACCAGTAATACACTTCCTGTCCTAGGGTGACAACTCACTAACCAGTAACACACTTCCTGTTCTAGGGTGACAACTCACTAACCAGTAATACACTTCCTGTCCTAGGGTGACAACTCACTAACCAGTAATACACTTCCTGTCCTAGGGTGACAACTCACTAACCAGTAACACACTTCCTGTTCTAGGGTGACAACTCACTAACCAGTAACACATTTCCTGTCCGAGGGTGACAACTCTCTAACCTGTAATACACTTCCTGTCCTAGGGTGACAACTCACTAACCAGTAATACACTTCCTGTTCTAGGGTGACAACTCTCTAACCAGTAATACACTTCCTGTTCTAGGGTGACAACTCACTAACCAGTAACACACTTCCTGCCCTAGGGTGACAACTCACTAACCAGTAATACACTTCCTGTCCTAGGGTGACAACTCACTAACCAGTAATACACTTCCTGTCCTAGAGTGACAACTCACTAACCAGTAATACACTTTCTGTCCTAGGGTGACAACTCACTAACCAGTAACACACTTCCTGTCCGAGGGTGACAACTCTCTCTAACCAGTAATACACTTCCTGTCCTAGGGTGACAACTCACTAACCAGTAACACATTTCCTGTCCGAGGGTGACAACTCTCTAACCTGTAATACACTTCCTGTTCTAGGGTGACAACTCACTAAACAGTAATACACTTACTGTCCTAGGGTGACAACTCACTAACCAGTAATACACTTCCTGTCCTAGGGTGACAACTCACTAACCAGAAATACACTTTCTGTCCTAGGGTGACAACTCACTAACCAGTAACACACTTCCTGTCCTAGGGTGACAACTCTCACTAACCAGTCACACACTTCCTGTCCGAGGGTGACAACTCTCTAACCAGTAATACACTTCCTGTTCTAGGGTGACAACTCACTAACCAGTAATACACTTCCTGTCCGAGGGTGACAACTCTCTCTAACCAGTAATACACTTTCTGTTCTAGGGTGACAACTCACTAACCAGTAACACACTTCCTGTCCTAGGGTGACAACTCACTAACCAGTAATACACTTTCTGTCCTAGGGTGACAACTCACTAACCAGTAACACGCTTCCTGTCCGAGGGTGACAACTCTCTCTAACCAGTAATACACTTCCTGTCCTAGGGTGACAACTCACTAACCAGTAACACACTTCCTGTCCTAGGGTGACAACTCACTAACCAGTAATACACTTTCTGTCCTAGAGTGACAACTCACTAAGCAGTAATACACTTTCTGTTCTAGGGTGACAGCTCATTAACCAGTAACACACTTCCTGTCCTAGGGTGAAAACTCACTAACCAGTAATACACTTCCTGTCCTAGGGTGACAACTCACTAACCAGTAACACACTTCCTGTCCTAGGGTGACAACTCGCTAACCAGTAGCACACTTCCTGTTCTAAGGTGACAACTCACTATCCAGTAACACACTTCCTGCCCTAGGATGACAACTCACTAACCAGTAATACACTTTCTGTTCTAGGGTGACAACTCACTAACCAGTAACACACTTCCTGTCCTAGGGTGACAACTCACTAACCAGTAATACACTTTCTGTTCTAGGGTGACAACTCACTAACCAGTAATACACTTTCTGTTCTAGGGTGACAACTCACTAACCAGTAACACACTTCCTGTCCTAGGGTGACAACTCACTAACCAGTAACACACTTCCTGTCCTAGGGTGACAACTCACTAACCAGTAACACACTTCCTGTCCAAGGGTGACAACCCTCTAACCAGTAATACACTTCCTGTTCTAGGGTGACAACTCACTAACCAGTAATACACTTCCTGTCCTAGGGTGACAACTCACTAACCAGTAATACACTTTCTGTTCTAGGGTGACAGCTCATTAACCAGTAACACACTTCCTGTCCGAGGGTGACAACTCTCTCTAACCAGTAATACACTTCCTGCCCTATGGTGACAACTCATTAAACAGTAACACACTTCCAGTTCTAGGGTGACAACTCACTAATCAGTAATACACTTCCTGCCCTAGGGTGACAACTCACTAACCAGTAATACACTTCCTGTCCTAGGGTGACAACTCACTAACCAGTAATACATTTTCTGTTCTAGGGTGACAACTCACTAACCAGTAACACACTTCCTGTCCGAGGGTGACAACTCTCTAACCAGTAATACACTTCCTGTCCGAGGGTGACAACTCTCTAACCAGTAATACACTTTCTGTCCTAGGGTGACAACTCACTAACCAGTAACACACTTCCTGCCCTAGGGTGACAACTCACTAACCAGTAATATAGTTTCTGTCCTAGGGTGACAACTCACTAACCAGTAACACACTTCCTGCCCTAGGGTGACAACTCACTAACCAGTAACAAACTTCCTGTTCTAGGGTGACAACCCTCTAACCAGTAATACACTTCCTGCCCTAGGGTGACAACTCACTAACCAGTAACACACTTCCTGTCCTAGGGTGACAACTCACTAACCAGTAATACACTTCCTGTTCTAGGGTGACAGCTCATTAACCAGTAACACACTTCCTGCCCTATGGTGACAACTCATTAAACAGTAACACACTTCCTGTTCTAGGGTGACAACTCACTAACCAGTAATACACTTCCTGTCCTAGGGTGACAACTCACTAACCAGTAATACACTTCCTGCCCTAGGGTGACAACTCACTAACCAGTAACACACTTCCTGTCCAAGGGTGACAACCCTCTAACCAGTAATACACTTCCTGTTCTAGGGTGACAACTCACTAACCAGTAATACACTTCCTGCCCTAGGGTGACAACTCACTAACCAGTAATACACTTCCTGCCCTAGGGTGACAACTCACTAACCAGTAACACACTTCCTGTCCTAGGGTGACAACTCACTAACCAGTAATACACTTTCTGTTCTAGGGTGACAGCTCATTAACCAGTAACACACTTCCTGCCCTATGGTGACAACTCATTAAACAGTAACACACTTCCTGTCCTAGGGTGACAACTCACTAACCAGTAACACACTTCCTGTCCTAGGGTGACAACTCACTAACCAGTAATACACTTCCTGTCCTAGGGTGACAACTCACTAACCAGTAACACACTTCTTGTCCTAGGGTGACAACTCACTAACCAGTAATACACTTCCTGCCCTAGGGTGACAACTCACTAACCAGTAATACACTTTCTGTCCTAGGGTGACAACTCACTAACCAGTAACACACTTCTTGTCCTAGGGTGACAACTCACTAACCAGTAATACACTTCCTGCCCTAGGGTGACAACTCACTAACCAGTAATACACTTCCTGCCCTAGGGTGACAACTCACTAACCAGTAACAAACTTCCTGTTCTAGGGTGACAACTCACTAACCAGTAATACACTTCCTGCCCTAGGGTGACAACTCACTAACCAGTAATACACTTTCTGTCCTAGGGTGACAACTCACTAACCAGTAACACACTTCCTGTTCTAGGGTGACAACTCACTAACCAGTAACACACTTCTTGTCCTAGGGTGACAACTCACTAACCAGTAACACACTTCCTGCCCTAGGGTGACAACTCACTAACCAGTAATACACTTCCTGCCCTAGGGTGACAACTCACTAACCAGTAATACACTTCCTGTCCTAGGGTGACAACTCACTAACCAGTAATACACTTCCTGTCCTAGGGTGACAACTCACTAACCAGTAATACACTTCCTGTCCTAGGGTGACAACCCTCTAACCAGTAATACACTTTCTGTTCTAGGGTGACAACTCACTAACCAGTAATACACTTCCTGTCCTAGGGTGACAACTCACTAACCAGTAATACACTTTCTGTTCTAGGGTGACAACTCACTAACCAGTAACACACTTCCTGTCCTAAGGTGACAACTCACTAACCAGTAATACACTTTCTGTTCTAGGGTGACAACTCACTAACCAGTAACACACTTCCTGTCCTAGAGTGACAACGCCCACTCACCCCCCATCTATAAAGGAGCAGTTTTGTCACCCTAAGGCCTGATTCACACCCAAGGTGGATTTGATTTAAATCACTGGTAAAAAGACTGCATGTAAATCATCATATTTAAAGAGCAGCGATATCAGAACCGATTCAATCATACAGTTTGTAGTGTACATAGATTTGCAAAACAATGGGATAAAGGAATATTCCTGAACTTTGTTTTATCTCATGGCTACTGTGACATTGTGTGAATGCATCAATGCAGCGCATGTTATATCAGCTTGCAGAGCTTGGATTTATTGAATGAGTTTACCAAAAAAATTTAAATATTGCAGAATATACAGCCTCATGCTACATAACTAAGCTCCATTTCATGCTGAACAAACAAAATTATTAATGTACCTAGTAGAAAACTATCTTTTAGATATATTTTTATTCCAAAAGCATTTTATTAAAATAAATTTGATTTAAATAGAAAAAAAATCAGATTTCTTAGATTTTTTTTTTAAATCATTGATTTATCTCCACCCTGTTCACACCTGTGTGTTTTTTGGAGCAACGCACTACAGTCCATATAACATGGCTTCCTATGGGACACATTTACATCTATGCTGTTTTCTCAGCCGCTGCGTTTTTGGAAAGGGTCAGAGACTTTTTTTACATGATGTGTAAAGATTTGTTTGTTTTTTTTGTTTTAAACAACAATCATGTTATACTTGCCTCCTCTGTGCAGTTGGTTTTGGTCACCTGAAGTCCTGCTGAAGTTGCCCTGAAATCGCCTAGCACAGTCGCACTGAAGTCGGGTCGCCCCTGTGTGAATGCAGCCTTAGGCTTGGTTCACACCCAGGCAATCCAACTTCAGGGGAGACTTTGCTTGGTGATTTGAACGCTTCCTCAGGGTGACTTTGGGCGACTTATGAAGCGACCTCCATGCCAGGCGACTTTGCCTATGGCCAATCAGAGAAGAGAGGGGGTTGCCTTCAAAAATTCTCTTCTTTTTCTTGTAAAGTCGTTTCAGTATAGATGGGGGATCCGACTTGGAAGCAACTTCCATTGAATTCTATGGGCAAAAGGCTAGGCGACTTCAGCAGGACTTCAGGTGACGTACAACACGACTTATGCCAGGCGACTTTGCCTGGGGCCAATCAGAGAAGGGAGGGAGGGGGCTGCCTCAAGGAAATTCTATTCTTTAACACTACAAAGTCACTTGTATTGAGATGGGGGATCCGACTTGGAGGCGACTTCTATTGAATTCTATGGGCACAAGTCGGATAGAAGTCGCCTCCTAGTGGTACAGGAACCTTCCTTGAAGTCGGAGCGACTTCAGCAGTGTACATTAAGACGGCTCCCATTCACTTCAATGGGATTTGGGATGTCAAGCGACTTGGGGCGGCACAATATATAAATATAAAGTGCCTAATCACTCAACATATAACTAATAAATATATATCCAACTTTTAAAGTGAAACGCATTTTATACATAAATGGAGCATATACTAAAAAAGTGACCCACAAAAACAATATATAAATATAAATATTGAGAAAGGTGCCAGCCAAACACTACATAAAGTGTGTGGCACATGTAATCCAAGTGTACAATGAAATATAACTGTCCAGATGAATTAGTGGTGGGCACTAAAGTGTCTGGTGCACAGAGGTTGATAAAGTGCCCAAGTGACTGTAAACAAGTGAAGTGACAAGTGCCCAAAACTAGAAGTGAGTTGTGCCAGCAAGCGGCATTTCATGAGGAATCCTCCACCGCAAATTACAACTGCTTACCAGGTACTGATAAGGAACCAGCAAGAGACACTTTTATTAAAGGTGTCCTCTGTAGATGGATTCTGGGATCATCACCGATACTTCATGGATTGGCATCGCTCCTCTTAATAATTCTCCAGAGGTTATCCAGGGCCCAAGAAACGCGCATCTCAGGAGTTTTCACCGCATCATAAAACAAGAGGAAATCTCGCCATAGTGTAAAACCATTTAGTAAATTTATTGAAAAATGATTAGAAACACTTACATTGCGGTTTAAAAAGTTGAGCTCAAACTGGTGCAGTGACTCGGGGGGAACAGAACCCAGCGCGTTTCGTCTCCTCAAGATGTCTTATGGGATGGGCAGTCGGACAGAAGTCGCCTTGAAGTAGTACAGGAACCTTTTCTGAAGTCGGAGCGACTTCAGTAGTGTATATTAAAGCGGAGTTCCACCCAGAATTTTTTTTTTTTTTTTACATCATTCAAATCCTTGGCCTATATAGACCTTTGAAGGGGAAAAATGTTATAATCACCCTAAGTTGCTTGTTGCTAGGTGGTCTCTGTAATCTGCCCCTTAGGTCCTAGGCTCTTCTCCTCACTTCCTGCTTCGCCTGGCCTCCTGGGAGATGAGACTCATCGTTTCCCAGGAGTCAGTGGGCTTCCCTGTACTGTAAAATCGTGTTATTTCCAGACAGGAAATGATGCGATTTAAGGCGGGCCGAGATCGAGGAGGGCATGATGGTTACCCACCATGCATTTCTTTCAGGAAGAGATGCCAGGAGACCCAGGATGGGCTTCAGATGCCTTCACCTAAAATGGAAAAGTCCAGCAGTGAGAGAAACGAAATTGTGAGTAAAAAATACATGGAATTACTAGGCGGTTTGAAAGTAAGGAAACAAAAGGTTACATCTATTTAGTATTAAAAGTGTGGATGCCCAAAAAAAAAAAATTCTGGGTGGAACTCCGCTTTAAGACGGCTCCCATTCACTTCAATGGGAATTCGGATGTCAAGCAACTTGGGGTGACACAAGTCGGATCGCAAGTCGCCTAGGTAGGAACCGAGCCTTAAAGCCTTGAATAAAAAAAAAAAAAAGAAACCTTTTGTCCCTGCTAGCTAATCACTTACCTTACAACGAAGCCCGCCAGCAGCACCAAAAGTGTAATATATTGCAGCTTACCAATCATTAAAGCAGTTGTCTACCCATTTAAAAAAATAAATAAATAAAAACCTTCAGGACAATAGCATAATGAGCTAGTATGCACCGCATACTAGCTCATTATGAAATACTCACCTTGGAACGAAGATCCGTTAGGGCTGCTCGGTCCCCTCTGAGGAAGCAGACATCTTCCCTCGGATCTTGCTTCCGGGTACGCGGCTCCGGCGCTGTGATACATCACTCCCGCGTATGCACGCAGGACCCGTCTTTCTGGCAAGGTCCGGCCCTATTGCCGGGACATAAACGGCACATGCGCCATAACGCCGAAGCTCTTTAGAGGGGGAATATCTCCTAAACCCTACAGGTAAGCCTTATTATAGACTTATCTGTAGGTAAAAGTCAGAAAATAGGGTAGACAACCGCTTTAAATGTGGTGGTTTGTTTTCTTACTTTTTTTAGGTCCCCCCCCCCCCCCTCTTTTTTCACCTAGAATGAATCGGAAGTGACTGCTGATGATGTTTCCCGGTGCATCCTGGGATATCTTAAACAAAGTGAAGCTAATGCTGCATAGAAGCCCCTCCAAAGTTTCAGCTGCTGCAAGGGAGCATTGTCAGACTTCTATGGAGGCTTTGGAGATGCTTTGAAGCACAAAACAAGCGGCAAGGGGTATCATTCTTTTTTTTTTTTTTATCAAAGGGGTATAATGTTTGAAGTGAAGCAAATGCAACATGTGAAAAGGACTGTAAGGCTGGTTTCACGCGGGCTGTCCAATCAGGTTTGCCCGTCAGTTTTTCAGGTGGACCTGATCGGACCCTCCATAGCTGTCTATGCAGCAGCGGATATCAGCGGACATGTGTCCACTGACACCTGCCAGCATCCAATCCGATCCTGTCCCCCAAAAACATTGAATAACAGTCGGTCCGCTTCCATCTGAGAGCCCCATAGAGAACAGCGGGCTGTGTCCGTGTCTGCTCTGCATAGCGGAACCGACACAGACCTGTCATCTGCTTACTCAGTGGGGAGATCTCCTGGTGCGGACTATGGAGAAACCAGCTTAATTAATGGCCCAATACACACGATCCAAAAATCGAACAATCCCGCTTTCTAATCAATCGTACGGTAATCGGATCGTTAGTACAGAGCTATTCACAGCCGATCATGACAGTTCATCCGATATTATTAGATCGGACAAACATGGAAATTTTTCTCGTACAATTCTCGTTTAATCAGTACAGTTGTCGTCCGTATATACAATACAAATACACTACAACACATCGCATCACTTCCGATTTTTTTTTTTGTACTACAATTTTCGTGACTGCCGATTCGATCTGAGATTAGCATGCGAAAAAAAAACGGACCATCTGTCGTCCAGTTTTCGTATTGTGTGTCGGCCATAATAGTCCTTTCACACGGGCGTTACGTTTTTTTTTTTTTTTGCTCAGTCATGGTTCAAAAAACAGAAATGGATGTCAATTTTCACATCCGCTTTCGTATCCGCTGACATCCGTATATAGCTGGTTGCTAAGGAAGGGGCCGGGAAGCCGGCCGCCGCGTCCTTAACAACGGATGAGTCATCAGCCGGGTTCCCCACTGACAGCTGAATGCAAAAAGAAAAATAATTGCCGGGAAAAAAATTACGAAAAAAACTGGCGTGGCGCCCCCCCCGTCCAGGTCCATACCAGGCTCTTTGGGTCTAGTATGGATTCAGGGGGGACCCTCCCACGCCAAATTTTTTTTTTTTTTAAAGGTGTGGGGTCCCCCCCCAAACTCCATACCAGACCCTTATCTGAGTATGCAGCCCGGCAGATCAGGAAAGGGAGGGGACGAGCGAGCGCCCCTCTCCTGAACCCCAAGCACCTTGCCCTTGTTGATGAGTACAAGTTTTTGCTGATAACCCTGGCCGGCGGTTGTCGGGGTCTGTGGGCGGCGGGGGGCTTATCGGAATTTGGAAGATCCCGGGCTCCCCCCATGTGAATGGGTATCGGATACATACTACCCCTACCCATTCACCAAAATGGCAGTGAGATGTAAGACATAAAGAAAAACCAAGAGCCGGTTTTTGTCAATTCCTTTATTAATAGCTCGGTCTTCTCCCGGTGTCGTCCTCTCCGCCGCCGTCTCTCCCTGAGCCGTCTCTTCCCACCGCTGTCTTTTCCTGTGCCTTCTCTCCCGCCACCGTCTTCTTCCTCGCCGCTGTTTCTGTCTTCCTCCATTGTGTTGTCACCTGCTGTCTGGCATCCTGTTATATAGCCATGGGGCGTGGCCATCAGATGACGTCACCTGGAGAGCCCACCCCTGTGATGTCACAAGGGCGGGCTTTCTGGGTAACTACATCGGATAGCCACGCCCCATGGCTATATAACGGATACCAGACAGCGGGTGACAACACAACGGATGAAGGCGGCAACAGAATAACAGCAGCCTGGTGTGAAGCCGAAGGGCTCCACTGCTGGGTCCCCTTATCCTCAATGGCGGTGGCAGCACTCGACCAGCCGATCTGAAGTTGACAAGTAAAAACAAAAAAAAAAGTCAGCCCGGCCCCCCTGCAGGAGGCGCCGGTACATTGACTTTTCTTTTTTTTTCCTCAGCTCCCTGTATGCCCTGTCTGGTGCTCTGTATGCTCTGTCTGGTGCCCTGTATGCCCTGTCTGGTGCCCTGTATGCCCTGTCTGGTGCCCTGTATGCCCTGTCTGGTGCCCTGTATGCCCTGTCTGGTGCCCTGTATGCCCTATCTGGGACCCTGTATACCCTATCTGGGACCATGTATACTGCTATCTGGGGCTCTGTATACTGCAATCTGGGGCTCTGTATACTGCTATCTGGGACTCTGTATACTGCTATCTGGGACTCTGTATACTGCTATCTGGGACTCTGTATACTGCTATTTGGGACTCTGTATACTGCTATCTGGGACTCTGTATACTGCTATCTGGGGCTCTGTATACTGTTATCTGGGACTCTGTATACTGCTATCTGGGACTCTGTATACTGCTATTTGGGACTCTGTATACTGCTATCTGGGACTCTGTATACTGCTATCTGGGGCTCTGTATACTGCTATCTGGGACTCTGTATACTGCTATTTGGGACTCTGTATACTGCTATCTGGGACTCTGTATACTGCTATTTGGGACTCTGTATACTGCTATCTGGGACTCTGTATACTGCTATCTGGGACTCTGTATACTGCTATCTGGGGCTCTGTATACTGTTATCTGGGACTCTGTATACTGCCATCTGGTGACTCTGTATACTGCCATCTGGTGACTCTGTATACTGCTATCTGGTGACTCTGTATACTGCTATCTGGTGACTCTGTATACTGTTATCTGGGACTCTGTATACTGCCATCTGGTGACTCTGTATACTGCCATCTGGTGACTCTGTATACTGCTATCTGGTGAGTCTGTATACTGCCCTGTATGCCCTGTCTGGTGCCCTGTATGCCCTATCTGGTGCCCTGTATGCCCTATCTGGTGCCCTGTATGCTCTGTCTGGTGCTCTGTATCCAAAAAAAATTAAAAAATATTAAAGTGTAGTTCCAGTCTGTGTTAAAAAAAATACTGTAGCTGCTGACTTTTAATATAAGGACACTTACCTGTCCAGGGATCCCGCGGTGTCGGCAACCCAGGCTGACCTGTCCATTGGCCTCGGATGCAGGCGACGGCATCCTTACTAAGGGAAACAGGAAGTGAAGCCTTACGGCTTCACAGCCAGTAACCTGCTACACATGCGTGAGTTGCACTGCGCTTTCTGAATGGCCTTGCTGTTTTCTGGCACCCGCGTGCGTCTCCCAGAAGGCAGCGGGGGGAAGGAGGAGGGGCCGTAAAGGACGTAGCTCGCCACGGGGACCTTACATGGAAGTGGAAGCGGGTACCTGTTTTTTGACAGATATCCGCCCCCCCCACCCCCCAAAAGGTGCCAAATGTGGCACCGAAAGGGGGGAGGGAGCAGATGGGCAGAGCTCCCACTTTTGGGTGGAACTCTGCTTTAATAAAAAAAATTGAAAGGACCCCCGTTCCTACGCTCAAATGTGAACGCATGCATTACTCCCGCATGCATGTAAACGGTGATCCCACCACACATGAGGTATTGTCGCGAATATCAGAGCAAGAGCAATAATTCTAGCGCCAGACTTCCTGTGTATCTCTTAACTGCTAACTTGTAAAGGCGTTTAAAGCGTCACCTATGGAGAATTTTAACCACTTCAGCTCCGGAAGGTTTTACCCCCTTCATGACCAGACCATTTTTTTTGATACAGCATGCGTTACTTCAACTGACAATTTGCGCGGTCGTGCAACGCTGTACCCAAATAAAATTGATGTCCTTTTTTTCCCCCTCACAATTAGAGCTTTCTTTTGGTGGTATTTTTTACTTTTTGCACTGGGAACAAAAAAACGCGTCAATTTGGCAAAGAAAACAATATTTTTTACTTTCTGCTATAAAACATATCCAGTAAAATTAAAAAAAAAAATCACATTTATTTATCAATTTAGGCCAATATGTATTCTGCTATATATTTTTGGTAAAAAGAATCCCAATACGTGTATATTGATTGGTTTGTGCAATAAGTTATAGCGTCTACAAACTATGGGTTAGATTTATGGACCTTTATTAACTTTTTTCTTCACTAGTAATGCGATTTTTAGCAGGACTGCAACGATGCAGCGGACAAATCGAACACTGAGTGACACTTTTTGGGGACCTTTTTGACACCAATACAGTGGTCATTGCTAACAAAATACACTGTCACTGTATAAATGACACTGGCAGGGAAGGGGTTAACATCAAGGGCGATCAAAGGGTTAAGTGTGCTCCTAGTGAGTGCTTTCTAACTGGGGGGGGAATGCTGACACTGGAGGAAAACAGAGATCCGTGTTTCTGCTTAGCAGAAACACAAGATCTCCATCTTCCTCTCTGACAGAACGGCGGTCTAACGATCGGCGGGTCCCGGAGGACATTGCGTCTGCCGGACCCGCTGATTGGCTCCCGCTGTGTCCAATCACAGACCCTGTGCATGTCCCAGACCCTGTGCATGAAATCAAGTACAGGTACGTGATTTCGCACAAGAGGGCCACCCTGCCACAGTATATCTGAGTGGGGCGATTTTTAAGTGTTTAACCACTTCAATACCAGGCACTTAGAACACTTCCCGCCCAGACCAATTTTCAGCTTTCAGTGCTCTCACAATTTGAGTGACAATTACTCAGTCATACGACACTAACACGCTTTAGTGCATGGACATGAACTAAAGTACGTGTCCCAGACCCTGTACGTGTCCCAGACACTAACCTGTGTCGCCCTCGGTTAGTCGCCCAGGCCGTCTGCGTTACAGGAGGCCCTGGGCGGCTAGCAATCTGGCGGCAAGACAGTCTCTCCTTCTACCTCTAGAACACAAAGACGATTCGTCTTTGTGCCTAGAGACAAAAGGAGGTCACAGTCGTAAGGGGGGGGTCAATCTTTCGTGAGTGATCCTCGTGTGAATTGGGAAACTAGCGGGAACTACAATTGGGGAAGGGACGGTCACAGTAAATATGTCACTGTC
>BLSH010029244.1:114066-130532 GCA_018402905.1 Glandirana rugosa
CTGTGGCGAGGGGCCACCTTGACTCAATCCATAGGACTCGTCAAGATACCTAACTCAGTTCCACCGGGGAGCGGTGTCCCCAGCCAGCCTTGAGTCCGGCAACAAACAGTACACCCACCGCCCCAGCCCAAAACCAGGTTGTAACAGTCAGGATACCTTGTCAGATAAACTGGATAACAGGTAGGCACAACAGGTGCTCAGGAAGCTCCAATTCAGACCCCAAGGGTCCCATCTCAATAGCAAAATGGCCAGTTTCTTTATGGTAATCCATCCAGCCAGTCACCGGCCTCCTGGGGGTTTTCAAAAAATTTGACAGAGCCCTTAAATTGTATGCGAAGCTTGCTGGGGTAGAGCATGCTGTATTGAATAGCCTTGTCTCGCAGTCGCTTTCTGACATCATTAAAGGACCGACGTCTGCGTTGGGTCTCAGCCGAGAAATCCGGAAACAGCATGACTTGGGCATTTTCATATTTCAGTAGCTGTTGCTTTCTGGATTCAGCCAGGATACGGTCTCTATCTCTGAAATTCAGGAATCTTACCAGGAATGGCCTAGGGTATGAGCCTGGGGGACGGGGTCCTGTTGGTACCCGATGAGCCCTCTCTACGACATAAGTGGGGGGTAAATCCCCCAACGTTAGCAACTTTTGGAAAAAGCGTTCAGCAAAGAGAGTAGGATTATCCCCCTCAGACCCCTCCGGCAGGCCCACCACTCTTACATTGTTTCTCCTTTGTCTGTCCTCTGCGTCCTCAGCTCTCCTTTGCAGCGACTTGACCAGGCCTTGAAGTTCTGCAAGTTGTGCTCCATAGGTATGAGAGGTGTCCTCCATCTCCGAGATCCGCTCCTCAGCTGTAGTGAGCCTGCCCCTGATCTTATCCATGTCATGGCGGATGAGGTTACATTCTGCAGCTAAGTGGTCTATGCGGACCATGACTGCGGCGCTGCTGGCATTAATGGCCTCCAGGATGGGCCTAGTAATGGATTCTTGCGGCGACTCCAGCTCTGGGGAATTAGGAACCGAATGGACTAGGGTAGTGGATGCACCTGGACTACACATCTCCCCCTCCTCAGCAGCCTCCATCGCCCTAGACACCACCTGTGTGTCTGCGACACGCTTCCCCTTCTGCTCTGTTAGCAAGATGGCGGAGGAGGGGCCCTGGCCCAGGCCTTGCACCGAGCGGGTCTGGCGCGGCTCCTGGGGCCCTTTCTTTGCGGCTTTCTGGCTCACAGTGGGCATGGCCGGGGTCTGTAGTCCCTATCCCAGGCGGCGACACCTCACTCACCCAGGGCCCAGGCAGACAGGAGACTCGGTGCGGGCGCCTCGCGGGTGTAGCAAGATGGCCGCCGCTACCCGGGACTAGGCCCAAGCCGCGGTGTGTCCTGCCGGCTGCTCCCTCTCACCAATAGATGGTCCCTCAGGTTCAGGCCGTCAGCTGGGGGCACATAACACCCCGATGGAAGGGTAGAAAAGTCGGATGCAGCAGCTTTGCACAGGATTAGAGTCAGGATGTCAGGAGCTCCTCTCAAGCACGTCTGCTCAGTTCACCATCCGGTCACGCCCCTCTAGCACAATCTTTTTCTAACAGATAGGGCACTATATCTCCCACTAACACCAATGATGGGGCTTTGTTTCTCCCCCTAATACCAAAGATGGGGCATTGTTTACGGTTTACCACTGGGAATGGTCCCCCCCCCCTAAAGTCTGAAGGACAGTAAACTGGCCCTTTGTTTAGAAAGTTTGGAGACCCCTGATCTAAGCCTTTAGCCCTTTCGCTGCCAGAGCCATTTTTGCTCTCATGATTAAAACATCATTTTAGCCCTGAAGATTACATAAAACCCCTTAACATTTATATATTTTCTGAAAGCAGATACCCTAGAACAGTGTTTCCAAACCCAGTCCTCAAGGCACACCAACAGGTCATGTCTTCAGGATTTCCATGGTGTGCCTTGAGGACTGGGTTGGGAAACACTGCCCTAGAAAATAAAATAGTGGTAGTTCCAATTTTTTATGTCACTCAATACTACAGCAAAGGTCTAGGAAACAGACATTTCAGTAAACAATACACTAAAGTTAATTTTAGGGCACGCACACAAACTCAACAAATTGCCCAATTTTTTGGTAAAATATAAACGATGAGATTGTACCGAGTAAATAGATACCCAACATGTCAAACCTTAAATTTGCATGTACCCGTGAAATGGAGATAAAATTCAGTACCCTTCATTTTCCATAGGCGACAATTTAAAAGCCCCCTATAGGTCATTAGTTTATTGTTGTGGTCTGTTGCTAGAAATATTGCTCTCCGGTGTGCGCACCGTGTAACGTGTATGTATCGCAATCTGCATTTTCATGCATAGGCGCCCCAACGTACATGCATATATGTGGAGTTGGGGGGGGCCTCAAATTTTTTGGGAGGGGATTTTATGTACTTGAGTGTAACTTTATTTTTTTACAATTTAAAAACACATTTTTTTCCTTTACTTTTTTTTTCATCACATAGGGGACAAAAATGTGATGATTTTTTTGGTGGCAGGTCCTCTAAAACAGTGTTTCTCAACCTTTTACGGTGAAGTACCCCTGCAGGTCTAAAAAAATTTCCTAAGTACCCCTGTCTCGCGAAAGTAATTTCTATTGCTTGGGTGTCCTGGTTTCTGTGCGTGTGTGTGTAATGTCAGTATGCGTTTGTGATGATTTCTGTGTGTGTTTGTGATGGTTTTTGTTTGTGTGCAAAATCATCATCAAATGCAGCCTCACCAGTGCCCATCAATGCGGCCTCACCAGTGCCCATCAATGCGGCCTCACCAGTGCCCATCAAATGCAGCCTGATCAGTGCCCACCAATGCAGCCTTACCATTGTCCATCAAATGCAGCCTTACCAGTGCCCATCAAATGCAGCCTTGCCAGTGCCCATCAAATGCAGCCTTACCAGTG
Organism: Glandirana rugosa; assembly: GCA_018402905.1. Lineage (NCBI taxonomy): Eukaryota > Metazoa > Chordata > Amphibia > Anura > Ranidae > Glandirana > Glandirana rugosa. Next base: position 116,997 of record BLSH010029244.1, read on the forward strand.
CCCATCAAATGCAGCCTTACCAGTGCCCATCAAATGCAGCCTTACCAGTGCCCATCAAATGCAGCCTTGCCAGTGCCCATCAAATGCAGACTTACCAGTGTCCATCAAATGTATCCTTGCCAGTGCCCATCAAATGCAGCCTTGCCAGTGCCCATCAAATGCAGGTGCCTGATCAGTGCCCAGCAATGCAGCCTGATCAGTGCCCAGCAATGCAGCCTGTTCAGTGCCCAGCAATGCAGCCTGATAAGTACCCAGCAATGCAGCCTGTTCAGTGCCCAGCATTGCAGCCTGGTCGGTGCCCAGCAATACAGCCTGATCGGTGCCCAGCAATACAACCTGATCAGTGGCCAGCAATGCAGCCTGATCAATGCCCAGCATTACAGCCTGATCAGTGCCCAGCATTGCAGCCTGATCAGTGCCCAGCATTGCAGCCTGATCAGTGCCCAGCATTGCAGCCTGGTCAGTGCCCAGCATTGCAGCCTAAACAGTGCCCAGCAATGCAGCCTGATCAGCCCAGCATTACATCCTGATCAGTGCCCAGCAATACAGCCACATTTGTAATATGCAGCATGGAAAGGGTTAATGTTTTGCCAATGGTTACTGATGCATTAGTGAACAGTGACAGTAACCCCTATGTGCTGCATTAGTGACACCAGTGTCAGTGATTAGTAACCCCTTCATGCTGCATCATAAAGGGATTAATTAACACTGCCACTAATGCAGCACAAAAGGGTTAACTGCTACTGGTCACTAATGCATCAGTAACCAGTGGCAATACATTTACCCCTTCCATGCTGCATATTGCAAATGCATTTTAGATGAATTAACCCCCCCCCCCTTCAAAAAAAAAAGTTCAGCACTGGAGAGCACAGATAACATTACCGACTGCAGTGTTATCAGCCTCTGCTCACTCACTTGTCCATGATAGTGGACGCTCCGAGCAGAGGCACTCCTCTTCCATCCTCCGCTCCCGGCCTCAGAGTGACAGGAAGCTCCTGTCAGGGAAGAGTGTGTGAGGCACACTCATACCGCTCCGCTGTGGGCAGCTCTGCAATTATACAACTGTGTAGTGGCGGCTGTATACAGCAAGGCACCGCTACATTAAGCCTTTTACCTGGCATCACAGTGGCAATTGCCACCCCGCTCCCAACACAGCCGGCATACCCCCTGCCCATGGTGCACATACCCCTAGGGGTACGCGTACCTCGGATTGAGAAACCCTGCTCTAAAAGACTCTGTCTCCCCTGTGCTCCACTGAATATAATGCAATGCATATGCTGGACTCCAGGACAGGTAAGTGTCCTAAAGTTAAGTCAGCAGCTACTGTATGTGTAGCTGCTGACTTTTTTTCATTTTTAAAGGAACGGCAGCGGGCGGCGGACCACTGCTTTAAGGGGGGGGGGGGTGGAACGCTCCCTAAATCTAGCCCTACAGATACAACCTGCTCCTTGAGGGCAACCATTATGCTTATAAGGCCGTGATGAAATGGAGTTTGACACCCCTGTCTTAGATGATCTCACACTGCAGATATATAGCTATGAGGCCACAGAACCGGAATGCCTAGGCACAGGCCATCTATTTTTGTAGGAGGAATCCAAGACAAAGGTTGCACTTTTCAGACCAAAATTAACATTTCTAGATGTTACCTGATAAGAAAGCAAAATCTTCACTTTTTGGGTTTGCTTCCACTTTAATTGTATGTTTATGTGATTTCAGGAATGGCAGAGTTCTCAGTTAAAAGGATGCTTTTTCCTTGAAGACACAGGCATTGTTAGCCATCACTATAAGCTGCTACTTCCTCTGAAAACTACAGTCTATTTGACAATCAAACCCTTAAATCTCAGCAGGGTTGAAGGTAAGTGTAATGGATAGCATATTGACTATGGTTAGTGATTTTCAGTGTGGAATTTGCTTCCTAGTAAAAAACAAATATTTGCATTGAGTTTGCATGTTCGTCCCATGGCTGTGTGCATTTCCTTGTTTGTAAACCCTCACATATACCCAGTGAGGTGGCTGGCCTCAGGTGATTCACAGAGATGAAACAAATTCTCCTATATAAGTTGTACCTGTTTGTCCACAACCATCTTTCCCCTACAGTCATTAAAAGTGCAGAATTTACACATTATCTCTCAGCGCTAAAAAGCAGGGGGCAGAGAACTGAAGTTAAGAGCTGATTGGAGGAAATGGACACCCCCCCCCCCTTCACACAGGAACAGAGCTGAGGCTGTCAATCAGCTGGAGGTCCCTCCCCTGTCACCATTATCTTCTTGGTGTCAGAAAAATTAGTCAGAAGTGATTCATGCTGATAGCAGAGGAACAAGGCAGCGGACAGAAAAGACACTTAGCGCTCTGGATTGAGACAAGCACACACTATAGAGGGAAATGCATTGTTCCTATTTCATGTCTGAGGTTTACAACAACTTTAACCACTTGCCAACCAACCACCCCAGCTATTCTGCTGCAGGTTGACTCGGCTGCATGGATCGCCGTAGGTGTACGTCAGGCGCGTACACGGCGATCTGTGGGCGCGCGTGTGCCCACTTGTTAGCGGGGGGGGGGAGCTCTATGGCCACCCGTGATTGCTCCAGAGAGAGGCAGAACGGGGATCTGCCAATGTAAACAAAGCAGATCCCGTTCTGTCAGGGGAGTAGAGAGAGATTGTCTGTTCCTAGTAATCGGGAACAGCGATCTCTCTCCTCCTCCAGGCAGCCCATCCCCCATAGAGTTATAAACACCTCCTAGGAAACACATGTAACCCTTTTGATCACCACTCTTCCCTGCCAGTGTCATTTATACAGCAATCAGTGGCTATTTTTAGCAGTGATCGCTGTGTAAATGTCACTGGTCCCAAAAAAGTGTCAAAAGTGTCCGATCTGTCCACCTCAATGTCGCAGTAATAATAAAATTAAGTAATAATAAAAATGCCATAAATCTATCCCCTATTTTGTAGACGTGATATCTTTTGCACAAACCAAATCAATATACACTTATTGGGATTTTTTACCAAAAATATGTAGAAGAATACATATCGGCCTAAACTGAGGAAGAAATTTGTTTGTTTTACATTTTTTTGGATATTTATTATAGCAAAAAGTTAAAGATATTGGGGTTTTTTTTCGCTCTTTTTTTGTTTATTGCGCAAAAAATAAAAGTCGCAGAGGTGATCAAATACCACCAAAAGAAAGCTCTGTTTGTGGGAAAAAAAGGACATCAATTTTGTTTGGGTACAACGTCGCACGACCACGCAATTGTCAGTTAAAGCGACACAGTGCCATATCGAAAAAAATGGTCTGGTCAGGAAGGGGGCAAATCCTGAAGTGGTTACGCTCTTCCAATTTCCTTTTCTTTTTTTTTTTTATAAAAATAACAAACATGTTATACAAACATGTTATACTTACCTGCTCTGTGCAGTTGGTTTTGCACAGAGCAGCCCGGATCCTCCTCTTCTCTGGTCCCTTGCGGGAGCTCCTTGCCCCTCCCTCCTGGTGAGTGCCGCCACAGCAAGCAGCTTGCCATGGGGGCACCTGAGCCGAGCCACAGCTTGTTGTTGTCTATTCAGATACGGAGCTGCAAACCACCCCGCCCCCTTTCTCTCCTCATTGGCTGACTGACTTTGATTGACAGCAGCGGGAGCCAATGGCGCCACTGCTATGTCTCGGCAAATCAGGAGGGAGAGTCCCGGGATGGCCGAGGCACTCGTGGACATCCCTGGAGAGAAATGCGGCTCAGGTAAGTATTGAGCAGGCTGTTGCACACAGAAGGCTTTTTATTTTAATGCATAGAATGTATTAAGATAAAAATCCTTCTGACTTTACAACCACTTTAAATCCATTGTGGCAGGTTCATTGAGCTTATGTAACTAATAGAACAAAGTTTTAGGACAAGTCAAGTTTAGGGTAACAGAAGAAACATTTCTGGCCTGCAAGTACAAAGCTAAAGGCATTTGATGAATAAAAAAAACAAAATAAAGGGCGTGAAAATAGTTACTGTATGAACTTTGTGAATACCATTTTCATTTAGTTATGTATGAAACAAATATGTGCAAAGGTATTAGACATTTATTAAAGCTGCTGGGCAAACAATTGTTCAGTAGGGAATTAACATGTTAGGCAGATGTTGTCTCCTTTCAGACACACTGTCTCTTGAGTGAAATCCTTAAGGCCACTTTCACACTGGGGCGGGCAAGGCAGTAGCGGTAAAGCACCGCTAGTTTTAGCCGAGCTTTACTGCTGTTATTGCGGCGCTTTGGCGCCGCTATTTGGGCAGCAGCGGGGTGCTTTTTACCCCCAAGAAGGGGTTAAAAGCGCCCGCGCGCGGCACTTCCAAAGTGGTGGCCATTCGATGCAATGGCAGGGGTAGTGTAGGAGCGGGGTATACAGCGCTCCCTCACCGCCCGAAAGATGCTGATTGCGGGATTTTTTCTTCCCATCCTGCAAGAGCACCGCCCCAGTGTGAAAGCACTCGGGCTTTCACACTGGGGTGGATTGGGGGACGTTTTTGAGGCGCTAATTTTAGCGCTAAAGCGCCTTAAAAATGCCCCAGTGTGAAAGGGGTCTAACTGAATCTTTCTGAGGGTTGTGGAAGAGTCTGTCTCGTTCACTTGTATGTGTAAATTTTAGCTTAAGCTATTGAGCTCTGTCAACAACAGGCTTTATACAGCAGGAGGTATGAAGAAACTGGGAAACATAAAAAGGAGCCTGAAAGAGATTCAGTATATGCAAAACCATTACACATTATTTCTAAAACCCAACTCAGATTGGGCAGACCTTCTCCTTTAACCCCACTGGAGCACTTCCTACCACCGCATTTCTATTTTCAACATTTTATATGTACTTTGTTTTAAGCTGCCTTCAGCCTGGGCACATAAGGTCTTGGGGTCCTTTTTTTCCTTCTGCAGGTGTTCCTCAGTAATGTAGAGGAGGGTGCTCATGTAGTGGACACTGTTTTTTACATCAGTTTCCTGAGTCCAGGCTGGCTTGGTGAAGATCCCCAGAGGGGGTGTGCCCATGATGACTCGGGCTCACAGGAAGTGGTTTGGGTGGAGATCATTCAGCTCAGAAGGGGAGCCTGTGGCCAGGTCTGCAGGAGGACGTACAGTGTAGTACTACTTTAGGACTTTTTTTTGTTAATTTGATGTGGGGGGGATTGTTGTAAACATAAAAAATAATTTGACATTATTACTAATAGAAAATTACCTGTTTTTCTAGGAAAACCTTCCCCGTGGATGTCAGTGGACACAGCTCTGTATATATTAAAGGAAAGCGATGGAAAAGGAGATCCTCAGCTCATCTCTTTTACGGAAGTGCGGAATAAAGAGGTGAACTCTTGCTTTGTACTCCGCTCACCTGGAATATTAATTATAGATAGAGTTTAGGTGTGGTCAGTTCATCTGCATTGAGAGAAAATAGAATTCTATAAGTTCAAGAACCAGTGCGGGGACAAGGTAATTTAGAGCCCTGGCCAAACATGACAAACTGCGCAACCCCCTAAGAGCCCCCCCAAGATGTATGAGCATTATGTGTCAGGAAAAATCCCCCCCAAAGCAAATTGAGCACTAATCTGCATGCTAACCCCTAAGCTTAAATACCCCCTCCTCCCAGTACAAATCCTCCACCAAGAAGAAATATCCCCCCCCCCCCCAGTTCAAATACCCTCTCTTCTCAATTTCCCCCAGCACCCTCCCCCCCCCCCCCAATTAAAAAAACCCTCCTAGCACAAATCCTATCACCTCTCAATGTCACTGTAATCTGTCTATGGCCAGTCCCATTCTGCTCTGCAAATGCTACTGTGGACACAATGCCAATATGGGGTAAACAGACACAAAGTAGCGGAGAGCTACTAGGTTCAGGTCTGGTCACCGACCTGCAATACAACAGAAAGAAGATATACCTGTGGTCAAATCCCAATAGCTGAATCTATTAGCTCTCCCCCATTTTGTTTCTGTTTGCCCCATGTTGGCATTGTGTCCACAGTAGCATTTGCAGTGGCAGAGCAGAGTAGGACTGGCCATAGAGAGATTACTTTGATGCAGTTGACCTGGCCTGGTGGCTTCGCTCTTCGGTTCTTTGGTAGGGCAAATCCTTTCTCCCCTTGTATGGACAGTGGTTACCGGTGGGGATGTGTCCTGGGACTGAGCTCTGTCTGCTCAGGGTCGCTGGATGCGGGAAGCTTCCAGACTACCGTTCAATATCCTGGAACTTCGAGAGATCAGACTCTGCCTCGATCATGGACGGATCGACTTTGGGGGCTCCCGGTGTGAATCCAGTCGGCCAATGCAACGGCGGTAACCTATGTCAATCACCAGGGTGGAACAAATGGAGTGTTGGCAGACCAGGCGGTGGCCGGCATTCTCCGGTGGGCAGAACGTCTCGTTCCGGCCCTCTCCGACGTACATTTTTCCAGGAGTGAAATACTGGCAGGCGGATGCCTCAGTCGGCTAGTGTTGGACCCCAGGTGGGTCCTTCACTGGGCCGTGTTTCATCGGACATGTCCCCAAATACTGTTTGCATCCCAGCTCAACAGAAAGGGACCGAGATTCCTGGCAACGGCACGGGATCTTCTGGTGGGCATTGCACGCGCTCTGGTGGCCCGTGTGGCCGCTATCGTTCGATCTAGGTCATTCTTCCTTCTGAGCTTTGGCTGTGGCTTTTGCGCAGGATCATGGCCGCAGGGATTCCGTTCACTCTATTGGTTCCGGATTGGTACTGTCGGTCTGGCTAGGTCGACCTAGTGCACCTAGTCGCCGGCGTTCCTTGGTGACTGCCTTTCTTTCTCGGTGGTTCCGATTCTGCCTTCCTTCACGGAGGATTGAGCAGAAATGGGCTTGAGTACCATCAAGGGCCTAGTGTCAGCCTTGGCAGTCTTCTTCAGCGTCCCCTGGTCTCACACTCCCTTGTGTGTACTTTTGAAACAACGTCTGTTTCCAGTGGTGCGGTCTCTTCTACCACCATGGGATCTGAACTTGGTGCTTTCAGTGTTACATATAAACAAAAACACTACAGAGCCTGCGCTACACAAAAGCCTACAAGAAGCAGCTAGCATAAAATCTTGGCAGGAATAAATAGACAGTAAAATACAAAAATGCGCTTAATTAATATCATATATAATCTATATAAACTGGAAGGACCAGTCAGCTAAAAATCCACAAAGTGCAAGTGCAGCAGAAACTTCTGATATTATGCTGCAGAGACGAGAAACAGTCCAAAAAAGAGCATATAAGGTGCATATAATCCACGGCAGTGCAGGAAAGGGATCTGTCACCAAGAGGGTGGGGATTCAAACAAGCCTCTTACCCCAGCTGTTGGACCACTTCGTGAGAAGATGGTCAAAAGCGCTTGTTGGTAATAATCCACCAGCTGGATCAATAGCACAAAGGGATAGCACCTCATCCGATACTCAGAAACACTCTCACTGGAACCTCAGTGTGTCATAAAAAATGAATACAGAGACACTTCATTGCGCAGCAAACTTGACAATATCGTTGGTTTATTAACCACTTTCTTACTGGGCACTTAAATCCAGACCAATTTTCAGTTTTCAGCGCTGTCACTCTTTGAATGACAACTGCGCGGTCGTACGACGTTGTACCCAAACAATATTGGCGTCTTTTTTTCCCAGAAATAGAGCTTTCCTTTGGTGGTATTTGATCACCTTTTATTTTTTGCGCTATAAACAAAAAAAGAGTGACCGTTTTGAAAAAAGAACCGTTTTTTTTTTTACTTTTTGCTATAATAAATAAAAAAACAAATTTATTCATCAGCTTAGGCCAATATATATTCTTCTACATATTTTTGGTAAACAAAAAGCGCAATAGGCGTATATTGATTGGGCTGCGCAAAAGTTATAGCGTTTACAAACTATGGGAATTGGTTTATGCTGTTTTTATTTTATATATATATATATATATATATATATATATATATATTTTTTTTTTTTACTGGTAATGGCAGTGATCTGCGATTTTTAACCAGACTGCGATATTGCGGCGGACATGTCGGACATTTTTTACACTTTTTTGGGGCCAATGACATTTATACAGCGATCAGATCTAAAAATAGACACTGATTACTGTATAGATGTAATTGACGGGGTAGGGGTTGACACTAAGGGGGCGATCAAGGGGTTAAATGTGTTCCCTCATTGTGTTCTAACTGTGTGGGGGCTGGGCTGACAGGGACATAACAGATCTAACTGATCCCGATCACAGGGATCAGTAAATCTGTCATGCCCCCCCACACAGAGCGGATAACCGCCGTGTTTACATCAGCGGTTCCCCCGTTCTGGCTTTCTATTAAGAAATCGCGAGTCTCCGGCAGACATCGAATCCGCCCGACCCGCAGGCATGCTCGCACAGCGTGCACGAGCGCGCGCCGCCGCTGGCTGCGAGGGCGCGCCTGGGTCGCGCAAAGGGGCGGACATCAATTGACGGCGCCCCGGCAATTCCGATCTGTGCTGTAGCCTTCAATCCGCTGTAGCGTGGATCTGAAGTGGTTAAAAGTAAAGTCAGATACTCACAAACATTGCAGGGTAAAAACGCACATAGCAGTATCTGTGGATCTGTGTAGTCTCCGGCCACTAGGCAGCATCAGGCGTCAGTCGCGCAATTTGGCAAGGCGGCCACTTGGTCGTCGGTTTACATTTTCTGCTGCAATATCACAGTCCCGATAAAAATCGCACATCGCCGCCATTACTAGTAAAAAAAAAAAACAATTGTAAAAACACCAGAAATTAATTCTCATGGTTTGTAAACGCAGCAACTTTTGCGCAAACCAATCAAACGCCAATTGCGATTTTTTTTTTTTTTTTTTGGGTACAACGTTGCACGACCGTGCAATTGTTAGTTAAAGCGACGCAGTGCCGAATCACAAAAAGTGCTCTGGTCCTAACATGGGAAATCCTTCCAGGGCTGAAGTGGTTAAAGTGATACTGAAGTCTCGTTTTTTTTTTACTTACCTCCTCTGTGCAGTGATTTTGCACAGAGCAGCCCGGATCCTCCTCCTCCCTCCTGCTGAGTGTCCCCTACAGCAAGCAGCTTGCTAGGGGGGTACACGAGCCGAGCTGCTGCTCTGTGTCCATTCAGACACAGAGTTGCGGCCCACCCCTTCCCCTTCTTTCTCCTCATTGGCTCATTAACTTTGTTTGACAGCAGCGGGAGCCAATGGCACTCCGCTGCTATCTCAGCCAATAAGGAGAGAGAGTCCCGGACAGCCGAGCCTCTTGTGCAACATTGCTGGATCGAGATGGTCTCAGGTAAGTTTTAGAGAGGCTGCTGCACACAGAAGGTTTTTTTTATCCTAATGCATTGAATGCATTAAGATGAAAATAACCTTCTGCCTTTACAACCACTTTAAATCGGAGGTCCGTCTGAAACAAAAAAAATTAAGTCATCAGCTGCACATACTGTAGCTGCTGACTTTTTTAATAATAGGACACTTACCTGTCCTGGTGTCCAGCGATGTCAGCAACCGCCGCCGATCTTTGGATCGGGGGTCGGTGCAGTCACGTCCATTGCGGCTAAGGGAACCCGGACATGTAGCATTACAGCTTCATGCCGGGCACCTTACTGCGCATGCTCAAGGATCCGCTGCCATCAGCTGCCGCCGGCCCGAGCTCCCGGATGTGTGGAAAAGGACACCTGTCTAAAGACAGCCCCCCCCCCGAAAGGTGCCAGATGTGACACCTGAGGGGGGAGGAATCCAACCACCTTTTGGGTGGAACTCTGCTTTAAGGTATAACTAAAAGCAAAACATTTTCATTAGTTTTGGATGGAGTGGGGAGGGATTAGAATCCCAGTCAGTTTTTTATTGCTGTCTGTGCCCCCATTAGCAAGAAAAATCCCAAATTTTGGATTGTCCCTAGAAAGGCAATAGAGGGGAAATCTTCCAATGGGGACACTAGTTCTCGTGAACTGGGGGTCCTCAAGGAATTCCTCTAATTTGCAGGGATTTCCTCTCACTTCCTGTTTAGCTATGGGAAATCTCCCCAATGGGACACAGATGATGAAAAAAAAATCTGACAGGGGTTCTAACCCTCACATTCTCTATCCAAAATGAAAAAAAAGTTTTGCCTATAGTTCTACCTTAACTAATTGACTTCTTTTGTAGTTGCTTAAAGTTTCAGCTTGAGCTCTGTTGTACAGGGACTGCATGAAGCTGATACCAATAGCAAATGACATTCAGATAGTTACACTGCTTGCACTTAAAGTGTTATTGAACCCAGGAGCCTGCAGTCACTATATCTGCTCTCCCACAGTACACAGAACATGGAAAATGCAATTATTTAGTAAATATAAACTGCTAAATACCTTTTCTCATCAGCAGTATATAGCATTCTTGTGATTTCTATCAGTGTCCGGTGAAGCTTGTAGGAGGAGTTTTCACTCTACTCTGACTGGCCTATAAGGCTGCAGGATGCCTGACCCTCTGTCTGGACAGTGCTGATTGGCCCTCTGTTGATTACATGCACCCTCCCAAGAAAAAAACCTATCTAGCAATACACACCAAACTGAGCATGTGCAGCCTGACTCCAAAGGTTCTGTCTTGGACTTGTCCAGGGGGACAGTGCAGGAAGGGGAGGATCTGTGCATACAAGATCAATTAGCCTTTTTACACAATGCAAAGGATTAACCCCTTAGGTTACAGAGTGGGTATAACAAGCATGCTTTACTGCATATACAGGCTGATTTTACTGTTGCGGGTTTAGTAACACTTTAGATAAAATACATTTATTGATTACAGAGCTAAATGAATTTGTGTCTTTTATATCTTCCCTGAGTTCAGCTTTTAGAATGAGACCAGTGTAGGTCTGTGGTGGCCATTATATCTGATATCTCATTCTCTTCCAGCAGGCCTTTGTCTGGAAGGGCGAGCTCGGAGTCGGCTCTTACACACTCTTACCGTTCACAACAGGCTGCAAATTGACTAAAAAGAAAAAACAAATTGTGAAAGAGGCCAAACTAGTTTACAGAAATGACCAGGAAGATTTAGTTCTCACTCCGGAGTTCAGGTAAGTCTCTGTGAAACGTTTTATGTTTCGTATGTGATCACCGCTCACAGCGCTAGAAATCTTTCTGCCCAGTGCTGCAGATTTCCATTGCTTTCAGGTCAGTGTTGCCAACCGTCAGTCTTTTTACTGGCAGCCAGTAAGAAACGGGCACTTCTCCTGCTAGCAAATGCCAGGGACAGGAAAAGGTTGCCAGTAATAAATATGGCAGTGACGCACGGCTTGGAGCTGCACATGCGCAGTTCTGGTCCGAAGCCGGCCGAGACCATCCAAATGCCTGCTACAGTGTGTTCAGGTGGCGCCGGCGGTGGTGAGGCGTGTCTGTTGAAGGTGATAACTGAGCGTGTTGTGTGATATCATGGTGCAAGGGAGCCGAGCGGAGCAGCCGGAGCGGAGCGTGCCATCTGTGGCACGAGAGCACACCATGCCCATGTGTTCAGACCACATTGAAAATCCACTCCAACACACAATGCCTACCATGGACGCCCCTTCTCTTAATTGAGCCCTCTCATGAAACACACACTACGAGTTTGGGATGGTGTTAAATACTCCAGCAGTTTTTTTTCTCTGTTTCTCTTTGCTGCACCCTCTTTCCACCAGGTCTCGACTCTCCTCTCTCCTTTTACTGGTGGACCGCACATAGATTTAAAGAAGTACAGTCAAAGCTTGTTGGGCTTTACTTCTATGAATCACAGGAGTGCAGTCCGTTCTGCACTCCTGTGACGCGTTTTCAGCAGACAGCGGGCTCAGTCCAGGCTTGGGCAAGATCGCAACAATGGAGTCAGGATCTGCCCACATGCCTGGACTGGCACCCAGCTTAGCCTCTCAGCGAGCCACTGAGAGCCTGAGCCGGCCGCTCCCACCCCCTCCACAGCACAACAGAGAGCCGCTGACTGACAGTCACCAACTCTGCTCGAGAAGCTCTGAGAACTGAGCGAACGGCAGTGTTAGATCGCTCAGTTCTCAGTCTTAGAGGCGCCAATGCCGCATCCACCTAGGTAACTATGATTATTATTTTTTTTTTTTTTAAAAACATACTTCTCTTTTAATATTGTCCTTTCCTTTTTAGAGAAGGGCTCAATTCTCTCAAGACAAACCATCAGAAAGCGTTTCAAAGCTCCAACGACTGAGCTCTTCCAATATATGTGCAGATTAGGCACTGGATCACTGGTTTCATTCCAGATAAAGACCTTTCCACCCTGCTTACTTACTTATCTTTGAACATAGCTGCCACCGCACCCCATTGGCTTATACGCTTATCTCCTTAGTATGCTCCCAGCTTAACTAATTTCCCATGCCAACGGCTCATGCTTATGTGTCTCGGTGGTAGGAAGATTTGAAGGCCCACAGGTCTGCTTTGGACTGACAGGCCGTTTGCTCCTCCACTGCTTCCTGCTTTATCAATGTTACTTTCCTGGAATCCGCCCATAAAGTGATGACCAGATGGTACATGGTCCCTTCCAGACTAGCCCATATTCTCCCTGGATACTCTGGCCTATGTTTCCAAGGATGCCAGGTCCCTGGTGATGTTCTTCATATTTGCTGGACCTGCCCTATGCTTGGCCACTTCTGGTTTAGGGCCTTTTAGCTGTTGTAATGACTACTTGGAACGGCACTTACTATGGACCCTTGGCTGGCCCTCCTGCATTTTAAACCCTTGAACATTATTAAACTTTGTTCTGCTAGCTTCTAAACTTACAATCACTAAGATGTGGAGGAAGCAATTCAACCCTTTTTCAGAAGATCCATCTCACCTGGATGGCATTTTTTTAAGGAGCACTTGACTAGTATTCTTACTACTATTTCTTAAAATTTGGATCCCATGGCTGGCATACCGATGTCCAACGATTTCCTTGGCGAGCCTGACAGCCGCATAAGGGACCTCCCAGTGGACACTCCCTGCGTCACACTCTCCCCCTTCTCTCCTCCTTCTCCCCTCCTCCTTTCCTTTCTCTTTTTTTTTCTTATTTCTCTTCCTAACGAAACCTAATCCTCCGTTACCGAACTGATGCCATGTCATTCATCCAGGGCAATCGATAGTATCAGCTTAATGGCTCCTGTTTTGCTATATTGATCAATTGTTGACCCTGCCACCTTGCTGATTGTACCATTCTTGTTATGATCACTCTTTTATTGATATACTGGTTACTCAGCTTTTGGGCATCAATTTTAAAACTGTATTTGTAACTCTCTTTAAAACAAAATAAAACCTATTGAAAAGAAAATGCAATCCATTGCAGTGCATCTGCCCACACCGGATCCCATGGTACAAAAGTACCATGCAATCCGGTTACTGTGTTATCCAAAATAAAACAAAATTTCTCTCAATGTTTATGTCAAAATTTTAACTACGGGTTTTCGACTCATTGGTCATATAGTTATTTTCTCACTAGTATTGTTCTTACCATGTTAGTCGTTCCACCGTCCCAGTTGTTAACTAGTTATATCGTTTTGTCCTCGGTAATTCGACTATGATAGCTAACGGGACCTACTTACTGTACCGTAGTCAAGCCATTGCCTCCTAATCCAAAGCAA
>BLSH010029244.1:144639-166397 GCA_018402905.1 Glandirana rugosa
TGATGAATACATTAGTTTTATATATATATATTTTGGATATGTATTCTAGCAGAAAGTAAAAAAAAAAAAAAATTCTCAAAATTGTCGTTCATTTTTTTCTTTATAGCGCAAAAAGTAAAAACCGCAGGGGTGATAAAATACCACCAAAGAAAGCTCTGTTTGTGGGGAAAAAAGGACGTCAATTTTGTTTGGATACAGCGTCACACGACTGCGTAATTGTCCGTTAAAGCAACGCAGTGCCGTATTGCAAAAAATGGCCTGGTCATTAGGGGGGCAAATCCTTCTGGGGCTGAAGTGGTTAAAAATAGTCTTGGCCTTATATATACTCTAAAGAGAGACTCTGTCACCTTGCCCATGCAGTGCAAAATGACAGTGTCTATGTAAATGGAAACCCCCCCAACAGACCCACTGATACCCTTCTTGCAAGTTCTCCCTCGTCGCTTCTACCGCTGCCTCAGCTGGTAAAAATACTCGGTGCTTCCAGGTATGGGAATGTGTGATCTCCTCCCATGCAACTCGGCGTGGGTCCGGTAACCAGTCGCCAGGCTGACACTGGGGATTCTGGTGCCAGCTGCAGTGCAGGTAGTTGGGGGAGCTCCTCTGTACAAATACTTGAATGGGCAAGATGCAGTATTTCTTTAAAGGGCAACTCCACTTTGGTGTGAAAAAAATAGCAAATAAAAAAAAAAAAAAATAATACAGTGTATACAATTGTGGCACAAGTCATATTGTAATTGAATGTTATTAAAAATGACCTTTCCTTTTCAATCTGCAGCTCTGTAATGTTCTGTGAAATGGGATGCAATATGGCTACCTGGAGGTATTCTGTACACAGAATGTGTATTGACCACTCCCCAGATATGTAATTTCCTGCTTGTGTGATTGGCTCCCTGATTTTCCCAGAAGTCTGCACTAAGATAGATTTCAGGCATCCCCTGCAACAAAAATGTCATTTTTTGTGAGATACTACCAATAGGAAATCACGCCTAAAGAGATTCTGACCCTGCAATTTTCCTCATTGGAGCTTTGCAGGTGCAGCAGCTGGTTGATAATTATGAAACCACTCCCTTTTAGATTAGCTGTGCACATGGACACAGAGGAACACAGAGGGATTTCTTCAGAATAACAAAAGGTAGGAAACTGCAGCAAAGTTTGTTATCCTTGTAATGCACATAGATCACCCAGAGGGGAGCCCACCTATACCAGTTATAAATGCAGATGTTGTTTCTTGGATACAATCTTGTTTCATTTTGTTTTGCAGGCATGTCCATTCATTATTGATATCTATGCAGAAAAGTGCAAGCCCAGGCTGAGCATTGTGAGTCTGGCATCCAGCAGTCGGCAGCTGCAGAAGGTGCTTTCTAAGTCTGCAATTCTGAAAGGAGAGGGAAAGCCCATGGAAGGTTATGAAAGCGTTGTCATCTACACATACAAGAATGACACCAGAATTACTTCTGTTATTGAGAATAAGGTTTGTACACAGCTAATGCAATGGCTAGAGATAGATAGATAGATAGATAGATAGATAGATAGATAGATAGATAGATAGATAGATAGATAGGTAGCTTTTCTTTAATAATGGATAACAACTACTTATAACCTATATTCCTACACTATATGGCCGAGGTTTTGTGGACACCTGATCATCATACCTATACTGTATGAGCTTGTTGGGCATTCTATTTTAAAACCATGGCCATTAACCAGTTCAGGTCCGCCCCAGAGCAGTTTAACTGCTACAGGGTGGTACTTGTGCGCCCCGGATCACGTGTGTATATATACACGTGATCCGGCTCTGAGCAGGATGAGTGCCACCGCCGGCTCGCTCCCGCTGTGATCACACACAGCGGAAAACCAGCAGCGGGTGCCATGGACTCGATGTCCGCCGGCACCCACCGATGATCGAGGAGAGAGGCAGATCAGCGGTCTGCCTATGTAAACAAGGCAGATCTCCATTCTGTCAGTAGGGAAGGCATGGATCCTGTGTTACTGCAAAGCAGAGACATGGATTCATGCCTTCCCCTAGTAAAAGCACCTCCCACAGTTTAGAAAAACACTGGCTAGGCACACATTTAACCCTTTGATCTCCCCTGATGTTAAACCCTTCCACTATCATTAGTACAGTGACAGTGCATGTTTTTAACACTGATCACTGTATTAGTGTTCCCGTATTATTGGTCCCGCAAAAAGTATCAGTGTCCAAATTGTACGCCGCAATATCACAGTCCCGCTATAAGTTGCCTGATCGTAGAAAGAGACACCGATCCAGGACACACTCCTATCCAAGGGCTGCAATCATCCAGGTGTGTAGCAGGGTGCAGGCACAGTTTGCTAAGTAGCATGGGAACAAGGAAAGGCTGGACAGCCGCACTCCGATACAAACTCCTTTATTCATTAAAAAGACCACATACAGACAGTGAAGGACCACAAGTCCCAGCGGGCTGACGCGTTTCACACCTCCACACTGTATATGCACACTGAATGCACATATATACTACATAGAAGCAGCGTAAATGAGTGGGCGTTGCCGTGTCCACAGGCGAATCAACTCATGCTGCATCCAATTAGTCAATTACTGGTCGCTGATCACCGCCATTACTAGTAAAAAATAAATAAAAATATCCCACAGTTTGTAGACGGTATAACTTTTGTGCAAACCAATCAATATACACGTTTTGATATTTTATTGTACCAAACATATGTAGCAGAATACATATTGGCCTAAATTGATGAGGGAGTTTGATTTTTTACAATTTTTTATTGGATGTGTTTTATAGCAGAAAATAAAAAATATTGTTTTGTTCTTTTCTACAGTGTAGCATGACTGCTCAATTGCCAGTTAAATTAATGTGCACTGCCTTATTGCAAAAAATGGCCTGGTATGAAGGGGGCATAAATCTTATGGAGGTCAAGTGTTTAATATGGAGTTCCTCCTACAACCCCCCACCACCACCACCTTCCCTTGGCAGCATTAACGGACTCCATTTTTCTGGGAGAGCTTTCCACAAGATTTTGGAGTGGACAAATCGGACGCTAACTGACAATTTTTGGGGACCAATGACACTAATACAGTGATCCGTGCTAAAAATATGCACTGTCACTGTACTAATGACACTGACTGGGAAGGAGTTAACCTCAGGGGCAATCAAAGGGTTAAATGTGTGCCTAGCCAATGCTTTACTACTGTGGGGGAGGTGCTTGTACTAGGAGAAGTCACACAGGATCCATGTCTTCTGTACTCACCTTGTACCTTGTTTACATAGGCAGACCGCTGTTCTGCCTGTGTAGTGAAGCATCAGCAGGTGCTGGTGGACATCAAGTCCGCGATACCCGCCGCTGGGCTCACTCTGTGTATATTTACAATGGGAGCGGGTCACTGGCAGCGCGGGCCCCAGACCCGGAAGTGTCAGATCACAAACTAGGTACGTGATCTGGCGCAGAGTGTCTGCCCTGCCGCAGTAAATGTACGGTGGGCGACCCACAAGCATTTAACATGTTTATCTGAGAGAGTTACTAAAATCTGTTTGGCATATACTAGTTCATTCAAGATATGAAATGTATTTACATTCGGTATACATAGTGGACTTTTAAAAAGTCCATTTGGACTCTGGAGAGTGCAAAATCGGCTTCATGGTTTTAGTGTCAAAGCTTTAGGCTGGATTCACACTTGCTGCGGCCGCGGCTCGCAGCAGGGGGTCCGGTGAGTCCCTGTTCTCAGTTTCAGGGGTGTATCAGGTCTGAATTTTTGCCTGAATTCGGACCTGAAACGGAGCCAAAGACGCACAGCACCCTTTTCCAGTGCGGACCGCACCCGCCCCGGAGGTGTGTGAACCAGCTCAATTGAGAGCCAGTCACAGTCTCCTGTCATGCGAATTGGATGCGGAGAAAACCCCACATCCAATTTGCATAAGTGTTAACCCAGCCAAAGTGAACAAGCTGAAGTTAGAAGCTGATTGGTCACTGTGCACAGCTGCACCAGATTCTGAGTGCTCCAGATTTAGTAAATCCCCGACCTTAGGCTCCATTAACACTTGTGCGACTTGTCATGCGACTTTGGATACGAAAGCCGCATGACAAATCACACCCCATGTTTTTGAATGACAGCCATTCAAATATGTGTAGCTTAACCACTTAAAGCGGAGTTTCACCCCTTTTTTTTTTTTATTAAAAGTCAGCAGCTACAAAAAGTGTAGCTGCTGACTTTTAATAAACAGTAACTTACCTGTTTCCCGGTCCAGCGATGGCTGCGCCCGAAGCCTCGCTCGTCTCCCCCCTCCTCCAGACGGCCCCGCCATTCCTAGTGTGGGCACCCGGCCCGGCTTCACGGCTGGGCACCCACTGCGCATGCGCGAGTCGCGCTGCGCATTCCTAGTGGCCAGGCAATCTTCTTGGGCCTGTGACGTGTCCCAGAAGATTGCCAGGAGGGGGGGCCGTCTAGGAGGAGAGGAGTCGCCGCCTAGGCGGCCCAGAGGCAGAAGGTGGAAGAGGGACAGGAAGTCCCTCTGAAACCTGGGGACACGCTCCCCCCCCCCAAAAAAAATGACATGCCTAATGTGGCATGTAAGGGGGCGAGGAGTGCTTAAAGCGGAAGTTCCATTTTTGGGTGGAACTCCGCTTTGAGGACCGGAAGGATTTCCCACTGTAGGACCAGAGCACTTTTTGTGATTTGGCACTGCATCGCTTTAACTGACAGTTGCGCGGTCGTGCGACGTTGTACCTAAACGAAATTGACGCCCTTTTTTCCCCACAAATAGAGCTTTCTTTTGGTGGTATTTGATCACCTCTGCGTCATTTCTGATCACCGCTATAAACAAAAAAAAGCGTCAATTTTGAAAAAAAACTATTTTTTACTTTTTGCTTAAATACGAATACAAAAAAAATATATAAAAAAACCTAATGTATTCATCAGTTTTGGCCGATTTATATTCTTCCTCATATTTGTGGTAAAAAATGTGTGATTGGCGTTTATTGATTGGTTTACGCAAAAGTTGCCCCGTTTACAAACCATGTGAATTAATTTATGCCGTTTTTACAATTTTTTTTTTACTAGTAATGGCAGCGATCTGTGATTTTTATTGGGACTGCGATATTGCAGCGGACATGTCGAACATTTTTGACGCTTTTTTGGGACCAATGACATTTATACAGCGATCAGAAATTTAAATATCCACTGATTACTGTATAAATGTCATTGGTAGTGAAGGGGTTAACCTGTGTTCCCTAGGCGTGTTCTAACTGTGTGGGGGCTGGGCTGCCAGGGGCATAAGAGATCTAACTGATCCCAGTGACAGGGATCAGTAGATCTCTTACATGCCGCCTGTCAGAGAGGGGAACTGCCGTGTTTACATTCTGTGCCAGGAAATCACGGGTTGCCGGCAGACATCGATTCTGCCCGACCCACGGCCATATTGCTGGAGAGTGCGGCACCAGCAGCGGCGTGCTCCGGCCTGCTAGCCGCGCATGAGCGAGCCACTGTTTATAAACGGCGATTCGGGGGATCGTGCCACTCTACAGCAGTAAACGTCCGCAAGCCGGTCCAGAACCAGTCGCGGCGACATTAAAAATATTCCTGCACTATTTTGGTCTGACTTTCATGCGACTTGAGTGCCATAGGCTGCAATGTAAACCCTCAAAAGTCACACCTGAATGTTATACATGCAACAGTTGTATGGGACTTTGGCTTTGGTCAATGATAATGGACAAGTTGCACCCTTCCAAGTTCAAAGTTGCATAAATGTTGCACTCCAAAGTCGCACCTTTTTGGAGTCCTGCAAGTGTTAAAGTGGCCTTAGTGACTTGTTTTTTCCTGTAGAGCTGGTCCCACTCTGCTCTGTACTAACGCCTATCTGTCCCTTGTCCTGCTTGCAGGCTGATAAGAAGATCATGATGCAGGTGAACAATGACCAGAGCAAGAACTGTGTCAGCAGCCGAGGACTCAGCGTGTTTGCTGTGGAAGTGCCAGCAAAATCAACCGTGGTAAATGTCATCTGATAATTCATCTTTATGATCAAACACGCCGAAAGGTGTATTCAAGTGTACCTCTAGATCAGGGTTTCTCACCCAGGGTTCCTCCAGAGCGGTCTTCTTCAACCTTTTTACCCTAAAGGAACCCTTGCACTCTTTTTCAGGTCTCGAGGAACCCTTACTAAAACCAATTTGTTGGTGGTCAGTGAAAAAAATGCCCTTTAAATCTGTGGTCATGCGGAATAAGGCAGCCCTTACAGTGGTGGTCAAAACACTATCCCTACGGATGGCTTAAAAGATTGTTGGCTTCATGCAAATGGCTCTACCGAGTGGCATTGACCCAGAACTATGTAGATACCTTAAGATAGGAGGTCAATCAGCCACTGCTCAAGCAACCTTTGGAGGAACCCTGGTTGAGAATGACTGCTCCAGAGTTTGCAAGGGGTTCCTCGAGCAATGGTCAATTTCTACCTCTCAGATAAATTCCCACTGACACCATTGATCTTTTTAGCTATCTGTAAGGGGGTAATTCTTCCCAATGACCACAAGTGTAAGGAGCATTCTTCCCATTGACCATCACACTAATGTATCAGGAGTTGTAGATTTTTAATTTTTAGCAGGGGTTCCCCGAGACCGGAGAATTATTTCAAGGGTTCCTCAGTGTTGAAAAGGTTGAGAAAGGCTGCTATTGATCAACCCAATCTCTTTAATCTCCCTGCAATTAAAAGATAATGTCTCCAGTTGTAAACAATGCAGCTTATCATTGCCGTCAACCACTGGAAATAAAGCTGGCCATACAATGGTGTACTTTGGAATGAACGTTTGCATGAATATTCGCACATAAATTCTCAGTCAGTACATTCGGTGACTCAACAAACGTTGTTTTGTTCATTTGAGAAAAAATTGCCATCCTGCTCCTTCAAATTTTCTCATAGCTATGGTCACAAACCGTCATCGCTGACCCCAATATTGATTAGAAAATCAAACAAATGTTTTTAAAATAAAAAAAAAAATCTAATTAAATTCTACTAGTGAATAGCCAGATTAACACCTTCCCGCCCGGCCTATAGCACAATGATAGCCAGGCGATGGCTCTCCTGTTCTGATTGGATGTCATATGGTGTCCAGCAGAACAAGCCACTCGAAGTGAGCCAATCAGTAGTGTGGTGTGTTGCTATGACAGAGGAGCCTTGATGTGGGCACTGCAGGTTCCACATATACTGTACACTATATTACCAAGTATTGGGACGCCTGCCTTTACACGCACATGAACTTTAATGCCATCCTAGTCTTAGTCCATTGGGTTCAATATTGAGTTGGTCCACCCTTTGCAGCTATAACAGCTTCAACTCTTCTGGGAAGGCCGTCCACAAGGTTTAGGAGTGCCTATGGGAATGTTTGACCATTCTTCCAGAAGCACATTTGTGAGGTCAGGCACTGATGTTGGACGAGAAGGTCTGGCTTGCAGTCTCCACTCTAATTCATCCCAAAGGTGTTCTATTGGGTTGAGGTCAGGACTCTGTGCAGGCTAGTCAAGTTCCTCCACCCCAAATTCGCTTATCCATGTCTTTATGGACCATATTGTTAAATATTCCCTCCCTAGCCAGATATTCTGCATATCCAGAAATGAGTTATACCATATAATACTGACATGAAGCCGGGAACTAACATCATTTTATCTTGTTTTGCAGGTGTCTCAGCATGTCATGGCACTGAGCGAGAGACAGGAGTGGATGTATAACTGCATACAGAGTGTTCTGTCCTGAGCTCTAGAGCAAAGGAAACCAGTGGACATTCCTAGTGCTTCATCTTATCAGGATCATTGCGCTCATAACCAAAGATTGAATTGATTACAAGTGCCATATTTCTTCTAAAAAAAAGTGTTTTTTTTTACTTACAGTTCTTGCAAAATTATAATCAATGTGGGCTCAACCTATGCACACTGTAATATTGGCTTTGGCTGGGAATCAAGAAAAAAAATGACAATCACAAACAAATAGTACACTGCAAATAAACGGTGTGATTTCAGCTATGTCGGCCCGATCAAAGTCCTTTCCGTATGAGGGATTTAGGGTAATAGTTCAGATGAAGTGCTCTTGGTGGCAGTACACAGCAGACTGACAATGGGGCTTGTGAACAGTTGGTGGAGTCAGAGCTGGTGCTTGTAGAAACTAATCGGGTTTAATTTTTGCAAAGAAAACAAAGTCAATTGTACAATAATATATGAGTGTGTCCACAAGCCCAACAACCCCAGGATATTATTTAACCTCTTGCTTACTGGACACTTAAACCCCCCTCCTGCCCGGACCAATTTCAAGTTTTCAGCACTGTCACTCTTTGAATGACAATTGCGCGGTCGTGCGATGTTGTACCCAAACAAAATTGACGTCCTTTTTACTCTTCCGTTCACTGACAGACGCAGCCTTCTTATGACACGTGGGGTTATGCTCATATCACTAGGAGTAGACTAGGCAAAAATAAAACAAAAGCATAGGTTGGCCCCTCCCAGGGGGCCGTCCTCACCTTAGCATATAATCCCCCTGCTCTGCATAGCACATGAGTTTTAAATTGCCTAGAGGGTACGCCGACGTAGTACGGATGGTGACAGATGTTCCGTGGCGTCTTCCACTTCGCGAAGACCTACTGTCTCAGGGGCCCATCTTGCACCCTGCTTTACCCTCGCTGGCTTTGACGGCTTGGCTATTGAGTCCCAGGTGTTGAGGGATAGGGGTGTCTCGGACTCTGTGATCCCTACTATGATTGAAGCTCGTAAAGGTACCTCACGTAAAATTTATCATAGGACCTGGAAGGCCTATATTACCTGGTGCGAGGCAGGGGGTTGGAATCCCCGCTCTTATAGAGTGTCCAGAGTACTGACTTTTTTGCAGCAAGGACTGGACAAGAACCTGGCGTTAAGTACACTTAAGGGTCAGATTTCGGCCCTGGCGGTTCTTTTTCAACGGCCCTTGGCGTCTCATTCATTGATCCGTACATTTGTACAGGGGGTACGTCATGTGACTCCTCGGATACGGTCGCCTCTGGCACCGTGGGATTTGAATCTGGTGCTTTCTGTGCTGCAGAGACCACCATATGAAAAGATTAGGGACATTCCCTTGCGACTGTTGTCGCAGAAAGTGGCTTTCCTGGTGGCTGTCACATCCGCTAGGCGGGTGTCTGAGTTGGCAGCGTTATCCTGCAAGTCACCTTACTTGGTCCTTCATAAGGACAAGACGGTTTTGCGACCTTCCCCTTCGTTTCTTCCGAAGGTGGTTTCTTCTTTTCATTTAAATGAGGATATTGTTCTTCCCTCATTGTGCCCGCACCCGTCACATCCCAAAGAAGTTGAACTGCATGCTTTGGATGTGGTGAGGGCCTTGCGGGTGTATTTATTTTTTACAGCTTCTTTTCGGAAGTTTGATTCTTTATTTGTGCTGACAGAAGGGTCGCGCAAAGGCATGGCTGCCTCGTCAGCTACCGTATCACGTTGGATAAGGAAGACCGTGACTCATGCATATGAGATTCGGGGCAAGGTTCCCCCGTTTCCAGTCACGGTTCATTCCACCAGGGCAGTTAGTACTTCCTGGGCGTTTAGACACCAGGTCTCGGTGTCTCAGGTGTGCAAAGCAGCTACTTGGGCCTCAGTGCACACATTTACTAAGTTTTACAAAATTGATGTTTCAGCATCTTCGGATGCTGCCTTTGGCCCCAAAGTATTACAAGCGGCAGTGTAGGCGCGATTAGCGCCGTCTGAGAGGGCTTTTTCTGTTGGGTACAGTTGTTATAGTTTGCCCACCCCTCTTGATTGGCACAGCTTTGGGACGTCCCCACGTGTCATAAGAATGCTGCGTCTGTCAGTGAACGGAAGAGTAAAAGGGATTTTATTATAACTTACCGTAAAATCCTTTTCTCTGAGTTCACTGACAGACGCAGCACCCACCCCTCTGTGTTGAGTTTGTACGGCTTGTTACGAACTGATGTGCTATGCAGAGCAGGGGGATTATATGCTGAGGTGAGGACGGCCCCCTGGGAGGGGCCAACCTACGCTTTTGTTTTATTTTTGCCTAGTCTACTCCTAGTAGGATGAGCATAACCCCATGTGTCATAAGAAGGCTGCGTCTGTCAGTGTACTCAGAGAAAAGGATTTTACGGTAAGTTATACAAAAAATCCCTTTTTTCTCACAAATAGAGCTTTCTTTTGGTGGTATTTGATCCCCTCTGCGGTTTTTATTTTTTGCGCTATAAACAAAAAAAGAGCGACAATTTTGAAAAAAGAACAATTTTTTTTTTACTTTTTGCTATAATACATATCCAAAAATAAAAAAACACATTTATTCCTCAGTTTAGGCCGACATATATTCTTCTACATATTTTTGGTAAAAAAGTCGCAATAAGCGTATTTTTATTGGGTTGCGCAAAAGTTATAGCACCTACAAACTATGGACATTGGTTTATGGCGTTTTTATTATTTAGTTTTTTACTGGTAATGGCGGCGATCTGCGATTCTTATCGGGGCTGCGAGGCATGTCTGACATTTTTGACACTTTTTCTTTGTTGGGACCAATGACATTTATACAGCGATCAGATCTAAAAATAGACACTGATTACTGTATAAATGTCATTGGCAGGGAAGGGGTTAACACTAAGGGGGCGATCAAGGGGTTAATTTTGTTCCCTGTATGTGTTCTAACTGTGTGGGGGCTAGGCTGACAGGGACATGACAGACCTAACTGATGCTGATCACAGGGATCAGTAGATCTGTCACGACCCCCCTCAGAGCGTTTACATCGGCGGTTCATCGTTCTGGCTTTCTGTGAAGGGATCGCGGGTCTCCGGCGGACATCGACTCCCCCCGACCCGTGGGCACGCTCAGGTAGCGTGCAGCGGCTGCGAGCCTGGAGCACGCAAAGGGAAGGTGATGGCCTCCTGGCAATTCAGATCCGTGCTGTAGCCGTCAATCGGCTATAGCACGGATCTGAAGTGGTTATAGCGGTTGTCAACCTGTGACAACCACTTTAACCTACAGGTAAGCCTATAATAAAGCTTACCTGTAGGTGCCCTGCATATCTCCCAAACCTGCATGGTTTAGGAGATATACAGTGTACTGCTGTTGCTGACGCCATTTCGTCACATGCGCAGTGAAGAAACGACCTCCATGCCATTCCTTCACTGAGATCGTACCGTGACTGGCGGCTCCCACGCGCAGGAGTGACGTCACACGACTCCGGCCAGTCACAGAGCCGGAGTCGCGGCCCCGAAAGGAAGAGGGGCCGAAGATGGACGCGGCCAGCACAGGGGACATCGCTGGCTTCGTTTGTAGGTAAGTGACACATAATGGGCTACTATGCTAAGCCCATCAGGCTTCTACTTTGCAGGGGAATGCAGAGGAAGTAAACCCCATCAGGGTTTACCTTCTCTTTAATATCTATGGATCAAAGAGTATAGAAGAAAAAAATACCTTAAGAATATGGGCAGTATAAAAATCCCAGAAGAGATCTCATATCCAGAAAAAGGAACATTCACTGATTTCAAATTTTAGGTGCAAGGTTCATATAGAACGGGGGTCAGCAACCAGTAGATTGCGATCTACCAGTAGATCTCAGACAGGTGACTGATAGATCACAGTCTGGGCTTGTTGACCTGCCATTCCAGGGCATAAATTTCCCCCTCCTCCCAGTACAAATCTGCCACCATGCTGAAATCCCCCCCTTCCCGACTCCCCCTCCAAGCTCAAATCCTCCTTCTCTGCAAATCCCCTCAGCACAAAGCCCCTCTCTAAAAAAAAAAAATCAGCCCTCCTAACATAAAACCTCTTCCCCTCAAATGTCCCCTCCAAGCACAAATCCTCTCCCCCCCACTCCAAATCCCCCCTACTACTCCTAGCACAAATTCCCCCCCCCCCAGCACAAATGCCCCCGAATTTCCTCTCCTAGCATAAATACCCCCAATCATCCCTACTAGCACGAATCCCCACCCCAAAAAGAAATCCCCTTTTAGCACAGATTCACTCCCCCCTCTACCATATCACCTTTTCTAGCACAAATCCCCACCTCCTAGCACAAATCCTCTTCCCCATGCAACTAAGGGCTCATTCACAATGCAGCGGGCACTGCTGCTCCCCTGAAAAGTGATCTGAGCGTGTTTGACAGGCGGTGAGGAGGTGATATGTTGCCTCCTCACCACCTGATTTAAACACTTGATTGCCGTGCAATGCATGCAATTGCAAAACGGTACAGCAATTAGATGTTTAAATAATGTGTGAGGAGGCGACACTGCGCCCGGTGATCTCCCATGTTGTGCAGGTAGATCTCCACCTCTTTAAAGTTGAATACCCCTGATATAGAAGCTGTATTCCCCTTGAAGGTTGTGTGCAGATCAGCTGAAATTAAAGCGACACTAAAGCTTTGTTTTTCTTAAAATAGCAAACCTACCTATACATACCTGCTCTGTGCAGTGGTTTTGCACAGAGTAAACCTGATCCTCTTTTCTGGGATCCCCTACCGGCGCTCCAGGCTCCTCCTCTTCGGCAATCGGTTCTCCATGGGGGCACTCGTGCGTGCTCGCTCCTGAGCCGCCCTGTTTGCGTCTATTGACACAGAGTGGGCGGCTCGGGCATAGAATGTATTAAGGTGAAAAAAACCTTAAGGCTTTAGAACCACTTTAAGAGCATATAAATATAAAGAGATGCACTTGCAACAAACCCCTATAATGCTAGATGCCAAAAGATAAATGAAAATAGAAGTAATCACATAAATCAAGTGTCTGCCTCCAGTGAAGTGCAACATCCAGGCCGGTCGGCGCCGCAATGAAACCCTTACAATTGTGTGGACTTCATTGTGGCACCAACCAGCCTGAATGTTGCAGTTCACTGGAGGCAGACACGTGATTTATGTGATTACTTCTATTTTCATTTATCTTTTGCCATCTAGCATCATCTTGTTGCACATACATCCCTTTGATGGTATATATTTATATACTCTTAATTTCATTTGGACCGCACACAATCTCGCAGAAGTGATACGTAGGTCCCGCACGCATATGTAAATTGTGTTCACGCCACACGTGTGAGGTGTCGCCATAAACGTTAGAGCGAGAGCAATAATTCTAGCGCTAAACCTGTAAGCATTTTTAAAGCGTTGCCTATGGAGATTTTTAAGTATTGTAGCTAGGAGCCACAGGGACCGGTCTTGCGCTGGGAGGTTCAGATGATAAAGGAAGTATATCTCCGCTCTCCTCTCCCCTAGACAAAAGCGAGCAGTTAACCCCCACTGCATGGGAACAAGAACAATTTGCCCGGAGTTCTGCATTAACCACTTGCTGACTGCCGTATGAACGTAAACAGTGACAGCACGGCTCTGTCCCGCGAATCGCCGCTTATAGTCATCATTCGCATGCACGACGGCTAGGGGGCGAGCGCGCGCCACCGGCTGCACACTCCCTGAGTGGGGGCACAGGTTAGGCAGACTCGATGTCCGCTCGCGACTCGCGATGCCCTGTAACAGAGCCAGAATGGGGAACCGCTGATGTTAACACGGCGGTTCCCCATTCTGACAGGTGGCATGTCAGAGATATACTAATCCCTGTCACTGGGATCAGTTAGATCTCTGGTGCCCCACCAGCCCAGCCCCCTCACAGTTAGAACGCGCCTAGAGAATACAGTTAACCCCTTCACTGCCCCCTGCAGGTTAACCCTTTCCCTGCCAATGATATTTACACAGTAATCAGTAGATATTTACATTTCTGATTGCTGTATAAATGTTATTGGTCCCAAAAAAAGTGTCAAAAATGTCCGACATATCCGCTGCAATATCGCAGTCCTGATCGCCGCCATTACCAATAAATAAAAAAAATAAATAAAAATGAGAGAAATTAATTCTTATGGCTTTTTTTTTTTTTTACCAAAAATATGAGGATATAAATCAGCCAAAACCGATCAATAAATTTTGTTTTTTTATATTTTTTTTGATTTATATTGTAGCAAAAAGTAAGAAATATTGTTTTTATTTTGCAAAATTGTTGCTCTTTATTTGTTTATAGCGGTGATCAGAAATGATGCAGAGGTGATCAAATACCACCAAAAGAAAGCTCTATTTGTGGGGAAAAAAGGATGCAAATTTTGTTTGGATACAACGTCGCACGACTGCTCAATTGTCCGTTTAATGTGACGCAATCATAAAAAGTGCTCTGGTCCTAAGGTGGGAAATCCTTCCGGTCCTTAAGTGGTTAAAAGATGTTCAAATTGTCTACACTGCACTGGGATTTGTGAACTACTGGGGTCCCTTTATTTTACTGCATGATCCTGCTGGTAACAACAAGCTACCTTACGCTTACTCACTGTACTGTATATATGGAGGAATAGCATTGTCACCATCCTCATCTATCACACTCATCTCCATAATATGGAAGGGAGGTGTTTTGTAGTTCACTGGGAAGGTTAAAAAAAAGTGCTTGAGAATTACACAGCTCTTCCAGACAGCAGAGCCAGGCTGGTGACTTGAATTCTTTTTCACAGTTTTGCAATACAGCTTGGTCACTTCTTAGCTTTTAGCTTTTGATTGGACAGTGAAGGAGCAGCAGCAGCAAATCATTGATGAGTCATCTTGCTGCTCTCCCTGCTCTCCTCTCTTGTCATTGTGCTTCTTGCCAGAGCATGTACCATGCAGCACAAGTAATCAGCTGATAGTGCTGCTCTTCCCTCTCCCAGTCTTCATCCTGGCTGTACTGGGCATTACAGGAAGCTAATACTGAGCCAGGATCAAGTACTTATACTAGCTGCCTTTAAAAATGAAATTTATATTTTTTTAATTAATGCAGAATTACATTAATTTTACATTCTAATATCTGCCTGGAGTTAAGGTTCGGATTAGATCTTATGACAAGTGACAATAGCTGGCACCAGTGAAAACTGTTGTCTAATGAATAATCTTTCCACCTGACATTTGCCATTGTGGAGAGGTGTCTACCCACTCCTTTCTCCCTCCCTCCCATTTTATAAATATACACATTTTCTTGGCACAGACATACATGTTTATGCAAATAAAAATATAAAAACCATGGCGCACTGGCCTAGTGCATTATCCTCAGATAAATATTTATTAAAAAGTTAAAAACCTACTCACAAGCGAGCTGTAAAGTCAGGCATTGCAGATTCCCTTGAATCCATAAACGCAAACACTATGTGAATGGCTAACGCGTTTCAAGGTATAAACATCTGCAGAGCCTGAAGAAGAGGTTTATACCTTGAAACGCGTTAGCCATTCATTTCTGTGTGAGATGCCAATCACATAGTGTTTGCGTTTATGGATTCAAGAGAATCTGCAATGCATTACATGCCTGACTTTATAGCTCGCTTGTGAGTATGTTTTTAACTTTTTAATAAATATTTATCAGAGGATAATGCGCTAGGCCAGTGCGCCATTGTTTTTATATTTTTGCTACAGTGTCTCTGGACTTCCCCAGTTCAGCAGTGGCAGCAAGGTGGCTCATTGCCCACAGACATACATACTACACCAGGCAATGGTACCGGGTTGAAGAGGCCCCCCTCAAAGTGAAGCAAGGTGCTTTCTTTTGTGATGTTTATGTAAATCTCTGACCACAGACCTCTCCCAGCCATTACAGCAGTCACTTTCAGTGTACAGAAACTGAATCTCCCATCAAAGGTATTCATCATGAAAACTGCCTACAAACGGAAAATTGAAGCACTTTCTATTTTATTTCCATTAAACTAGAGACACCATTAAGATTCCCAGGTTGGGGCACTCTGAGTTAAAGTGGAATTATTTGTCTAACCTTTTGTAAGGGCACAGCTAGTGGGACCCGCGCTATTTTTGTCATATAGTGACCTCTGCTCTGTGACGGTAACAGAATACCATCCTGCAAATGTCAGCCGTGTAAAAAGACTTCATTGGGATTCCATTTTTCTGTCTGTAGATGGTAGGAAATGTAAATTATCTGGTAAAAAAAGACAAAATATGGTTGATATACTAGAGGCAAATAGACTGTGCACTCTGCGCAGTGCAGTTGCTCCAGAGCTTAGTAAATGAGGAAAAGCTTCACTTTGCAAAGAATACCCAATCATGTGCAAGGAAGTTTTAAAAAACATAATTTTTGCTTGCACATGATTGGATCAGGGGAGGGCTGGCAGCCATAGGCCTGGGGGGCAAGTCCAGTCAAGTGGCCCATTGAACCACCGAATCAGCTCACCATCCATGCCCACCCAATGGGTCTAGCAGGATCCATGGTAGGGCCGGCCCTGGGTGCCCCCCCTTTGCCTGCAGTTGGTTGGTGGCTGCGCCCCTGGGCCCTCTTTCCTTCCTCCGCAAGAAAAAAAAAGTGTGAGCGGGCAGCAGCCATTGGCCATTTTAAATGTAAGTTTGGGGGGCAATTGCCTGGGCCAGCCCTCCCCTGGATTGGATGATGGAGATCAGCAGAGCTTCACCTCATTTACTAAGTCCTGGAGCAACTGCACTTGCAAAGTGCACAGTCTATTTTCCTTAAGTAAATCTACCCCATAGAGTTGAATGGAATAGTTCCTTAAAGGGTTTATTTCAGATTTCTTCCTCCGTTAACGTGACGTGGCATGAAGAAGTTTTTGCTTTCAGACAAATAGAATTTTCTTTATGCCCTAAGACTCCTTTCACACTGAGGCGCTTTCACGCTAAAAAAAAAAGTGCCTGAAAAGCTCACGAAAACCTATGCCGGTGCGCTGTCGGGGATGTGAAAGAACTCCTGCAAGCAGCATCTTTGGAGCATGTTTGAAGCGCTAAAAAAAAGTGCCTCAAAAGTGCCCCTCTCCATTGAAATGAATGGGAAGCGCCTGATAAGAGCACGAAAAGCGCTTCAACAGCGTCACAAAATGATTCTTTTGAGTCACATGAACTTCAAAAAAGTGTAGATTCCAGGGCTGGTAGTTGGGCGATGGTATCCTTTGTTATAGGAAAGGTTGGTCCAAAAAGGTTGCATGAAAGGTGCAGAGCATGCCAGTGCAGGAGAGGTGAGATTTTCAACAGATAGGGTTGGTGTTAAAGTTACTGGGAGGGATAGAGTTAGGGTCATAGAAAAGGTGAGTGTTACAGGGAGGGTCAATGTTATATGAGGGGTCAGTGTTAGGATTACAGGGAGGATTAGTAACATAAATCCTGGGTGTTGAAGTTACAGGAAGGGTTAGTATTAGAGTTATAGGGAGAGAGTTAAACAGTTGGTAAGGTTGAATAAGACAATAGTCCATCGAGTTCAACCTGTGTGGGTATGGCTGTTCATGCAGATAATCATTTCTCTTATCACTCCCTGTATATTGTGTTCGCTAAGATGCATGTCCAAGAGTCTTAAAACTTTCAACATCTCCTTTTGACATCACCGATTGTGGAAGGGAGTTCCACATCCTTACTTCCCCGACAGTGAAAAACCCTTTACACAGCCTAAGGTTAAACCGCTTATCTTCCAGTCTCATTATGTGGCCCCGTGTCTTCTTACACTCCTTGAGACTGAATAGGTTCATACTTACACTGGGATCACCATTGAGGTACCTTTATATCGCTTTCATATCTCCTCTCAAGCAACTCTTCTCCAGGGAGAATAAATTGAATGCTTGTATTCTTTCCTCATAGTTGAGGTCCTCCGGTCCCCTTATTAATTTTGTTGCTCTTCTCTGGACTCTCTCCAGCTCCAACACATCCTTCCTGAGGACTGGTGACCAGAACTGCATGGGATACTCCAGATGTGGCCAAACCAGAGTTTTATAAAGTGCAGAATTATTGTTACATAAAGGGTTAGGGTTACAGGGTTGGTTAGTGTTGGAGTTACAGGGAGTGTTAGTGTTAAATGAAGGCTCGGTGTTAGAATTTCAGGGAGGATTAATTTTACGTAAATCCTGGGTGTTGTACAAGGAAGGTTATTCTTAGGGTTACAGGGAGGGTTGGGGTTGGAGTTGCAGAAATAGTCAGTTTTCAAGTTGCAGGGAGGGTTAGTGTTACATAAAGGGTCAGTGTTAGGGTTGCAGGGAGGGTTAGTTTTACATAAAGGGTCTCTGTCATGGGGGATCTGTGATCGGGAACTGTGTGACTGGGGAGCTCTGTAATCAGGAACTGTGTGATTGGGGGGCTCTATGATCGGGGACTTTGTGACTGGGGGGCCTTGTGATCGGGGACTGTGTGATCAGGGACTGTGTGATTGGGGAGCTCTGTGATCAGGGACCGTGTGACTGGGGGGTTCTATGATCGGGGACTGTGTGACTGGGGAGCTCTGTGATCAGGGACCGTGTGATTGGGGACTGTGTGACTGGAGCTCTGTGATTGGGGACTGTGTGATTGGGGACAGTGTGACTGGGGAGCTATGTGATCGAGGACTGTGTGACTAGGGGGCTCTGTGATCGGGGACTGCGTGATTGGGGAGCTCTGTGATCGGGGACCGCGTGATTGGGGACGGTGTGATTGGGGAGCTCTATGATCAGGAATGGTGTGATTGGGGAGCTCTATGATTGGGGAGGGTGTGATAGGGGTGCTCCATGATCGTGGACGGTGTGATTGAGAAGCTCTGTAATTGAGGACTGTGTGATTGGGAAGCTCTGTGATTGGGGACGGTGTGATTGAGAAGGTCTGGGATCGGGGACGGTGTGATTGAGAAGGTCTGGGATCGGGGACGGTGTGATTGAGAAGCTCTATGATTGGGGATGGTGTGATTGGGAAGCTCTGTGATTGGAGATGGTGTGATTGGGAAGCTCTATGATCGGGGACGGTGTGATTGGGAAGCTCTGTGATCATGGACTGTGTGATTGAGGGCAGTGGGATTGGAAAGCTCTGTGATCATGGACTGTGTGATTGAGGACCGTGTGATTGGGAAGCTCTGCGATCGGGGTCGGTGTGATTGGGGAGCTCTGTGATTGGGGACGGTGTGATTGGGAAGCTCTGTGATTGGGGACTGTGTGATTGGGAAGCTCTGTGATTGGGAAGCTCTATGATCAGGGATGGTGTGATTGGGGAGCTCTATGATCGGGGATGGTGTGATTGGGGAGCTCTATGATTGGGGAGGGTGTGATAGGGGTGCTCCATGATCGTGGATGGTGTGATTGAGAAGCTCTGTGATCGGGGACGGTGTGATTGTTATGAAGCTCTGTGATCGGGGACTGTGTTATTGAGAAGCTCTGTGATCAGGGACTGTGTGATTGGGAAACTCTGTGATCGGGGACTGTGTGATTGTGAAGCTCTGTGATCGGGGATGTTGTGATTGGGGTGGTCCATGATCGGGGACGGTGTGATTGGAAAGCTCTGTGGTCAGGGATTGTGTGATTGTGAAGCTCTGTGATCGGGGGCTGTGTGATTGGAAAGCTCTATAATCGGGGACTGTGTGATTGAGGACGGTGTGATTGGAAAGCTCTGTGATTGGGGACTGTGTGATTGGGAAGCTCTGTAAACAGGGACTGTGTGATTGGGAAGCTGTGTGATTGGGGAGCTCTATGATCGGGGACTGTGTGATTGGGGAGCTCTATGATCGGGGACGGTGTGATTGGGGTCTTTGTGATTGAGTATTGTGTTTGGGGGGCTATAATAAGGCTTACCTGTAGGTACCCTGTATATCTCTTAAACCTGCATGGTTCAGGAGATATACAGTGTAAATGCATGTGCCAATGTCATCGCAGTGAAGAAGCAGCCTGGCCGTTACTTCACTAAGTGTGCCGTAAACGGCGGCTCCTGTGCACACGCGCGGGATTGACGTCAGCGCGGCTCCCTCAAATCACGGCGCTGGAGTCCACGCTGTGATTGGAAGGAGCCCGCGATCCCGGAAGAAGATTCAGTCATCATGACGCTGGTCACATCGGTGCTTGGGGACCGCTGCAGCAGCGTCGATCTAAGGCAGTGGTTCTCAACTCCGATCCTCGGGACCCACCAACAAGCCAGATTTTAAGTATTACCTTGGGGAGATGCAGACTAGAATATTGCAATCACTGAGCAGCAAATGATATCACCTGTGATGTATTTCAGTTATCCTGCAAACCTGGCCTGTTGGGGGGTCCCGAGGACCGGAGTTGAGAACCACTGATCTAAGGTAAGTATTTCATAATGAGCTAGTATGCTATGCATACTAGCTCATTATGCCTTTGTCTTGCAGGTATTTTTTTTTTTTGCTTGACAACCACTTTAAGTCTAGTTGCTTGTCAGAGTAATTTCTTCCTGGACCATTATATGACATCAGCACATGCGGTGACCAATGGCGGCCAATATCAGATCAGACATCACATGACCGGTTCCCTGTCCTATCCCTGGAATGGAATTATTAATGTTTTATCATTGCATTCAGAAGCTGGTTGTAGTCTCTATTAGGCTGCTGGGTGTATTACTCCTGGAAAGCTTTCAGACGATTCTGACTGCATCCCTTAAAATTTACTGAGTTTTTCATAGATCAATAAATACAGAAATGCAGACAAAATATAATTTAATATGCTTTGTGGATATCTATTAATCTGTCTGCTTCTTTGCTTCCTTTATATGCTTGTTGTATATATAATCCCTGACAGAAGAATTAGTGCATGGCTATATTCACCCATCAGCCATAACTTTATGGCCACTGACATGTAAAGTAAATAACATTGATTGTCTCTTACAATGGCATCTGAAAGTGGGTGGGTTATATTGGACAGCCAGTGAACATGTAGTCCCTGAAGTTGATGTGTTGAAAGCCGAAAAAATGATCATCTCAGTTTATTGTGTATGGGGCTGTGTAGCCACAGACCGGACAGGCTGCCCATGCTGACCCATGTCCACAGCCAAAATAGCCTACAATGGGCACATGAGCATCAGACCTGGACCACGGAGCAATGGAAGAAGGTGGTCTGGTCAGATGAATCACGTTTTATTTTACATCATGTGTATGGCCCGGTGAGTGTGCGCAACTTACCTGGGGAAGAGATGGCACCGGGATGCACTATGGGAAAAAGATAAGCCAGCAGATGCAGTGTGATGCTTTGAGCAATGTTCTGCTGGGAAACCTTGGCTCCTGCTATTCATGTGGATGTTACTTTGACACCACCTACCTAAACATTGTTGGCAACCAGGTACAACAGTCCATGGAAATAGCATTAACTGATGGCAGTGGCCTCTTTAAGCAGGAAAATGCACCCTTCCACACTGCAAAAATGGTTAAAGAATGGTTTGAGGAGCATGAGTTTGAGGTGTTGATTTGGCCTTCAAATTCTCCAGATCTCAATCCAATTGAACATCTGTGGGATGTGCTGGAAAAGCAAGTCCGACCCATGGAGGCCGCACCTAGCAACTTACAGGACTTAAAGGTTCTGTTAGGGCCAGTTCACACTTGAGCGGCGCGACTTTCCAGGGCGAAGCAAGTCGCCCCGCTCAAGGCGATCTCAGCGAGGCTTGTGAGGAGACATCTATCATAGAAGTCAATGCAAGCCGCGCTGAGATCGCCCTGAAAATAGTGCAGGAACCATTTTTCTAAGGCGGAGCGAAGCGTTTCGCTCCTATTAGAACGGTCCCATTGCACAGCATTGAGGCGAATTGTCAGGCGACTCAAGTCGCCTGACAATTTGCCTGGATGTGAAAGGGCCGTGAAGTTGCGCCGCTCAAGTGTGAACCGGCCCTTACTGATTGCTTGGTGCCAGATACCCAGCACTGGGACAAGAAGTGGGCAAGAGGGGCGGCTGCCCTGAGCACTGTGGTATCATGTGAGTTGGGGGGGGCACCAGAAGGAGGTTGGGGGAGAGGGAATCTAAGGGGAGGTTGGGGATAAGAATTTATCTAGGAGGGGAAATTTGAGGGGATTTGTGTTGGGGGGGGGGGGGGGGGGGA
>BLSH010029244.1:166407-177472 GCA_018402905.1 Glandirana rugosa
GTTTGTGCTAGGATGGGGGATAATTTGTACTTGGAGGGAGGGATTTGGAGTTGGGGGAGAGGATTTGTGCTCAGAGAGGAAATTGGAGCGGTAGAGGATTTGTATTAGGAGGGGGGAATTTTTTCGGGGGGGGGGGGGAATTTGTGCTAGGGGCATATGGGGAATGAGAGGATTTGAGCTGGGGGGGGGTGCATAGATTCGTGCTGGGAAGGGGATTTTTAGCAGGGGTTAGATTTGTATTGGGAGGAGGGGGAATTTATGCTTAGGGGGTAAGCATGCAGATTAGTGCTCAATTTTATTTTTGAGGGGGGGGGGGGGATTTTTGCCGACACATAATGCTCATACATTTTGGGGGGTGCAGTTTGGCATGGTCGTCCTGGGCTCTAGATGACCCAGCACTGCAGATACTACAATATACATTACATTCAGAGGTCTAGGGGCATCCATGCCTCGACGGGTCAGGGCTGTACGTGGTAAAAAAAAAAATATATATATACAGTTGTGCTCATAAGTTTACATACCCTGGCAGAATTTATGATTTCTTTTCATTTTTCAGAGAATATGAATGAGAACACAAAAACATTTTTTCACTCATGGTTATTGTTTGACTGAAGCCATTTATTATCAATCAGCTGTGTTTACTCTTTTTATATAATAATGACAACAGAAACTACCCAAATGACCCTGATCAAAAGTTGACACAAAGGGGTTTGAATGGCTATTAAAGGTAACCGTCCTCACCTTTGATCTGTTTGCTTGTAATTAGTGTGTGTGTATAAAAGGTCAATGAGTTTTTGGACTCCCGACAGACCCTTGCGTCTTTCATCCAGTGCTGCACTGACATTTCTGGATTCTAGGTCATGGGGAAAGCAAAAGAATTGTCAAAGGATCTGTGGGAAAAGGTAGTTTAACTGTATAAAAAAGGAAAGGGATATAAAAAGATATCCAAGGAATTGAGAACGCCAATCAGCAGTGTTCAAACTCTAATCAAGAATTGGAAAATGAGGGGTTCTGTTGAAACCAAACCACATTCAGGTAGACCAACTAAAATTTCTGCCACAACTGCCAGGAAAATTGTTTGGAATGCAAAGAAAAACCCACAAATAACTTCATGTGAAATACAGGACTCTCTGAAAACATGTGGTGTGGATGGTTCAAGATGCACAATAAAGGAGGCACTTGAAGAAAGATGGGCTGCATGGTCGAGTCACCAGAAGAAAGACATTACTATGCAAATGCCACAAAGTATCCCGCTTACAATACGCCAAACAGCACAGAGACAAGCCTCAAACCTTCTGCCGCAAAGTCATTTGGAGTGATGAGACCAAAATTTAACTTAATACCGTGTATTGCCCCTTTGACATTAATGACAGCTTAAAGTCTTTTGTGGTATTTGTGGATGAGGCTCTTTATCTTCTCAGATGGTAAAGCTGCCCATTCCTCTTGATAAAAAGCCCAGTTGTGGCTGAAATTTTAGTTGGTCTACCTGACTGTGGTTTGGTTTCAACAGAACCCCTCATTTTCCACTTCTTGATTAGAGTTTGAACACTGCTGATTGGCATTCTCAATTCCTTGAATATCTTTTTATTTCCCTTTCCTGTTTTATACAGTGCAACTACCTTTTCCCGAAGATCCTTTGACAATTCTTTTGCTTCCCTCATGACTCAGAATCCAGATATGTCAGTACAGCACAACCGCCAATAACAGATGGATGGAAACCCTATTTTCCATCAGCCTGGCAGATCAGATCGGATGAACACGGACAGACGGTCCATATTCATCCTATCCTCCATAGAGGAGAATGGAGCTGTGACAGGTCAGTCTCTGCACTCGTGTGAAAGGGGCCTTATACACAAACACTAATTACAAGCAAACAGATCACAGGTGAGGATGGTTGCCTTTAATAGCCATTCAAACCCCTTTGTGTCAACCTGTATGCATGTTATCAGGCCAAAATTACCAGGGTATGTAAACTTTTGATCAGGGTCATTTGGGTAGTTTCTGTCATTATGATTTAAAAAGAGTAAACACAGTTGATTGATAATAAATGGCTTCAGCCAAACACTAACCATGAGTGAAAGAAATGTTTTTGTGTTATCATTCATATTCTCTGAAAAATGGCCAAGAAATCATAAATTCTGCCAGGGTATGTACACTTATGAGCACAGCTGTATATATACACTATATTACCAAAAGTATTGGGACGCCTGCCTTTACACGCACATGAACTTTAATGGCATCCCAGTCTTAGTCTGTAGGGTTCAATATTGAGTTGGCCCACCCTATGCACCTATAAGTTGTTCATCCATGTCTTTATGGACCTTGCTTTGTGCACTGATCCAAGTCATTTGGTGGAGGGGGGATTATGGTGTGGGGTTGTTTTTCAGGGGTTGGGCTTGGCCCCTTAGTTCCAGTGAAGGGAACAACTTTGTGGGAACAGTTTGGGGATGGCCCCTTCCCATTCCAACATGACTGCGCACCACTGCACAAAGCAAGGTCCATAAAGAGATGGATGAGTGAGTTTGGGGTGAAAGAACTTGATTGGCCTGCACAGAGTCCTGACCTCAACCTGATAGAACACCTTTGAAATGAATTAGAGCAGAGAATGCGAGCCAGGCCTTCTCATCCAACATCAGTGCCTGACCTCACAAATGCGCTTCTGGAAGAATGGTCAAACATTCCCATAGACACTCCTAAACCTTGTGGACAGCCTTCCCAGAAGAGTTGAAGCTGTTATAGCTGCAAAGGGTGGGCCAACTCAATATTGAACCCTACGGACTAAGACTGGGATGCCATTAAAGTGGTTGTAAAGCTACTTTTCTTATTCCTATAACCCCCAGTGTTATATTGCAGTATGTGCCCCAGCGCATGCTATTTATAAAAAATTGCTTGCTTCTTACCTCATTTCAGGGCGCCACTCGGCACTCACAAGATGGCCCCGCCGCTGTCTTCTCAGATCCGACAGCTACAGCGGGCGGGGCTGAGAATAGCCGGCTGACGTCAGTCAGGAGGAGGGGACAAGAGTGGTGGGCGGTCACGTGAATGCCTAGTGGGGCTCTGAAATTAGGTATGAAGCAGAATTTTTTTTTTTTTTATATAAATAACACACACTGGGGCACATACTGCAAAATAACACTGGGAAATATAGGAAGGAAACAGTCATTTTTGCAGCAGAAAGGGAGCGATTGGCAATGACACAGCTGACAGGCAGGGATGGAAGGGGGGAGCAAGGAAAGACAGCGGGTGACGGAGGCGCGTAAACTGACCATGGTGTCAGGGCTCAGCAACCATGATCAACCATGGTCAGTTTACAGGGGGAGGGCATAGCCAGGCAGGATCAGCCAGGTAACCGAAAGACCATAATTGTATAGATCTCAAATAACATAACAACGCTATAGAGCTGTGTACTTCCCTTAACCGGATCTGCCAGGTCAACGTTTCACCAATTACATGGCTTCTTCAGGACCCAATATGGCAGAGTAAACCGACAATTATTCCACAAGTCCAGGAAAATACAGCCTGGGGACGGATATAGGGGCAACAGGACCAGCCGCTAGGCGGCGGGGATCCACCTCAGGTAGAGGTGCAAAATGAATTTATGCGATTCTCAAAATGGGCTGGTCCTGTCCTGTTGGTCTACTTTGCCATATTGGGTCCTGAAGAAGCCATGTAATTGGTGAAACGTTGACCTGGCAGATCCGGTTAAGGGAAGTACACAGCTCTATAGTGTTGTTACATTATTTGATATCTATACAATTTTATGATCTTCCGGTACCTAAGTAGAGTTAAATTTGCAACTTTTATTTGTGGATCAATTTTAGGCTGTTATGCCTTTTTGTTTTTATACATTTTGTATAATAAAGAGGCTACTTTTATAAAAATTTGCTGTGCCTCCCACGCTGATCCTGTAAAGTCCGGTTATTTAGGTGGGTACCGGTGTAGCTGATCCCGCATCCTTTTGCAGGTTCTACTTTAAGTGCCGGTTAAGACACCTATCCGGATCAGATACGATCTGAAAATCATAGATTTGCATGTCATCTAAAAAAAGCATTATTTCCAATGAAGTCTGTTCACATCTATGCGGTGCGAATTTAATCCGGTCCAAAAAAGGGTCCTGTGTGAGTTTAGGGCCGGTTCACACTGCTGCAGGCAGCCCAATCGGATGTGATTCGCTCCGCAATGCAGTGTGAGTCACATGCGATCTCAGTGCGATGCAAATTCAGCCATAGAGATAGTATGGTGAAATGTGCATGGCAATCAGAGCAAACTCGCACAGGACCCTTTTTTCCCGCAGCAGCAGAATTGGATCGCATGAGTGTTCACAGCCATGCGATCCGATTCCTGTCCGAGTTCGCAGTGCAATATGCAAACTGATTTGGGGGTGCCATAAGCTTTCTATTGACACTCCCCCGCAGTTCACATATGGCGACATGCAATGCGGAAACCCGCAGTGGATTCGCAGGGTTCCCACATTGCAGCAGAGTGCCGGTTCACACTTATGCTCTGCGATTTCAGTGGGAATTTAAAGCGGTACACGGTGCAAATTCACATTGTACTTAAAAAAGGAGGGTTTGGGACTTTGAATGAGGCATTAGAGCCTCCATCCCTATTGCCGCACGGCATGGAAAAGGAGGGTTTGGGACTTTGAATGAAGCATGCGTCTGGAATGACAAGTCAAACAAGGTGGGTCTGGAAAAAGTATATTTATTTGTATAGTATATCTCAATACATGCAACTGAAGAAGTAAAATAGTACATTTTGTATCGTATATAACAAAATGGTAACAACATCACATGAGGACATAGCAATAATAATATTCAGACTTTGTAGACCATCGTATGCTGTAGGTATAAAAACCAAGGTGTTGGGGGTGTTGCAATCAGACCAAATTGGTCAAAATGTAAATCTCAAAGATGGATAACCTATACTTTGGGATCTTATCTAGCTCGACGCGTTTCATTAATGTCTTTCACTCTTCAGGAGCAGATGCGAGATGTAGTCTAGAAAGATTATTGAGGATTAGCAGAGATCTATCAAGGGGAAATCAAAGAGGTGGGAAACACCCCATAAACTTATAGATGGCCTCTTGTTCCGGTGCGTGGTAAGGGAGATGCAGGTGGGCCAGAGGCATCGGCCCCGGGAGCTGAGATGGTAAAACCCTGGGCCAAAATGGTGGAGGACCCTCCAAAAGGAAAACATCCCTGGGGAAGGTCCCCCATGGATATGCAAGGATGATGAGAGCACCGGAACCATTGGGAATCTCTGAATAAATATAATGTATGGCGGTGCATAGGATGTTACGAAATAACTATTGTGAGATCAGAACCAGTGCTGGTATCAGAGGTGATGACAGTGCTGGAAAATGTGATGGTTTGGTGACCAGTTGGATCATAGTGAGATATAACTGAAAAGTGTCCCCCGAAGGCAGGGCTGGCCCAAGACATTGTGCTGCCTGGGTCCAAGAATGAAATGCTGCCCACCCCCCAAAAAAAATAATCACGCCCACCAAAAGGCCCCCACATCCATTATTTTATATCATGATAAAAACTAAAATTGTATTTATCAGGAAGTCAGATTTATATGCAACAGCACCTTGTCTATATGCAAATTTATATGACATACCATTGCGTTCAATTCCAAGGGGTGGGCTAGGCAGTTTATAGACAGGCTAGGGTAGTATAAGGGCAGGCTAGGGTAGTATAGGGGCAGGCGGAACTGGAAAAAAAAAATCTTGGTCGTCAATT
Source organism: Glandirana rugosa (assembly GCA_018402905.1). Taxonomy (NCBI): domain Eukaryota; kingdom Metazoa; phylum Chordata; class Amphibia; order Anura; family Ranidae; genus Glandirana; species Glandirana rugosa. The sequence continues at coordinate 172,152 of BLSH010029244.1, forward strand.
TGCTGGTTGAATAGAAGAGAAGGAGAGGTGGCTGTAGTTCAATTTGCTGCCCCTCTCAAAGTGCTGCCTGGGTCCAATGGACCCACTGGGACCCATGGTAGGGCCGGCCCTGCCCGAAGGGGGGGGTGAGCAAAAAAGAAGTAAAGATCCAATCACCAAAAAGGTAAAGAATACAATCAGAGAGCGCTACCAGGCTTTCTCAACCTTTATAACACAGAGGAACCCTTGAAATAACTTCCTGGTTTTGGGGAACCCCTGCAAAAATGACTACATCTACACCTCATGATGCATTAGTGTGATAGTCAATGGGAAGAATGCTCCTTACACTTGTGGTCATTGGAAAGAATTATCCCCTTACAGATAGCTAAAAAGTTTATTGGTGTCGGTGGGAATTTATCTGAGAGGTAGAAATTGACCATTGCTCAAGGAACCCCTAGCAACCTCTGGAGGAACCCTAGAGTTCCATGGAACCCTGGTTGAGGAACCCTGCCTTAGATCAACACAAAAAATCCAGATGGGAATGCACATGGTCCACGGGAACAGCCACCAGGGAAATGCCAAATGGTACAGAGGGGAGCGTCTAGAAAGAGCTCCAAATTGGCCACAGGTGACCACCAACGCCACGCTGGCGAAAGGAAGAGGGGAGGCGTCGCAAGCGGAGCGGACACATCCGCTCTGCAACGGCGTCCGGTTCCCTCGTGTGAGACGCCAGATGGGGACACCGAGCGCTGGGGCGCCGACGTCCAGAGGATGGCATCACACGCCCCATGCATTGTGATTTCTGCTTGCCATGTGCAATTTCAATGCAAATTTTATGTGAATTTGTGAGGGGAGTGGTCACATCTGCAATTCTATTTCTGCCCAATAGAAGCGATATATGTAAAAATCTAGGCAGGAACAAAAAAAAACAAGAAATTGCAGTGATGTGAACACTAGACTGTTATTATAATCCGGCTCCATAGAAGTCTATGGAGCTAAAATTGGCATGGCACCACACTTAGGGCCCGTTCACACCTAGACGATTTGCGATCAGACTTGTGTCGCTCAAAATCGCCTGACAGAAATCCCATTGAAATGAATGGAGCCGTCCTAATATGTGCTACCCAAGTTACTCTGACTTCAGGGCAACTTCTGAAAAGGTTCCTGTACTATTTCAAAGCGACTTCTAGGCGATTTGAGCCCATAGAAGTCAATGGAAGTCGTATACAAATCGGATCACTGTCTGTGAAGAAGCGACTTTGAAGCAACTTTACAGGAAAAAGAAAATAATTTTTGAAGGCAACTCCCCCTCCCTCTCTTCTCTGATTGGCTACAGGCAAAGTCGCCTGTCATGGAGGTCGCTTCAGGTCGCGTTGTAATGCTCAAAGTATCTCTGAAGTCGCTTTCAAATCGCCTAGCAAAGTCGCCCCTGAAGTCGGATCGCCTAGGTGTGAACCGGCCCTAATGCAATCTTATACTCCATGTCTGGATCATGCGGTTACAAAATCGCAACTGGAAAAAAAGACGTGAAAACCATGAGCAGATTTTTGTTAAAGGGCCAGCAATTCTTTATTATAAATATTCCTCTAAAGCGGCGGAATCTCACTGGTCAGTTATGCGTATTCCTGCACGTTTCCAGATCAGTGATTCGCTGCAGGGAAGGTGGGTGTGTCCCTCCAGTGACAGCTCTGAGTGTGAGGACGTGCAGCTACAACACGCTGTGACTGGGGGAGGGGTTAGCTGGCTATTGGTCAATGAGAGGGGCTTGGCTACCCACTCTAGTGACAGCTCTCATACATATTGCCATAGGGAAGTGATCTGTATTGGTCCAGCAAATCGCAGTTCCTGCCCCCTCCAGCCCCTCCTATTAAAGTGATAGCTTCTTGTACAACGCAGCGTTATTCATTCATCTGCTTAGCTGTTTATTTTTAGGGAAAATCCTTGAAGAACCCTGAGAATGAGAATCTGAGTGCCCGCTACTTTATGAGGGCAACCATAGAAAACCTTTATATGGGCCCCATCGCCCATCGCTGTCACTGCCCAATGGCAAGGGTGCCCCACTCAAAGCTCTGAGATGCCAATCGGTTCCTAGGCTACCAACCTTTGGCAGTGCTGCTGCTATCCTGTTCCTGGGCACTTTCCACAGTACGGTCTTCAAATAATTAGAGCAAACTGTTGGCGCTATATAAATTCTGTATAATAATAATTATTATTATTTCTAGTGACCATCCAGTGTTTGAGTCCCCATAACTTCTACAGAACTTGTAGCCCTGGAGAAGGGGAGGATCTTTGAGCCCCCAAAGTGCGTTGGGTGTTTTTCTTCTTCTTGTAGGAATTTACATTGGCATGACCCTTAGTTCCTTGGTCCGTTGCTCTCCTTGGATTTTTTGTACTGCTGAATGGTGGGGGGTCCTGCTAAAAACTCAACCATGCCAACTAGTTTCTAACCTACCAACCTTTGGCAACGCTGCTTGGCTCACTCAGAAAGTCATTGGTTTCCAACACACAATCTTTTTTTCCGAAATTCAGTGAAAAGCAGTAGATTTCCTAGGTTGGTTGAAGAATGACAAACAGTTCCAATTAGTTGCAGCTTTGGATCTCTCCAGTCAATTTTTTTTCTTTTTGTTAACCCAGAATACGATGGGAAAATGTTAGAACTGTTGATGGGTTTTACAGCAGATTTTGAAGAAATCTTTTGCAACCTTTTTACTACAGAGGAACCCTTGAAATAAGTGTCTGGTCTTGAGGAACCCCTGCTAAAAAGAAATTCATTGGTGGTCAGTGGTAAGAATGTATCCCTTGTATTGGTGGCCAGTAGGAAGATTGTCCCCCTTACATCGGTGGTCAACAAGAAAAATGTCCCCCTTACATTGGTGGTCAACAAGAAAAATGTCCCCCTTACATTGGTGACCAGTAGAAAGAATGTCCCCCTTACATTGGTGGTGAGTGAGAAAAATGTCCCCCTTACATCGGTGGTCAACAAGAAAAATGTCCCCCTTACATTGGTGACCAGTAGGAAGAATGTCCTCCTTACATTGGTGGGCAGTAGCAAGAATGTCCTCCTTACATTGGTGGGCAGTAGGAAGAATGCCCCCTTTACATTGGTGGCCAGTAGGAAGAATGCCCCACTTACATTGGTGACCAGTAGGAAGAATGTCCTCCTTACATTAGTGACCAGTAGGAAGAATGTCCTCCTTACATTAGTGACCAGTAGGAAGAATGTCCTCCTTACATTGGTGGCCAGTAGAAAGGATGTCCCCCTTACATTGGTGGCCAGCAAGAAGAATGTCCTCCTTACATTGGTGGGCAGTAGGAAGAATGTCCCCCTTACATTGGTGACCATTAGGAAGACTGTCCTCCTTACATTGGTGGCCAGCAAGAAGAATGTCCTCCTTACATTGGTGGGCAGTAGGAAGAATGCCCCCTTTACATTGGTGGCCAGTAGGAAGAATGCCCCACTTACATTGGTGGCCAGCAAGAAGACTGCCACCTAACATTGATGGTCAGTGGGAAGAATGTCTCCCTTACACTGGTGGTGGGTCAGAAGAATGTCCCCCTTACATTGATGGCCAGCAGGAAGACTGCCCCCCTTACTTTGGTGGCCAGTAGGAAGAATGCCCCCCTTATAGAAAGCTAAAAAGATCATTGGTGTCATGCAGCTCTGTCAAGTGACTTTGGCCCCAGGACTATGCAGACCCCATCAGATGCAGGTCTATCAGTCACAACTCAAGGACCCCCTAGCATCCTCTGGAGGAACCCTAGACTTCCAGTGAACCCTAGTTGAGCATGGCAAGTCAAGGTGAATCCATGCTTTACACAAATGCACCCTGTGTACTGCCCATTCACATTTGTCTCTTCTCATTACATCATTCATTAATGTGTTTTGTGTTAAGCGGTTGTCTACCCTCAAAACACATTTTTACCTACAGGTGAGCCTATAATGTGGCCTATAATAAGGCTTACCTGTAGGTAAAATGAACATCTCATAATCCTGTACGGTTTAGGAGATATTCCACTTGCATGCAGCCACTGACATCATGGCGCATGCACAGTAATATCCCGGCAAAGGCCCGGCGCATAGCGCTGGACCTTGACGGGGAGTCTGCCGGTACGATAGGCTCTCGCGGACGTCTTACTGCGCCGGTGCTGTGAGTGGCTGGAGCTGTGAACCCGGAAGAATCCCCACGGGTAAGACGTCCGCTCCCTCTGCGGGCACCGGGCAGCCCTGCTGGAGCTTGGTTCTGAGGTATTTCATAATGTGCTAGTATGCGGTGCATACTAGCACATTATGCCTTTCTCTTGAAGGTTTTTGTTTTTTTTGGGTAAACAACCGCTTTAATGAAGACCATTCAAATTAATTTTCTGCCAACACAGCAGAATGGGGAGGGGGGGGGGTGATTTACTAAAGGCAAACAGGCTGTGCAAAGTGCAGTTTCCCCAGAGCTTAGTGAATGAGGTAAAGCTTCAGTTTGCAAAGAATATGCAATCACATGCAGGGAAAATAATTAAAAAATGCATTTTTGCTTGCACCTGATTGGATGATGAAAGTCAGCAGGACGCCTGATAGTTTACCAAGTTCTGGAGCAACTGCACTTTGCAAAGTGCACAGTCTATTTGCCTTTAGTAAATCAGCCCCATTGCATCCACACTGCTCTGTACAAAGCAAAGAGCAAACTGAAGCTGGTATAGAAATCCCATCTAATAATCAGGACCACGGGTGTCAGTCCTCGGCATGCTGAGAGTTGTAGTCCCTCACCCTCCTGTCACAGCCCAGTCCCTCCCCTCCTCCCTCCCAGTACAGCCCAGTCCCTCCTCTTCTCCTCCCAGTACAGCCCAGTCCCTCCCAGTATACACAGCAATCCCTCCCCTCCTCCCTCCTGTGCACTCAGTCCCTCCTCTCCAGTGCTCGGCCTGCACTCTGTCGGTCGGTCCTCGGTCAGGTCGGTCGGTCCTCGGTCGGGTAGCGGACGATCCTGGGTCGGGTAGCGGACGATCCTGGGTCGGGTAGCGGACGGTCCTCGGTCGGGTAGCGGACGATCATGGCACAGAAGATCCAATGTGTGAAGACGAAGCCGTACCAGGACCAGAAGCCGGGCACCAGCGGGCTCAGGAAGCGGGTCACCGTCTTCCAGCAGAACCCCAACTACGCCGAGAACTTCATCCAGAGCATCGTCTCGTGCACCGAGCCCGGGGAGAGGGCGGACGGGGTGCTGGTGGTCGGGGGTGACGGACGATTCTATATGAAGGAGGCGATCCAACTCATCATCCAGATCGCTGCTGCTAATGGGGTGAGTGGGGGGCACTGACATGGGGGTACAGGAGGGTGTGATGGGGGGGCAATA
>BLSH010029244.1:179480-190395 GCA_018402905.1 Glandirana rugosa
CCGTTTTCCCCGCCGACGGGGCCCGGGTCAGTAACAACACCCGGGTTCCGTCGAATGGGTACCTCGGGCGGCTGTCATAATTCTGATTGGACCCCGGGCAAACGTTTTTTTGGGCCCTCCTGAATCCACTTATCAACTATTTGCAGGCAGTGCGGGCTCCATGGGTAAGCTGCCTTGGGCCCACAACAATGACTGGGCCCGGGGCAGCCGCCCCTTTTGCCCCGTGTTAAAGACAGCCCTGTATATAGCAATGACTTGGGACAGGCTAAGGTAAGTGTGAGATGAAGAATTAATAATTTGCCTTTCTATTATAGTAATGCATTAACCAGCAATGGACTTTGTTACCATGTGCTTTGGTGTGCGTTTTCACACATGTGTATTAGCAAGGTTCATAGGGCCTCGTTCACACCACATGCGTTCCAGTGCTTTTTTTTTTTTTCTCCATCCACAACGTATAGAAAATAGGTTACATGGGTTTCTATGGCATAGTTCACACCAGTGCTTGCAGTTCCGGTTCCAGCGAAAAAAGTAGAACCTGCTGTATCTTCCTGCACAGAGCTGTACTGTAACATGCACCGGAATGCACACCCATCAAAAACAGAAAAAAAAAAATCAGGAACGCATCAAAAATGCACTGGAATGCTTTAGAAAGCCGTCAAAAACGCACATGCAGAAAATCACCTGGAGCCGATCTGGAGGACGTTTTTTTTTTTTTTTGTGGCGTGAACTAGTCCTAAAAGTTAATGGCATAGACGCGCGTCTGCAAAAGAGACATGCGTTTTTCATGTTGCAAGCTTGCATGCTATTTTGCATGCAATCCCCACATTGCACAAATGAACCTTAGGCCATCTGACTTATCTGAATGTAATAATAAGTAGTCTGGGGTCATCATTCCTGTAGTCATGCTCCCTCTGTATTGTCCATAGCAGATCTGCTGTGATCTTGGGATAACCTTGTCTGTATCCCCTACATCACATGACGTAACGAGAGCAGCCAATGAGGTCAGTTCTCCTCTGCATACCCAACAATCTGCTGGGAGAGGTGTGTGATGTTCTATAAAATGTATACAGAATGTGTGTCTGATTCCCCATCAACAACGGGCTCATTTGTAGTGTTTATACAGCAACATTATTAGTAAACATAGCAATAGAGCAATAATGGAAATCATGTAACAATAATGGTAAACTTGTAACAATATAGTAATAATAGAAATCATGTAACAATAATGGTAAACATGTAACAATAGAGTAATAATAGAAATCATGTAACAATATAGTAATAATAGAAATCATGTAACAATAAGACCCCTTTCACACCAGGGCCGCCCGAGCGCTAGCGGTAAAACGCCGCTAATTTGCGACATTTTACCACTCGTTATAGCAGCGGAGGTGCCCTTTTAACCACCCCACAAGGGGTTAAAAGTGGCGGTTAGTGACGCTCCCAAAGCGGTGTTCAGCGCTTCAAGAGCGCTGCCCCATTGTTTTCAGTGGGCAGGGGCAGTATAGGAACGGTGAATACATCGCTCCCACACCGCTGCAAAGATGCGGCTTGAAGGAATTTTTTACTGTCCCGGTAGCGCACCGCCCCAGTGTGCAAGCACTCGGACTTTCACACTGGGGTGTATTGGGGGGAGTTTTTCAGGCCCTTTTTAGTCGCTATTTTTAGCGTAAAAGCTCCTGAAAAATGTTCTGGTGTGAAAGGGGTCTAATAGTAAACATGTAACAATATAGCAATAGTATAAATCGTGTATCAATAATGGTAAACGTAACAATATAGCAATAATATAAATCGTGTATCAATAATGGTAAACGTAACAATATAGCAATAATATAAATCGTGTATCAATAATGGTAAACGTAACCATATAGCAATAATATAAATCGTGTATCAATAATGGTAAACGTAACAATATAGCAATAATATAAATCGTGTATCAATAATGGTAAACGTAACAATATAGCAATAATAGAAATAATGTAACAAGAATAGTAAACATGCAGCAATATATGAAATGTTCCATATCACTGGCATGGCTGATGCTGGTTGTGAGTTGGAAGGCCAGCTGTCACTTTGCAGCGATGGACGGTTGAATCTCTCGCAGACCGCAGACCGCGCCGCCACTCAGAGAACGCAGAAGAGGAGCTGGAAATGAACAGCTGATTGCAGTGAGCCGGCTGATCTTGTCATAACCTTGCGAATGGCACTTGTGTGACCTTTGACATTTCAAGTGACCTTGCAAGCATCCAGAATTGAGTTTCAGACACCTCCTGAATGGCAATGCCATCCGCCTTGCCTGCGGTTATGTTAGCTGGGTCAGTAAAGCTGCCCATAGTCACCGGGGGACAGCCAGATTGGGGGTTGCTGTTTGAGAAAATGGTAAATGCATCCTGAAAATCGCAGGTTCGGTCCTGAAACGCTGGGACTGTAAATCTGTGACATTCAAGTGCTCACAGCGTGCAAAATTCTATGACCATGGTTGTAATTATGTGCAAATAATTATGCAGAAAGCTCTTTGAAGTTAGTGGGGGTTCTATTCACATTCAATTCTAAACCAGTACAGGGCTGCCTTTATAATTCTGCAATGTATCGTCATCACTTCACATAGCCCCCACACAGCTGTTGGGGGGATTTAGTAATTAACCACTTCAATACCGGGCATTTAGAGCACTTCCCGCCCAGACCAATTTTCAGCTTTCAGTGCTGTTGTATTTTGAATGAGAATTGCGCGGTCGTGCGACGCTGCACCCAAAAAAAGTATTTATCATTTTGTTCCCACAAATAGAGCTTTCTTATAATGGGATTTGATCGCCTCTGCGTTTTTTATTTTTTGCGCTATAAATAAAAAAAAGACCGAACATTTTGAAAAAAAAAAAATTTTTCTTTGTTTCTGTCACAAAACTTTGTATAAAGTACATTTTCGGGCACTGAGGGGCACTGATGTGGCTAGACTGACAGGCACTGAGGAGGTGGCACTGATAAGGTTGCACTGATGATGGGGCACATATGCAGCACTGATGGGCGGCACTGATAAGCAACGCTGATGGGCACTGACACTTGGCACTGATATGCGGCACTGATGGACACTCATAGGCGGCACTGATAGGTGGCACTGATGGGCAGATAGGTGGCACTGCTGGGCACTAAGAGGTGGCACTTTTAGGTGGCACAGGTGGGCACTTTTAGGTGGCACAGGTGGGCACTGGTGCATATAGCACTGTTAGGGATGGCATTGGCAGGCATCATACATGGGCACAGTGCCATCCCTACAGTGCACTGTATTGCCCTTAGCCGGTGGTCTAGTGGGGGCTCCCTGGTGGTCCTGGGCGGCCTCCATTTTCCTTCCCTGGTGGTCCTGGGCGGCCTCCTTGCGATGTCCGGGGGGGGGGGGGGCTCTCTGGTGGTCCTGGGCAGGCTCCCTGGTGGTCCAGTGGGGTGATCCTGAGGGTGGCTGCGCTGATAAACTTTCAGATCGGCTCTGCAGACCTGAGCAGAGGAAAAGCCGATAAACGGCTCTTCCTATTTACACTGTGATCAGCCGTGATTGGTCACGGCTGATCACATGGTAAAAGGCTTCGGATCAAAGCCTTTTACCTCGGTAGGTAATGCGGTGGGTCAGACTGACCCACGGCACCATCAATCACCGCGATGCGCGCCCCCAGGGGCGCGTGATTGCGGATTATCCTGAGGACGTCAATAGACGTCCAGTCAGGATAATGAACCACCCACCCGGACGTCATTTGTCTTTGCGCCGGGCAGGAAGTGGTTAAAAATAGCCAATAAAATAGGCCTGGGGGTCCAAAGTGGAACTATAGTCAGAAAAGTCCTACTAGATGACTTCAGGCCGGCCCCTTTTGCAGGTATAGAAACGTAAAGCATAGAAAATAAGAATACTGTATAATATGCAGTAATACACTGCTTCGTCCTGCTCTGCACATGCTCAGTTGCTCTTCATTTTTAGGCACTGATGAATTTTTAGAGGTCAATCTGCTGACAGCTTTAAAGCAGAATTAATCCCTCCTATCCTTTACAGTCAAGGAAGCTGATTCTGTTTGATCTGCAACTGCCATGGTGCTGCCCGTGTGATCAGTTATGACATCAGCCATTTGATAGCTTGGTTGAGGACATACTGTAAGCAAATGTGACAGTTTATTATTATTATTATACAGGATTTATATAGCGCCAACAGTTTGCGCAGCGCTTTACAATATTAGGGCAGACAGTACAATTACAATACAATTCAATACAGGAGGAATCAGAGGGCCCTGCTCGTTAGAGCTTACAATCTAGGAGGGAGGGTCAAGTGATACAAAAGGGCAAACCCTATGGGGGGTGAGCTGATGAAGAAAATAAAGTGCAGTTGTTAGGTGGAGGCAGGATAGGCTTCCCTCAAGAGGGAGATAGGCTTCAGGGATCGCCTGAAGGTGGATAGATATGGGGACATTCTGACAGATTGGGGTAGGGTATTCCAGAGGATGGGAGCGGCTTGGGAGAAGTCCTGGAGGCGAATATGGGAGGAGGTGATGAGGGAGCTGGAGAGCAGGAGGTCTTGGGAGGAGCGAAGAGGACGATTAGGTTGATATTTTGAGACCAGGCTGGTGATGTAGTTGGGGGCAGAGTTGTGGACGGCTTTGTAACTTATTGTTAGTATTTTGAATTTAATTAGTTGGGCGAGTGGCAGCCAATAGAGGGATTGGCAGAGAGGGGTGGCACCCAGTTAGCAATCCCAGTGTTCTGTCAAAATAGCCAATTCATTGAGATCTCCAATTATGTCACTTCTGGTTACTGTAAACCATCAGCAATTGGAGATTTCAATGAGTTGCTGTTTTGACAGAGCAGCGGGAAACATGTACACTCCGGTACACGAAGAGTTTGGACAGAACAACGGGTAAGGAGGAAAAGTTGTCGCCGCCTTGGAGGTGGCCATTTTGTTGGTTTGTATCGGGCGGACTAACGATGTCTGGTCATATTTTCTTGTACCGGAGTGTACACGGTTGCTGGGTGTTGTGTCAAAACAGCAAGTTATCAAAATCTCCAATTACTGATGGTTTACCGTAACCAGAAGTGCCGTGATTGGAGGTCTCAATTAATTGGCTACTTTGACAGAACCCTGGCAATACAGAAATGTAAGGTTTTTTTTTTTTAAAACCGACAGGTTGGTTGCCCTTTATGATTTACTGCTGTTCAGGGGCTCTGGGATTCAGCAAAACGGCAGCCTCTGGCAAGAAGAAACAGGAGCAGTGCTGAAGGCAATTTACAGCACACACTAATGTTGGTAGCATAATTGTTAATGTTGCCGCTTAAGTTGTTGGGTAAACTACCGCTTTAATATCCCAATTGGACCCTTATCCAGGCATGCAGCCTGTGTGGCCAAGAAATGGAGGGCAGCGTCCCCCGTCCCCCCGTCCTTCCTATATCACGGCAGGCAACATGCCTTTCAACATTAGGGTGGGCTACAAAGCCTGACCCCCCCCCCCCACCCCCCCTCCTTTGCAAGACATCCTTGTGTTCAATGTTGCAGAACGCGGGCCCCCCCCCCCCCCACACACACACCTCTGTTTGCCCCAAAAAGGAGATGAGGGTAATAGTAAAATGGGGGGGAACTCCGCTAGGTGGGGCTGTTTATCCTCTTTAGAGAGCTGACGTCTGAATATACACTGTATTTCTAAAGTATTGGGACGCCTGCCTTTACATGCACATGAACTTTAACCACTTCACCCCTGGAAGGATTTCCCAATGTAGGACCAGAGCACTTTTTTCGATTCGGCACTGCGTCAGTTTAACTGACAATTGCGCGGTCGTGCGACGTTGTGCCCAAATGAAATTTGCGTTCTTTTTTCCCCACAAATAGAGCTTTCTTTTGGTGGTATCTGATCAGCCCTGCGTCATTTTTGATTGCCGCTATAGGCAAAAAAAAAAAAAAAACAATATTTCTTGCTTTTTGCTAAAATACAAATCCAAAAAAAAAATAGATAAAAAAATCAAATTTATTCATCAATTTTGGCCGATTTTATATTCTTCCTCATATTTTTGGCAAAAAAAAAATCACAATCGGTGTTTGGTTTGTACAAAAGTTGCCACGTTTACAAACCATGAGAATTAATTTCTGGCGTTTTTTTTTTTTTTATTATTTTTTTTTTTAGTAATGGCGGCGATCTGCGATTTTTATCGGGACTGCGATATTGCGGCGGACATGTCGGACATTTTTGACACTTTTTTGGGACTATTGACATTTTATACAGCGATCAGAAATTTAAATATCCACTGATTACTGTGTAAATGTCATCTGCAGGGGGCGATCTAGGGGTTAACTGTGCTCCCTAGGTGTGTTCTAACTGTGAGGGGGCTGGGCTACCATGGGCATAAGAGATCTAACTGATCCCAGTGACAGGGATCAGTAGATCTCTTAGATGCCGCCTGTCAGAACGGGGAACTGCCGTGTTTACTTCGGCGATTCCCCATTCTTTCCCTCTGGCAGCTCATCGGGTCCGCCTGAGCCGCGGGCACACTCCTCCACAGTGCGGTGGGTACGAGCGCGCGGCGCCTAGCTGCCTGCCTATAAATCGCCGTCTATTTACAGCGATTCGCGAGACAGCGCCACAGTAAATATACTGTGCGTGGTCGGCAAGTGGTTAATGGCTTAGTCTGTAGGGTTCAATATTGGGTTGGCCCCCCCTTTGCAGCTATAACAGCTTCAACTCTTCTGGGAAGACTGTCCACAAGGTTTAGGAGTGTCTATGGGAATGTTTGACCATTCTTCCAGAAGGGCATTTGTGAGCTCAGGCACTGATGTTGGAGGAGAAGGCCTGGCTTGCACTCTCCACTCTAATTCATCCCATAGGTGTCCTATCTAGTTGAGGTCAGGACTCTGTGCAGGCCAGTCAAGTTCCTCCACCCCAAACTCGTTCATTTCTTTATGGACCTTGCTTTGTGCACCGGTCCAAATCATTTGGTGGAGGGGGGATTGTGGATTGGGCCTGGCCCCTTAGTTCCAGTGAAGGGAACTCTTAAGGCGTCAGCATTCCAAGACATTTTGGACAATTTCATGCTCCCAACTTTGTGGGAAGAGTTTGGGGGTGGCCCCTTCCTGTTCCAACAGGACTGTGCACATGGTGAGGTAGGTGGGCGATTTGGAGTCGGTAAAACGTAAATGAAAAGCCTATTTTTATTGCTGCCTGTGTGAAAGGAACCAAACCCCATTTCTGCTTTAGTATCTCTTGGCAATCGATCTCACTGTAGTCAGACTGGATGATTTCGGATTGGTTGCAGCATTTGACTAATCCATGGTAGACTTTTCTCCTACTGAATAGGCAAACGCTCCAGACACCTTTTTGGGCCGGAGCACACACACGTTCCAGAGCGATCCCGCGCGGTCCAGAGCGATCCCGCACGGTCCAGAGCGGTCCCGCACGGTCCAGAGCGGTCCCGCACGGTCCAGAGCGGTCCCGCACGTTCCAGAGCGGTCCCGCACGTTCCAGAGCAGTCCCGCACGTTGTAGAACGGTGCGATTTTTAACAGCCCATTCATTTGAATTGGCTGCAAATTGCACAGGAACGTGGAAAAAGTAGGGCTATCTCTTTGGTGCCCACAAATGCAGCGCATTTGCAATCTGCGTTTGGGGTGCCACGACGAGGGAATTGTCATCGGCATGCAGATTGCATGGGCAGTGGTTCACCTGTGGCGTGGGAAACACGCACAGAGCACACCTTTCTTGCACTACGTTTTGGCGTGAACCGGCCCTTCAGGCTCTGGACACACTGACACAAAGTCGCATGACAAGTCGCAGCCCAATGATTTCAATGGCACCCATTCCGATCTATGTGACTTAAACTCACAGTGACTTTGAAAAGGTTCCTGCACTGTTTTGATGCCACTTTGATGAGACTTGTGTGCCAGAGGGAGTAAAGTCTCATCAGTCACACTCCAAAGTCGCACTAGTGTGAACCAAGACTAAATCTCTGCTCATCTCCGCACTGCCTGAATGACGCGGACAATTCCTACTGACTGGCTGTCCTGCGGTGGGGTTCTCTCAGGATCCAGAAGAGGAGTGACATCAGCATGAGGGGATAGTAGGGAATAGAGGGACCCCTACTGGATTAATGGTAACCACATCCAAACACTACACCAGCGGGGCATGCGGAAGGGGGGACTTAACTAAATAAATCAGGATGGATTGGAGATGGTGGGAGGGGGATCATAATTTGCTGTCTGAGACCCTCAGTTATGCCAGGAGTATCAATGTTGGCAATTACACCAGTCACTGGCACTCACCACTCAGAACCACTGTGATCCAGGCTCGGGACAAGGGGTGGGCAGAAGGAACGGCTGCCCTGGGTGCAGCGTGTATTGTAGGGATGGGGGCACCGCAAGTTCCTTCTACTATAAGGCTGACGGGAGTAGTGACAGTGGCATCACTACTACTGTCAGCCCAGCGCTGGAAGCAGCAAAGAGAGTGCCAGGAGGAGGTGCAGGGGGGGCGCAATTTGACATCTTTGCCCTGGGCACGGAATGATCTTGTCCTGGCACTGCTCTGATCCATCCCAGCATCCATAGGGAAATAAGAGGAAGAACAGTTTGGACTTTAAACCTCAGGACTGCTGGGGGGGGGGGGGGGGGTAGTTTTTCATTTTTTCTGAAAAGGTGAACTATCACTCTAAGTTTATTGCAGTCAGTGTCCCCTTTGGGGAGATTTCCTGCAGCTTCCTGTTCTGGTGATAGTTTTTTTTTTTTTCAAGCATACAGGGGGAAGTGGCAGTTGAGTTTTTTGTTGATTGTGATGCTGGTTGCCACGAGTCCCCAGGTGAGGACATTTTCTCTCGTGTTGGGTCAGTGATGTTCCGTCGCACACAGTTTTGTTTTTTAACTTCTGACATTTTGTGTGTGAAGAGGGAGCAGCATTGCCGACACTCCCTGTGGATCTGATGTGAGGGCAGAGATTTTGTCTGAGTCATTATTATTCTGCAAATATTGAGCCGAGGGTGCCAAAATTTGTGTAATCATTTTAAAGCTGAACTCCGGGCACAAATACTTTCATTTAATTATAAATTATATCCCAACATATCCACTTTGTGCTCATCAAATGCTTTTACAAACCCAGATATTACCTTGTAACAGTGACATCATCACTGGACAGCTGTGGGAGGGGCCCAGCAGGCTCCACCCACTACAGAAAACTACAAGAAGGGGCGGAGACCAGACCAGTCACCCTGCACAAGGAGAGAGTGCAGAGCTTGTGGGAGGGGCCCAGCGGGCTCCACCCACTACAGAAAGCTACAAGAAGGGGCGGAGACCAGACCAGTCACCCTGCACAAGGAGAAAGAGCAGAGCTTGTGGGAGGGGCCCAGCAGGCTCCACCCACTACAGGCTGCCTGCAAAAAATGACAGGAGGGGGCGGAGACAAGACCAGTCACCCTGCACAAGGAGAGAGAGCAGCAGTGAGCGGTCTTTATTACAGGAAGTCTCACACTGAATTACTGCACAGATCTGGAAGAAATACACAAAGCTCACCAAGGGGTCTATTTTATAAAAGGTTTGTTGCACGAATGTCACACGGCAGAGGGTATCCGGTTTGCTTAGCCTAAGCTGGACACTGCGGATAGCAATTAAAGAACCCAATCTCCAGTTTTTCTGTGTATGGGGGGGGGGGGGTAACAATTGCACCACTGGGTTAACAGAACATAGCAATCTTCTTCCTGTCTAACATTGTGACATTGGAAATTTATTTCTGAAACTTCCTCCAAACGCGGCGGTCACACTCTGCTGAACTCATTTAAAGCGGCTTATCACATCAATTCTAAGGATTTATGTATATTTGTTGTCTGGGTCTTTTGTTGTATCCAAATTAAAAAGGAAATGTTCCCAGTTGTCGGGCTTATAAGGCTCGGTTCTCAGTATTGTGACTCTGGAGTGCGACTTTACACTCTCCAGCACTTAAGTCGCAAGAAAGTCCCATGAAAGGAGTGCGGGATACTTTTTCAGAGTCGCTGCGACTTTAATTTACATAGATTGGAACAGGTGCCATTGAAATCAATGGTCTGAGACTTGTCATGAGCCTAGGAAGGTTCACACTGACGAGGGTTACAAATCATGCGGGTTCACACGATTTCAAACCAGCAATGCAGTCCGACTTCGGGGGGGGGGGGCAATTTGAGAGTCACCTGTGCGGGTTCACAGATGTCTATTTAAATTGCCCCCGACGTCACCAAAAGTAGTACAGGAACTACTTTTGGGAATCGGTGCAGCGCCGCACCGATTGGGACGCTCCTATTGCGGGCAATGGGCTCAGATTTGACCTGTCAAATCGCATTCAGATCACGCCAATATGAATGGGGCTTTCGGCGCGGATCACACTGATGCAACAATTGCTCAGACTTTGAAGCACTTGTTAATCAGTGAGCCGTAATGTGTGCTGTAACCTATAGCAACCAGTCAGTAAGCGGTATTGATATGCTGTTACCTCTGGCAACCAATCACAATCACTGCCTGATCTGATTCAGTAAACTGATTTTGAGTCTAGCTGCTATTTATTGTATGTCTCAGAGAAGGTGCAGAGTGAAATTGCATGGGGGGGGGGGGGGCAAGAAAATGTTTTCCCAGGGTCCAATCAATATTAAAGATGGCCCTGCATATGGGGGATGCCCATGCATGTGCACAGATCCCAAATGTCTGGCATGGACCTGTATAGAGCTTTGGGTGTCTGCTCAGGCTTCTGTAGCCATGTCCGATGGATTCCGCTATGGGTGCAGGCTGGGGAACGAGTTCGTCCTGACTCCATTGGCGTCACCTGGTGTGGTAAACATGGTGCCACCCCCCCACTAGCCAGCCACAGTGCTCTGTCCCTCCCTCTTTGGAGTGACATGACAGAGCACTGTGGCAGGGTAGCAGGTGGGGTGACACCAGATTTACTGCACCTACTACC